>CM052254.1:3632896-4022426 GCA_028455795.1 Lasioglossum marginatum | reverse complement strand
ATAAAATTAAGGTATTTATTCATATGTTTATTCAATAACACGAGAAGTTATCTCGGAAATGGCAAAAAGTAATAGAACAGAATGGAAAATATGTTATTGAATAAATCTATGAATAAATATCTGAATTTTAGCTTTCAATTTTAATTTACAAACGCTATGAACTCTCGTTGCAACCCAATATTTCCAGGAAGAAACATTAAAAAAACTTGTTGTTAGATTGCCTCGAATTGTAAACGCCGGCATTGCTCAGCGAGGTGGATATATTGATGAACCAAGTATTTAATAACTTTCATCTATTTACCGGTAAAATCTTTAGCATGTAATGTATTATAATGCTTCTACAGTTTATATTCATTCTACTTCAAAGTAATTTGAGTTATAACATTGATATAAACTTTTAGATTCGATTCCGCCAAGTGGCCAAATACTAGTGGACGGTAGCGTAGCTGTTGATTTGAAATCGAACCGATGTCTGTTTCTGCCGATCTCGGTTGATGCCTCGGCATCTTGCGATAAGCAAAGCGGAAGTTTGAAAGCCTTGGGGCAGAAGGAGAAACCGAATAGAAATGTAAATAAGGGTGGTGGTGCTGGGGGTTGGTACACGTGGGGAGGAACTGAGAAAAGGAGGAAAAAAATGCAAATTAATAGAATAGGGTGGTACGAAGGTGTGCTTTCCGCCTGGCATGCGTCGGGCATCACCGGGAATGCGAGAAGGAGAGAAGAGACAAAGGCAGCTGTTTAAAGGGATGAAAGAGATGTAAATACGTGGACGAGAAAAGCGAGCAAAAACAAGGGCGGCGAGACAGACCTACGGAATGCTCTGGCAGTAATTAGGTAAAGGCAGGTGACGAAAGGGATCTCTTGGAATGATTGAGGATGTTGAGAAAATGCGAAGGAAATGCATGAGAAGTGTGATATCGAAACTCGACATCATTTTTTAAAAAATTTTTAGATGAAGTTTGCAGACTACTGCAAAGAGAAAAATTATAACGAATGAGATCGTTTTTTCAAAAAGTTTATGTATTTATTAAGATAGAATCCTGAAATTCTTAAGCAGCATATGATTTTATGAAAGCAAGATTTTATTATGATTAAATTAAGATATGTATTCATAGGTTTATTGAGTAACAAAAATGGCAAAATGTAATAGAATAAAATGCTACAAATGCTACTAATTAATAACGCTACGAACTTTCATTCGAACCCAATATTAATTATTATCAAGTTTGTGCAAAATGATGTGCCCCTTGAATTTTTGGTGATCTTATTTTAATAGACACATGAATTTTCTGATAAAAATAAAATTCTCAAATATCTCGGAGTGGTTTAGAGTGGCCGATTTCGAAATGAACTAACTCATATGAAAAATAATCGAAGTTGAGAGGAGGACGAAAGTAAACTTAGCGCGAGAAGGAATGAGTTAGGTTAAAAAGGGAAACTTTGAATTCGAGACAAAAAAGAACCGATAAAGGGAAGGTAGGAATAAGAGCGTAGAAAGTCGAAAATAGAAGTATAAAATGGAGTATGAAGTTTGGTGAGACAGCTGACAAAAAGGTCGAAGGGAGAACTGAAAGTTGCAGAAAACTGGAAAATGTCGGAACTAAGAACATATTGGATTCTACTACATAAAATGTTTTTCTTCCGCGAGTTAAAATATAAATTCTTCCTTTCCCAGTCGAGCTCACGCGAAATTACTGTATCATTGCTTTTTATGCGTATTTCCAATTTATTGATCCAAGATGTACAAAAAAATCTACATAGTTCCTGCAACATTTTCCGAATATTTTGACCAAGATATATTCTTAGAAATATTTAGCTCGGAGTTGGTGAAAATTCGCATTTGTTTAAAAACCGCAGTATTCGCAAATGATACCTTGGCCATTTTAACGCGTGCATAAATTGGAGAAGTTGAAGTGTTCGCACCATTTTCTGCAAGCATTCAACTCGAAGAATTTGTTGGTTACATTTGTGTTCTATTAAGATTGTGAACAGGAAGTAGAGAATTTAATTAAACACAAATTTAACACGTGTTCGTAATGAAGTTGTAGAGCTTGGCAAAATGAATGGTGATATAACCACGTCTTATGTGGATTATGCAGCTACCTGAGAGAAGTCATTTCGATCTTTCATCATTCTTTTACAATGATTGTAACCATAAAAATGATTTAATTTTAAGAAGAAATTCATTCATTGTATACTACAATACTATACATTTGAGCGTTTATGATGTTTTATATATATTTTATAGTTGGCACTTCATACAATTTTTCTCTTCAACAAGAATTTCCAAATGTTACTTCCCTAGACTTTATATTTGTCATAGAAGTGATTATGTTATCGATTAGTTTCGATGAAATGGGGATTAAACGTTCAATTTTTTGTTACAATAGGGCTTGTAGGAATTTATATGCTACTTTTATTCAAGCATTGTACGTACAGAGTATTCGGGTCAAGTGTCACTTCAAGCAAAAGTACATCTTTGCTGGAAAGTTTCCGACTATTTAAAAATGTTATAAGGCTAGATAAATAGCATCAGCTAAATGAATGGACGATGAAAATCGTTTGATTTAAGAGTTGCTTAACCCTAGGACTGCGGGTTATTTTTATAATTATATCATTGATGATGTTTAAGTCCACGGACTGCTTTATTTATCAATTTTTTAAAACACATTTTTAAAGGCCTTAAAGGCAACAGCTATATATTCAATCAATTCACCAGAAACTGAGTAATTGAATGACACTTTTGATACCCTGGGTCAAAATAGACCCAGGCTTCGCTGTAGGAGGATTAAAAGTCGACATCCGGGAAATATTTTGTTCTAAATTTCGCCGGCGGAATATTCTTCCGTGGTTCGTCATAAAAAAAGCTCGCGTGTGTATATTACTTCGAGAAAAGAAGTATTAAGACTGATACTGAAGAGTTTCCCATAATAAAAACTTGCCGGGTCCGTAAAAGCGAACTTCTTTCATTTGATGAATTTTCAGTAGACCCGCAAATTACACCGCAAGTTTTCAGTACGTCGTTCCTGTCACTTCGGTTTTTTACGAGCGACAATAGGAGTTCTTCGGGCGGCGCGGCCGTTCATTTCAAGAAGTTAAAAAATTAAAAGCTAGTGACGCGCGTTCCCCATGTACCGAACGCGGCGGCAGTGTGGCAGCTACAAAATGCTCTCAAACTAATTTCGGACAGCTGTACACCGGCCGAAATGAAATCCCATTTAATTTAATTCTATGGAAATAATTTCACGCCAGCTCTCCGGCGATACTTTACCATTATATCTGACTGTTCTAAAATTAATTACTTACATTTCGGAATCTTGATAACCGAAGCACCGGCATAATTTTTAACCATACCATTCCATACATTCCATTTATAAATGGATACCCGGTCTCGTTATCTTATAATGTCGTACATAGGGTCCTGCTCATTTTTTCCCGCGATATTTTTTATTTTTTTTGCGGTTCGCAAATGCACGAAGATACACGGTTTTATGGCCGTATTTTATTCGAACAAAAACGATCGCTTCACTCCATTTATCTCGTTACTGGTGTGAGCGTATAATTAATGCAGCAGTGATACATTGGGATTTGGTATGACTTGACTGCGGATCTTTTGCTGAATAAAAATTTCAGGGAACACAAGCTGGACAAAAATGTATTTTTTTAAAATACATTCTATATTTCTGTTCATACAGGGTGTCCCATTTTAATGAATAAAAATGCGATTGTCTCCAGAACTACTCGTTATTTAAAAAAATGTTTCATACGAAACTTTTAGTGCCACTGTTTTATTTGTCAGTGCATCTTTATTTCTTTTTAAAGGAAAATGTGTTCACCTATTTCTGTCGATAAACTATTACTTTGGGAGATATTTTAATTTCACTAGTGTGAATCCCTATTATCCCTATTATCAGTGTTTACAGTGTTGTTTTTAGAATGTAGAGAAAAATTATATAATTGTAATAATTCGAGTGCGATTACTTTTTTACACTTGCTAGAGTGTTATAAATATTGATGGAAGTTATAGGATGAAAATCCAAATATTGTCAATGGTAGGTTTAGGAAAATCTGACGATACTATCTACGGGGAGAGTTAATAGGTACCTTGATCCGAGGAAACAGCAAGAATTGTACGACGCGAAGTGGAAACGGCTGCTGTTCTATAAAATCGGACCACTCCAGCCCCGGCACATCGGTCCGTGCAAAATGTTCCACCTTATCATCCCGATATTGCGTATCACAGATTTACGTATCCTTTCATAACGTATGCCTTTAATATTGTTTACGCTTATGGCGCCACGACGCACTTTCAATTGTAGACAATAATAAAGGCAAACTTTTACCGTGCCTCGTATTTTCCGGTCCAGGAAAGTGAGAGAAGAGTTTCGAAAAACAAACGGGAACAAAGGAAACGATCAGCAGAACGGTTTTCGCCGTGATTGCGAATTTAAGAAACGGCTTTAAGAACGTGGGGAAGAGACGACAGACTCCTGTACATTTCCAACCGTTCAATACCATTTTCTAATCCTTCTATACATGCTTCAAAATTTGTTACTTGTTAGTAGACTGCGGATCTTTATGCAAAATAAAAATTGTCTGCATCGATTGCAAAAAATAGAAACCAAATTACATGTTATTTTATCCCTTAATGATTTTAATCGAGGAGAAATCATATATTGACGTGTTCAATTTTAAAAATTTTCCAACAATTTTTAATTTCATCTACTCAATTTTGCTAAAAATGCATAAAGATCCGAAGTCTACTTATTAGGCACGATACACTTTGAATTATTAATGTTAACTCATCAGAATTTGAGGATAGCCATGAGAAATATCAAACAGTGTACGACTTGAGCAAATTATGGTAATATCTGTAATATAACATTGGTGGTGCAAAAAGAAACCGACAGTCGCACGTCGTCCCTGAAGAGTTCAAATTACAGCGAACAAAGTACTCGAATTTGCGGCCTGTGCACGCTACTCTAAGGATTTATTTAAATAAATTTGAAATCATTTATTTAGCCTGCTTTGGGACTCATTGGAACTGTCGGAAAGCTCTGAGGTGTGGCAGCTTTAATTTAAAAAACGGACGACATTTTTAAGCAGATCGAATATAATACTGCAAATACATATTAGGAAATAATCAAGAACTTACATAAATCCTTAGATGTGTTGGAATTTTTGGTAATAGAAAAAATGACGAAGCTGCCAAAGAAATCTTAAACATCCAAAAAATATTCGTTGATCATAAAAAGGATTACAAAATGGAGATAACGAATCAAAAAACTTTAAATTCATTGACACAGTATGTCGATTAATGGTGCTTATTTCGATGAATAAGTTCGTAAAAAATAAAGTTGCGTTTATACAACCTGACATACAATCCCTTTTGGTATCGCTCTTGGCTACTGTATCTATGTAGACCGCATCAAAGTGATAATCTCGTTGCAGATTACAAGCGACTTTTAGCCTCCATTTACTGTTAATTTTATTGATGAAAGCAGTTTGTTGAAGTACACTTTAGCTTATCTTGGCAAGACGTATCAGAAAATCATGAAACCCATCGTGAAATTCAACGCCGACGTCCAAGCCCCGATCGGATGACAGTAGCTAGCCAAGAAATAGGGAAATGGTCCGCGGGATTTTTGTTCGTCGAACGGGAAAACCTGTTCCGGGGATCATATTTGTTGGAAGAATACTGGGCAGCCGGCACACAGCTGAGTAAATAACGCGAAAGTAAAGCTTCCTACGTCACGATTAATAAAATTCCTTATTACGGAAGAGGAAGCGTACGGTTACGTCCGGGATACTAATTCGACGCTGACGCGAACATTCCGTTGAAGTTAAGAATTTTACGATATTTAATATAGGCAATAAGCTGCCCCGGAAAGTTCGATAATAAGCTGTTCCTGAAAAGTTCTGATGCCGGAAAGATCGTTGCCTGTTGCGCGATATATGGGCAATGTTCAAGCCTTTAGGTATCTAAATTAAAGACGAACTGCATCAGGGCCATTAAATATCTACTGGTCCTATTTCCAGCGGTTGTGCGTGCCTTTTGGAAATGGAAACGTTCGCTGTGTATCGGAAATGCTAGTTATGCCGTTCAATGTTAATATTCTTATAGTTATATTTAATATTAATACTACCGACTTAAAAGTAACTGTAACATGTTCCCTTATAAAAATGACAAGATTGATTTTATTTAGACTTTGTGCGGCTCCTATTGTAATGCGAGCTCTACTAAAGATATCTATACAATCATTTCTTATGAAATCATTTTTATTATTTCAATAATTGTAAAATAAAAAATCTGGAACCGGTCATTTTGATCGGTGGTGGTAGGTTTAGTGTTAATATAATATAAGTTAAGTCATAGAGATTAGATATAGAAATATTAAACAGAAATGTAGAACAATAGGCTTGTCTCCTCGACGTTTTGCTTATCAATCTACAACGATAAATATTAAAATAGAAACAGTAGAAGCAAGCCATTAAAGTATGAATAAACGGTGTAACGTTCAAATTCAGAATAATTTTCTCATGAACAATGAATGAAAAGTATATCTTTGTCTTTGAATGATTCTGTATTCAAAATGTAAAATCCACTAGCTTTCACAGGTTAAATTTTGCTATTCTAAACATTTTACGCCTGTGTGCCGAATATGTTGGGAATAATTTAAGAAAGGCTCCAATCGGCCGGCAATATTAGAAAATAAAAGAGTTTGTTTTAATGCCTCAGCGTTCTGACGTTTCGCAGTATCGGTATTCGATAGAAATACAAAATCGATAAAGTAGTCGGCCAAAGTGCACGAACGCTTCTGGTATTTGATATTTACCGTAGAAACTTCATTCTTTCACATTCGATCTCGCACTAACACTGGCCGTGAATTTAAATAATTCCGACGTGAAGAGGAAACTATTCTTCGAATTATGCGAAAATCTCGAGCATTGACGTGTAGGATTACGGATTACAGCAGATTCTGTTATCAAACTACTTTCTAATAGGGAGTCAATGTTAGCTAAACGTTTTAAACTATGAACTACTTCAATTCTAAATTCAGTAGCAACTCGAGAGCAATTTTCACGTTGCCTCAATCAGTGCAAATTAGGAATTTGTTTCTAAACAAATTGTATGAAGATAAATATCATTGATAAAATATTATTTACAATGAATCTAGTTATCAAGGTCATATTGGAAGATCATATATCATATTGGAAGATCAAGAAATTCCACTGCGTTAGTCGAGAGTTCAGTATGCTATAAATGCATAACATTTTGCAGTGTAGACATCATTCAAGTGTAAGATCCTGATTTTAATGAAATTTCATAGGAAAATACAAGAAGGAATGTGTATAAATAAAAATTAACATGCTTTTATGTCATTTCTGTTAGAAGGAATCTTGTAGTCAACGAAAGAAATTTTTCAACCGGGACGAACAATATTTATTAATGAAGATGCAGGTGAAAGGTTTTCTATCTAAACATTGGGGAGCTCTATTCACTCTTGCTCTGAAGGGTCAAGTTTCTGGACTTCGTAATTTATGGATTTAATCCAAATGAGCACTTCAGTTATCATTATACGTCGCACACAGAATATATAAAACCGGATTAACCCGTGAGGGACAATTTCGGTGTCTCAGTGTGCATTTGACAACTTCGCCAGCTTTCATTAAATTTCGCGTGTAACGCTCGAGCAACGTCGCCGACGACAAGAAATGAGAAAAGCGCCACCGGATTGTCTCAGCCGGTTGAAACCGCGGCGCACGATAAGAAAAAGAAACGTCCTCCGCGCGTCGGAGGAGATCGAGAATTATTACGACCTTAAATTACAATGCGAGATATCTCCTCTTCGGCCCGCGACGACTCGATACAGAAATTTCATTTTTCCCGGCTCGGTGGCGAGTGGACGTTTATTCCCCGCCTTTATTTCCACGTAATGCTGGCCCGCCATCAATTTACTTTGCTCTCGGCCACTCGGCAGACTGCTTGTCCCACGGCGATTGTCACTTCTACTTATAATACTTTCCGATCCTATTACCGTTGTTATGAGACAAATAGGTCAAGATTGTCTCTTTTAAGATCCCCACGGCTTGACTCCCGGGCTTATCTTTCCCTCGGATTCCTCCATCCGTATACCGCCCCTCTACTCTTCCAGTTTCCGCACCCCTTTCACCCCCGCCGAGTTCGGCATTATTCGAATAAAATTTCAGCTGTATAAGAGTAAGGAATAAATTGTTCGTTATTCGATCATTTATCATTCGAGTTATGCGCTATTCCCATTATTCGTGATCCATTTGGGAATATCTCTACTCGGTATTTATCATTCACCATTTTTTATTCGCCCTTACATCTGAGCTACTGAGGCAATTTATTTTACCACATTACATTTTGATGAACTTTCTTTAAAACGTAATAATTATAATTAATTGGTAGTCAGGGTCTTCAGACAGTCGATAGAATAGTCACAAACAATATTTTTATTGAAAAATATGTTAATTAGTGCTAAATATACAGGATATTTATCGAACCCATTGAGATGTATGAAATACAGTTAGGAGCATAACTGATCACACACACTTTAAATCAGAATAAATTTTTTATGAATGGACCAAACGACTTCAATTTCTCTGTAAGGCTAGAAGAATTAGTTTAGTAAATGACGTCTAAAAAATATGTTGGAAAAATGCATTTGGTCGGAATTGTGAAAAACAATAGTGAATATTGGTTTTTTCAACTTTTTTAGCTGGGCCAATAACAAAAATTTAAAAGATATGTTTGGTCAATTCGTATGAATTATATACGCTCTGAAAATTTCATTGAAATTGATTAATTGGTTTAGGAGTTATAAACGATCAAAAGTGGTAAAAAGGCCGAAAATCTTGAAAAATTGCAATTTTTTACCACTTTTGATCGTTTATAACTCGTAAACTACCAATTTCAATGAAATTTTCAGAACGTATATAATTTATACGAGTTGACCAAACACATCTTTTAAATTTTCGTTATTGGCCCAGCTAAAAAAGTTGAAAAAACCACAATTTTCACTATTGTTTTTCACAATTCCGACCAAATGCAATTTTTCAACATACTTTTTAGATGTCATTTACTAAACTAATTCTTCCGGACTTACAGAGAAATTGAAGTCGTTTGGTCCATTCATAAAAAAATTATTCTGATTTGAAGTGTGTATGCTCCTAACTGTATACGGGGAAATTATATTGAAATTAGTAATATTTAAATTGTCGTAATGTCGATACACTAAAATGTATCCACCCAAATTTTTCGTCATTTTTTATCCACTCCGTTTCGTTCGGTGCCCGCTACCCGGAGAGGTTCGAGTAAAAAGTGTCGCCTCTTATTTCATTACTGCATCTTAGTTCGGCTCTTTTGAGTTTCGTTCCGCGCCGCTTGATATTCCCTTCTTTCTTCCGCGGCACGGCGACGTCGCGCGGAAAAGGGATTTAAAAGTCTCGAGGAAACTGCGCCCGAGCTAATTATTTCGATTTAATTCCTTTGCGATATCGTCTCCCGCGAGCGAGGGTCCGGGGATGCTTCTAATTGAAGCCGGTCTTTGTCCCGCGGCATGGCGGCTGTTTTTTGCGGGGGCGATTTCGTGTGGCTGAAATGCATCGATATCATTTCTATACAGCATTAGCTCGTCGTCGCCGGCAGCTCGAGGACTGTCGTTGTTCCCCGGTAATTGCCGTGGGAATGATAGCCGGCGAACTTTGACATGCACGCTGTTTGTCCAAGACACTGTCTGTCGACGCTGAAAGGAAACTGTTACAGTCAAAGTAGCACTACGTTGTCTGTCGAGTTCTGTTATGCTAATGCTAATCACTTTATGGGAATGACAAGGATGTGTTTATTCAGACTTTTTTAGTGATTTTTGTGGGAACTCTAAGGAAGCTCGAACAGACACGAAACCGATCAGACAAACATTCTTTAATCCATTTCAACATAATCCAATAAATTCAACAAAAATATTCCGACATGATAACGAATAACTTCTTTAAAATTGGACGAAACTACTTGAATTTTTTTGAGATCTTATATGGATTAGTTTACTAGGTGATAAAAATTACTATTGCTCGAAATTACGAAGAAGAAAGTAAACTTTTTTATTAACTTTTGTATCTATGCCTATGACTAGACTCCGGATTTTATGCATTTATAAAAAAAACGAGCAAGTGCAATTTAAAACAGTGAAAATATTAAAAGATTTTGAGAGTATTAATATATTATTTTCATCACATTAAAATTATTAATGAAGAGTATAAATTTATATTTAGCTCCTGCATCTTGCAATAGATGCACAAACATTTTATTTCGCATAGATATCCGGAGTCTACCTATGACATTACCCAAGTGTAACACGCCAATTATGAAATTTATACAGAATATAGTTTGTTGAAAAATATTTGACACGTATTTTTTTAGCTATTGATTTAAGTAAATCGCAAGCCCAAAATTCTAAGATGTTTACATCTTTCAATGATTTTGTCTAGGTATAATTAAAATCTTCGAAAACCTACATAAAGTCAATGTAGTCATTTTTCTAAGGCAACAGACATTAAATGCAGTAATTTTTTCAAAAGCGTAAATATCGAAACAATGTGATGAGCGACCCTTCGTAAATGGAAACGGTGATCAATACTATCGCGACAGGAAGAGAAAAAGAATAAATAAAGTAATTTGAAAATCCGTGGCACAAACAAGCTCTAAGAATCTGTAACAGGATGTCTACTTTCCTTAGAAATTGTTTCAGCTTTCGAACGGTAAATGTTTTCTCATTAATAATCCCGTAGTATAAATGTGCTATGCAAACATGATAAACTATGCACCGACATCTTTTATAATTAACTTGGGTAGTTACAGCTAGACGGCGGTAAATAAATTAACTCCCAACTCGTCATTTCTCAAAGTCATTTACAAGAGATGGTCGTTATTTTGCTCTTAAAATGTATTAAAGAATTTAAGATTACAGACTTGCGAAGCGCCGAGGAAGCTTCAAGAAGTTTTCCTTTTGAAATTTTATAAATTTTGATGCCTGATAATTTTCACGTGAATCGGTTGTTCTTATACTTTCGATGCAACGGAAACTTCTCTGCTCTATACATTCGGTCTTGTATTAAAACGTATACTAAGCAATAACAATATTTAACTCATTTAGAGTGTAGACAAGTATGAGGAGAATGAGCAATCTTGTTTAAGCATCTTAACGAGCCCTAATAAAATATTAAATAAATTATTAATTGTACCAATGTTTATGCTAATGTACTTGTCACTTATTCATTGCCGATGTTAAAGCGACCTTTATAAATACATAAATTTAAAGTATTAAAGTACCTCAGTATTATATTAAATATTGTATTAAACTTTATATTAAATACTATATATTGTATTCATATTTTATAATAATTGTTGAAAGTGGCAACCGGAAGTCTAAATAACTATCCATATTTTGAATATGCTACATATCTATATTCTATATGATAAATATTTCGTATAAATGACAATTAGAACACTCGAATCTTGTGATATTAGATGATTAATTAAATATTTCAGTTAAGAAATTCAATACCAAATGCAATTATTTCATTTGATACATTCTGCTTTTTCGTAGGATAAAACATTTTTGTTGAATAAAAAATGATTAATTATATTCATATTTTCAACTGGCGTTGTCATGTTCACAATAGTTTAGTTAAACAAAAGTTTCGATGAACCCTAAAAAATTGTATTTCTGATAATCCAATATAGTGGTTTATTTTGTTGATAGGCATTTAACGATCGAGCAACACGTTGTCATGAAGCATTGCTCTAAACTCGGCTTATCCGGAACCAGAACCTTCGAAGTAGTACAAAAGACGCATTGAAGTGAAGTATTAAACAGGTCAAACGTTAGTAATCGCAGTTCCGTCACAGAATGAAGTCTGACAAAGATGACTAGAGAAGCGGACGCCCCAACATATATATAACTGCGAGATAGACATATAGCTATTGTTACGAAATACTAACAGCGGTATACTAAATAGGTATTTACTATTGGTTACGGTGTTTGAAAATATTTATCATTTGAATATTAATCAAGCGGGAGAATAATCATTTAAATAATGATCGCAAATGATATTATTAAACCGTGATGATCTTGTTAGTTTATTGAAATTGCGACAGTGCAGCAGGTGTAGCTCATAAATCATTTATTAAGTAATATCTGTTAACCCAGATTTGCTTGACGTTCTTCCAGGATTTAATTTTTAATATCAATATTATTTCATTATTTTGCGCGCGATACAGCTGACGCAGAAATACGTTTCATGTAGACTTTAAAAATAATATTATATCGTAAAAAATTATAAAATTTAAAAATGTCTGAGTTAATTAGTGAGTTTTACGAAACTATAAAATATTCGAAAATATTGTCTTTTATCAAGCACGGTACCTACGCTGCAGTTGGTGGCGTAATAAAATTGCATAATTTTATTCCATCAGTAAGTAAATTTATTTTTCATTTGTCTATACGAACAAGTCGTATGATTATTAAATAGTCTTTCAAAAATTGGGAATTGCTACACATTATTAAGTAACATGTTCATAATATTTGAAATCACAAATCAATGAAGCATTTCAAGTGATGAGTGCTTGGTCCCGAAGTTTCCACATATATCGAGGTATTACTGCACAATTGCACGTGTCCGCCGCAGTATGTTTGCTGACGGCTCTCTGCTGTCATCGTATAATCGTACAACCGGTGCGCCAAAATGAGCGTTCATTTGCAATCCAACATCGAACGAAAAGTTTTCGTCCCAATGGATAAACAAAAAAAGAAAACATCGACGCAAATAGTTTCATGCAGGGTCCCATTGGTATCAATCGAATTGATATTTCCTTTGACGTGCAGAACACGCGTTCCATTATTTGCGATGTACTCTAACCTTTGATCTGCTCGATTCCATTAACAAGAAGCTCATTGTCGGACTAAAAACCATATCTGGCGTCGCTGCTACTAAATGGCGGAGACCACTCGTGAAAACGCGAAAACGTTTCATTACGCGCAAATCAAGTATACCTGTCAGTCGGGCTGCAGACAGGAAAAATTTTTCAAGTGAAGTAACTTCGTGTATCTCCTGCATCGGCGATTGTTACGCTCCGATCGCGGAAAATCGTCGATGAACGCTTTTTTTGCGGACCTATTACTACTGCGTATTATCGGGATTTCGATAGACAGGGACTCTCGCAACCGTTTCCGACTCGTATTAGATTATTGTTGATGCACGTCGCTTGTGAAACGACGCGATTGATCAATGAATTCAATACAATTAATCTTCTGCGCCGCGACAGCGACAGAGAACTTCATTTCGCGAGAAAAAACGATTAAGTCCACTGACTAGTAGTGAACAACGAATTGCAAGGAAATAATAGTGGTTTACATACGAAAATGCAAACTCGTGGTATCAATTGGATTATAATATGCGTCGGTGGTACAGTAATATCTCCGTAACTGTCGCATTGTTGCGCGTCGGGTCTGCCGAGCGACAGTTTCAGTAGAGATGCTATATTCTGTGTAGTATGCCGAACGTAGAGGAGGATATAGCGATTGTGTGAAAGAGAAAGAGGGACCGAGATTGGGGCGTCCGGCAAACATCAAAGTATTCGTGCCTGCCTGTTGAATTCGAATATCAAAATTCCTTGTTTTGTGGTTTTTTCGTCAATGAAACTTTTACCATCGTTTTCCTCTTGTTTTTCTGATTAAAATGACACCAAACACGATATGGTTACGATCATAACGAAATTAGATTTTGATGACTTAAACATGTCAAGGACATAATTCTGGATAGTTTCCTCGTATACATATAAATATACTAAAATTTTCTTATGAAACTACGCGAACAAATGTGTAAATAAATTTCGTGTGAATGGGATTAAAATTGATAATATTTACAATATCAGTATCAGAAGAGTTAAATGCAAAGTTGTAGGCATGTTAAATTCAAAATCTTATCCATTAACAAAATTTTCTTTGTTATGAAATAAAAAAATATTTGTTACATATAAACGCTAGTACAATATATATATCTATGGTTGCAAGGAAAAAGGTCACATGTCAAAATTTCAAAAAATTTGAGTTTATGTTATCTACGTATTTACCAGAAAAAAGTCATAAAAACAAATTCGAAAGGCTCAAAAAAGTAATGCAATTTAACCTATGTACTATATCAAAGCATTGGTGATGAAAACTTGAAACGGCAATATCTCGAAAATGAAATTATGTGACATGCGGCGTCCTGACAACCACAGATATACAGATAAGATTGAAGAGTTGATATGCACAAAGGCGTATCAAAAAATTGAAAAACAAAGGCGTAGACATTTTTAATTCAGAGTCCCATCCATTAATCTATACGAAGTTTTGTGCACCACATGTTGCGGCTTATAAAGAGGTGACAATATATAAAATCGAGAGGAACGTGAAATTTCATCCGTGCAGATTATAATGAAGAACGGTTAGAAGTAATGGAGCACTATTTAATTTGTATGAAAGGGAAGGCGTTTGATATTACAGACATTGTACGGACGCGTCTCGTTTATTATTTCGTATTAAATTACCTTTGCCCGCTGTGCCTCGAGAACGAACCGTGAAGTTCGATGTATAGTTTTCCAACGGACATGTACCAAGGGCTGGATGCGAAGGGTGAATGATGAAACTCATTCTTGAATGAAAAACTTGTACATTTTTTTTAGTAGTGCTGAACTTATATCAATCTTTACAGTCACAGTAATGGAATTTTAATATATCAATATATCATATATTTATATAATATTGTATATAATATATCAATATATCATATACTTATATAAAATTGTATATTGTATATAATATATCAATATATCATATATCATATATATTTTAATATATTAGTATTAAAATATAATATATTTATATTAATTTTATAACTAGACTGCAGATGTAAAACGACTTGCATATCTACATATATTTCTTTGTGTTTTATCAATTTACACAGCCATAAATGCAACATCTGCAGTCTAGTTACAAAATTAAGATCAGTATTTTGTAATATAATCGACAGATTAGAATTCTATTATATCGTTTCACTGTGCTTCTTTTTAGTCCAAATTATCATTCCACATAAGAATTTTGAAGCTTCAATAATTTTCTAACAATATTTCAGGCTCTCATAACTGCCCTAGAAATTATGGACGGCAGCGCACTTATAGGACTTATCTTAAGTCATTTGAATGCACCTAAAATGCAGTTGATGCGATGTTAATACACTGCCAAAAAATATTCGATCACTCTTTCGACGATTAACGAGTCCGGATTTTTTCCTAAAAAATGTATTCGGTACTTCCGATTTTATACGGGTTGATGGGAAATCTTGAAATCTAAAAAATACTCGCTAGGCGAAAAAGTTTCTTTCTCTAGTGAACTAATAAATGTATAGTACAATATGTATAGTGTAGAAAAGTTTATATTTTCAAAGTTTTAAAGTTTCCATGGGGATCGCCGAGCAGCTTGAAAACGACGGATTATCATACCATTTCTTTTTTCGCGATTACCACAGATTTTGTAAATGTTCTTTTTCCACTTTAATGTACGTTCACCATAGTTCCAAATGAGAAAATTGCGTTCCCTTCTGAGAATAGGAAAGGATGCAATAAATAGGGAAACAATAAAGTAGGACAGAGTAGGAATTGTTTACACACGTTCCAGAACACTTATTTACTCAAATAAAATTTTTCAAAAGTAGATTTTTTGAAAGTTCGGAACCAGAATACCCTCATAAAAATTTTATGAGGGTATATATATTGTATAGGGATATTGTAGAGGGTATAGTATATATTGATTTAGTATAAATAATATGAGCACTCACTGTGATTTAGAAGTTCCAGATTAAAGTAGCTTTAGGGGAAGCGTAGAACTGTATAAGTGTTACGATACGACTTAAACAATGAAATTAGAAATAAAGGAAGAAAAATAGTTCTTACTAAAATACACTTTTTCTTAATTTCCTTATATGTTTTATAGTTTTGTGACGGGGTGTATCTACATTTATTTCAAATGCCCTGATAATTCGAGCAGCCATCGTACATTTTCCATCGAAATCGTGCCACATTGTGGAAACCACACGGTATTGTGTGGGCGGGGGTACAGTCACCATGACTTCGACATTTTCCATTGTGGTTCCCTCCTTCCGACGGATTTGCCGGGGAAAAAACTTATACATATTTTAAGCCGAGACGGCCGATGTGAACAACAGAGTCGCGATCACAAAAATTATTCAGTGCATTCCAGAGTGGAAGGTAAGGCTAATGTATCCGCACGAATAAATGCGCGCCGCGCGCGGGCTAGGAGGGGTGGCAGCGTCATCGTTTCTGCATGAAAAATATTTGAAACGTCTGCCAGCCTTTGTATTAAATCCAAAAAAAAAACGAACAAACAAACGAAGGATAAAAAAAATAGAGTAGTAGGCACTAGATCGTGACAAGTATCAGAATAATTTGGCAGTGGCATGAACAACGAAATATAATACGCTCGCTCGAATGTTATTCTAGCGGTGAACAACGCAGCGAAGTATCGATCTTCAAGTATTATATTTCCCGTGTCTATTTTGCGTATCGTGTGTAACGGAGCTCTCCGGTTACAAAGAAATTGAAAACACAGCCTCCGACAGGAAACACACCCCGTACGAGCCCTGTCATTTTAATTCAATTAATAGGACTCGCAAAACAACGAATCATTGAACTACTATTTACGGACACAGCGTCACAGCTTGGCGTTCGTTAACTGGTAATTACTTGATGCTATCGGGCCTCGGATTGTCCGGCATTTTACTTTATTAAACTGTAGATATCCTCACAGTGTTTGAGAATTTTTCAAATTTTGAAACATATTAACTACAAACATATGAGAATTTATTATATTAATGAATTATTTATTTTGATTAAGTACACACAGTGATTGACATGAATATTTTTATACATCTTACTTACGCCACTATCCTGAAACATATCACAAAATCAAATTTATTTATTATAGTTCATAAAACCGAAACTGTAGAGCTAATGTTTATCGCAGCAAATTAGTTTATCTTCTCTAATTTTCCTAGATCTTATAAATTCTAATAAAATTTAGTTTACACGGCTATAGTACGACAAAAACGAATTTTTAAAGATTGACAAAGAATTGTGTCATCCAAATATGAATGATGAATCTACATTCAATTGAAAAGTGAAGAATTTATACTCTTCTCTCTCTCTCTCTTTTTCTCTCTCTCTGTCATATATACATATTTCATAGTTTTAATATAGACATTTTTGCATACATTATTACAATACATACATTATTGTCCTGAAGTATGACTTAAAAATATACATTGATGGAATTAATTCTGGACACTGAATAAAAATATTCTTTATTTCATATGTGTGCAGAAAATGTATATTCTGCTATGCTAAATTGATACCGTAATATTTTTATTGTAATCTATAATGTTTATACTTAATATTTTCACATGATTTGGTTTGTAAATGTTTCAAAATTTTAATTTAAAGAAATCTAAACTGTGTTGTTATTTTTGTTTTTGCGCCTGGCAACACGAAATGTCGCATGATGTGAAACAGCCAATCACAGGCGTGAGTTCATTGTAACAACCAATCAGGAAGGCCTTGACGGTCTTTACAAACAGTTTCATCATTGTTTCAGTCAGGCATTGTGTTTTCAGAAGTGAGGACCTTGGTAAAGTTTTTAAAAGTGTGAATAACGACTAAAATGGCCTCGAATACCTCGAAACGTGTTGAAATTGTAATTTTTTTGTATATTAAAAGTATTCCAACAATTCCTATTGCGCAACATGATTGACCGTGAATGATAGTGATTGACGAATTGCAACATGTTAATATGTTGTGCAACATGTTGCATAATAATTTTTGCGCAACCTTAAGCGACGCCCTAAAATTAGAAAACAATGATTAGAATATAAAATATAAATGATTATATATTAAATAATGTGAATAAATGCGAAATTTAAGTAAAAATTTAAGTGTCCAGAATTAATTCCACTAGTGTAAGTAAATCTTAAGTAGAATAGTGCAAGTGTTCATATGGTCCATATTGTCCACTTGGAAATAAACAGGTAGTTCATTTAAAGTAAAAATTAAAAAAATAATTAGAACACGCATTTCACCCGGGGGAAGTAGTACACAGAAGAAACAGAAGAAATGTTGCAACCGTAATTGCTTTTCCCTTTTCGAAGTACACAGTGAAAAGACGGCTGAAAGTCCTGCATCGTCGATATTGCATCGAACGGCGCGGCGTTCACCTGCAGCTTCATTTTTATTTTCAATCCCGGTTTCATTAAATCAGTCCAATGTGGCCTACGACAAAGCTCTAAAGTATCTCCGAAGACTAGAAAACTATGTGTGATGGCAGTTTTACAAGTAGAAACTTTCAACTTTAAATGGTCTATCCACGAGTACTTAAAATGTAAAGCATTTCATCTACCTGCTAACCAAAGTGGCGCACTTGCAGCCAAACGAAAGTAGCCATTAATGAAATCTTAATGAAAAGAATTTGACATCACCGATTTTTAAGATACTTGGACATTTTCGCATGATATTTAGTGATTTCAAAACACTGTTATAATATTATCAAACGATCAAAATTATTAAGAGAAGAAATCTACTTAACTCCCTTTTTGCAATTGGTGCAGAATATTTCTATTTTCCATAAAGATCTGCAGTCTGGTATTAAATCATATTCAGCAGCGAATGAAATAACTTCAGCGTATCAGGAACACATTCAGCTGTCAGTTTCCATGGTTTCGAAGTTGTTTCGATTTTTTAAAATGCGGAATATCATTTCGCTTGTTGCTATACCGATAATGGACGTTTATGGTACGATAAAATGTCCGTAAATAGCAGTGTCCGCATAATCGGTTTTTCAACTGTCTGGTCGGCAACAGATCGTCGTTATCCCAAATATGACAAAGCCTTTTCTCCCTCTCCCCTCGTGTGCACTGTGCACGGGCATCCCTGGTATCAAGTGCGTCCCGTTTAGTAAATGAATGTCATGTCGCGAAATTGCTGCGAGCAAGATATGCAAATCGGAGGAGTTTTTCACGTGCATGGGTATCTGTTTCAGGCGGTGCTTTCCCACCCGAATTCGCTGGCCCTATCACGAATCTAACGGTGCCGCTCGGAAGGGACGCAACTTTTACGTGTCTGGTCAAACATTTGGGGGGTTACAGGGTAAGTTTCCCCTATGAAAATTCATCGACCGCTGACGTACCAAATTCTTCCCGGAAAGGATACAGGAGGCATGGACATTTCTCTGGCAACGCTCTTGCTCGTTCGACAGTTTTTTTCTCGTTTGTATACTGTACAAGTACACTGCGCCACAGCTCTGTCAACATGGACATTTCTGTCAAAATTGATACGAGATTGTACAACAGTATAGTGATTATTTTTTTATGTACATAATGCAGAATTTTTTAGTTGAAATTCCTATATATTTATTTCGTGGATTGCTAAAGGCTCACGTAGATGTTCCTGTTTTTGGATCAGTAATTTTAGCTTCTGTTCTACTAAAATTAGGAACATACGGTTTAGTACAAATAATAATAATTTTTATGAATGCATTTATAAATCTAAACATTTTTATTATTATATTCGTACCCTCCTTAACCAAGAATACATTCTTCCCGGTTTTTGCTTTACACTTTAAATCAATAAATTACGTTTCATTTATAACATCACATTTTAAAGAAGTACTTCTAACTAGTTGCTTTACAGTATGTCAACTTGGATTTTTTGAGAAGTCATAATAATTAGTGTACTACATAACGTGAAAAAGAAATTTTAAAAAAATTGCTATTGGTCGATATTGCAGAGAATTATTTTAGGATTATTTATTATTATTTAGAATTATTTTAAGTAGCTGAATACCTTTTTAAAGTATGTATAATATAATCGTATCTATGTATGATTATTATTAGTATATGTATTTTTAGTATCTCTTTGTTGAACTTTAAATTTTTGAATTACTACATGTATAAAACATACAACATTTAACGATCTCTACTATACTGAGCTTCCCAAAAAATGAATGCATGCTGAATTAATAAAAAAATACACGGTGGTATATTCATTGATACATCCCGGCTCTTCGCGGTCATATTTTACTTCGCAACGAACAAATTTAAAAGAAACCCGCGATTACAAATTTTGTGTGTGGAAACACCATTATACCGTCATATTCGGTATCGATATTATGCTACATTTTACGCAAAAAAGCCGGTCCGTGTATCACGAAAAGATCATTACTCGTTGCCCCCACCGTTCCTATCTGATATTGCATTATTCCCGAGCAATTGTACGAAACGTCAAGCTGAGTATAACAACGCGGAAAACGTGTTGCGATTCACAATGCGAAAAAATGTGGTGGAGCTATTACAATTTGTGGTGGTCTACAGTCACGTTTCAAATTACAAGGGAAAACAAAAGTGATTCGAGAGAAGGGGATTGACAGAAGCGAGGAACATTTAATTTCGTGACAAGGAGAGCTAGTTCTCAGTATGCGACAAATAGCTATTCCATCTTTTGCTGATACGCTCCATCCCGATACGAAATATATTGCCTTCTTCTCGCGATATTAACACTTTGTCGACGGGCAATTATTAATCGCCTTTTTGCTGTGATTGATTCGAAATTAATTTCCACTTCATTACCGACGAATTTCGAATACAAAGACTGCAATAAGTATCCCATACACAAGAATAATTCATAGAATTATAATTGTCGATGATTACTATGAAATTATCTACACATTAATGAGATATTTGTATCCAGGTTATGTTACTAATATAATTGAACTTTAATATAGTTGTGATACGAATACTCGAAATTTTAGTAACTAAATATTGCATCTACAGAACAGCATCGAGATAAAAATTATATAAAAAATTACACACACAGTACAAAAGTATTTCATTGATTTGCAAATGGAAATTGAAAATGGTCCCTCTTTATGAAAATTAATTTTCAATGATCAACATTGAGTCCATTACAGGTGTGTTTCATGCAAAAATGTTGTACCTCCATTTTCAATATATCCAGAAGTAATACTGGAGTTGTATTGAAATAGTCCGAGATTAATCAAAGCAATGTGAA
Source organism: Lasioglossum marginatum (assembly GCA_028455795.1). Taxonomy (NCBI): domain Eukaryota; kingdom Metazoa; phylum Arthropoda; class Insecta; order Hymenoptera; family Halictidae; genus Lasioglossum; species Lasioglossum marginatum. Next base: position 4,001,233 of record CM052254.1, on the reverse strand, counting down.
ATAGAGAGAGGGAAATATGAAATCAGAGAATTTTCGAAGTAGACGTTAAAGAGCTGTTTTTCATTTTCGGGCAAGAGCGAGCTGCTTTTGTTGATAAGAGTGACTTCTCGAACAGCGTACTTCGCTAAATTCACATACACTCTTCTTGATTTGATATCCTTCCTCCCGCCTCGTCCTCGTGTTTGGCCAGAAAAATAAAACCGGCCCCCTTGTCGTATTAGATTTCATATCCGCGGCCATGAACACAATTTCCTTACACGTCACTGTGCGCGCCCCAGTGTAGGCAAAGCAGGGTGAAAGTTATGGCTGCGACGAATAGCAATCCAAAAAATCCCAAATTTCCAATTCAATTGGAGGAGATTGGTACAAAAATGATGGGCAAGCTTGTCAATCTTCAAAATATAACTAAACAATATCTCATATTGCTACTGTATAATTTATTTCAGTTAAATATAATCGATAATGACCTGGATATTATTGTGACATGAACAAGAAAGATTATTATTTTCACACATGAACATTTTTCCACGGCACAGCGAAATCACGTTACCTAACTTCGGGCTGCTATAGCTCTGTGCTCTTTCATTATGACGTAACCGGTTACTTCCAATCTGCGAAAGCTTATTTGCTTTGACCCGAGTTAAAACTTAGCTTAGGTCAGGCATATCCGCCATCCTTTCGATATTGAACCGAGACCAGAACACGAATAGAGGAGTTATGTTTCAGGATTATGCTAGCCAACTTAACAGTGTGTTGCCACTCGCGAAAAGCAAACTTTTATCGTGAGCTGTCGGTATCAGGATATTCGCTACCTAAACAAAGCTTTCAATTAAAAATTAAAAAAGGTTTAAAGAATGGAATGAAAACAGTAAACCTGTTATTCCCAGTTTTCAATGAATAAACGAGATGTTTAATTAATCCTGCTGCGTTGTGCGTACCTTTCAGTCAAAATTGTTTGCATTTCTTTAAACTTGTTATTCTGTGATATTGTTTGTTTTGACTAGTACACATTTCAGTAAAATTGGTTTTATATTTCACAAAGTATAAGAGAATTATTACTAATGTACAGTGGCTGATAAAATTATTAGAGCCATTCGCACAAACCAACGTGTTTTCATTGAAACAATTAATTTTAAATATAATCCTAGCGGCACAGAATATTTTTCATTTTTTAATGAAATATTCACTGTGGGCAACAGTTTTTGTCACATGGAAGATGAATATGTTTTTCACACTATAGCTTTAATAATTTGATCACACACTGTACCTGTTTTATCAACACTATTTCGGATGTATAGTTTAGCAGCAGAGTTGAAAAATAGGATTACATCACGTTTTGATTGACGAAGGACCATTCCGAAGCGACATCCGTCGATTTTGATTAAACTTGTACATACAGGAATAGCATACCCAGTTTTTGAGTGAAAACAGCCCTTAAAATTGGGGTTGAAAATCTACCGGCAACAATAACAAATTTTCATTGCACAATTATAAAACCAAATCATATTTAATTCGCTATTCAATATATTTTGCCACTGCTGTCACAAAAAGTTAAACTAATTATGCTGAGAATCTAATTCTGTAGTAAACTGTATTGATAATAATATAAAAATATTGAAATAACGATTATTAGCTATTTTGCACTTTGCAGGCTGAAATTACATATAGAATTTAAAGTATGGTTAAATAAAAAACAAATTCACCCACACAATTTGATGGAGCCACTCCATCAAATTTCACATTAAACACGCCTTTTTTAAGGGCCACGATCAATATTTACTTTAAAGGTGATTACATTATTAATTTGCCCGCGACTGTTCATTCAAATATCAATATTTGCGTAGCTAACAGCAAGCGAAGTGGCGTGCAGACTGATATCATTAACGAGCAAGATCATAACAGAACGATATTAGCAAATCGTGTGTTTAGAGAATATACACGTGTATAAACTTTTTTCCGACTGGTTTACTACTGTTAACAGCTTACCTCCACCGGAGGCAGAGCAAATTCCTTGATGAAACGTTATAAGGAGCGGCGAGAGTGTAACTTACTCGGCTCATTCGCTGTTATTAAAAAGCATAGTTATTAGCCATTCGGCCCGGGACAGGGCTTATTATCTTCAATAATAGGAACATTTGATATCGTTGTTTTCGTATATAAATGGAAACGAGCGCTCGAACGAATTCATACTTGCTCCGGATCGAAACGGGCGCAACGTTTTATCCGGTAATTTCCGGGGAATTTTCAACGGTGCCCCATAACTGAGCGCTCGTAACACGTGTTTCAATTTCTCCGGTGTGACCAAGAAAAAAAGGCGACAGAAAAAGGAGCATCGGGACCATGAAAATCCAAAAGCCGTGCAGCTGCAGAGCAGCTACCTACCCTCCGATTTCGAGGTCTCCAAAAATTTTCAAAAATTTTTCTCGTATATGAAACTGCCACAGATCTGAAGACATTACAACGACTCCTTAAAAATTGATGTAGGATTGTTCCTCACTATTTTATGAAAGAAAAGTGAAGAACATATTCGTTCGTGTGAAGCCCTTATGGTAGCTTATCCTGCTGTTGCGATGTTGACCTCTCATTCGAAGTTCGATAAAATGATTAAAAAGATCGTACATTAACGATTAAAAATATATAAAAAAAAACTTTTTAAAAACCACGCTTATATTAAATTGCACTAAGAAGGAGAAAATAATTTTTTTCCTGGTTCTCCATAAAATACCGAATCCAGTTAAATGATTAATAATATTGTTCCTCAAAATATTAAGCAATTAGTTCAAAATAAAAATATTGTGTCATGATTAAATAATTTATTATCCCGTTTTTATAGCCAATCTTCCATTGCACGAATTTCCGTGTATTTTTGTCTTGCCTTTTCCAGTCGTCTTTTCCGTTGCGTAGCAGTTTCAATTTTTGTCTTTTGTCCGTCAGTAAGTTTGTTTGTTTGTTTTTTGTTTACTTTCATTTTTGATCCCACGAGTATGGCGGCAAATATTGTCATCGGAAGCAAGTGTGTATACAAAATTTCAGCAAGATTGGACTATTGGAAGTGGTTTAAAATTCGATTACGAGATTTGACGCATACAACAACACGGCAAGTTAATATAAACGTGGTAAAAAACATGTTGGAAAATCATCGAAATCGAAGAGTAGATTGCCGATCCGCAGATTCACCTTGAGAAGCAAATCAACCCCCGTCAGCCCTTCATCCTTGAGAACGTGAGAAGAGTTGTGTTGTAATAAGCCCGCTTGCTCTCGTTAAGATCGCTTTGGCACGGCTATAAAGAGATAAATAATCCGGTTACGAGCGTCTAATGACATTACGCGAGAGTAAAGTGGTAACGAGCGACTGTTGCTAATTTTTCATTTAAAGTTTAACGCCGAGACGACGAATCTTCGAGGGTGGAGAGGACCGACGGACGCAGATGAAGCGCGTACTCGCAATCTCAACCGGATTATTTCGTAATTCAATAGCCCCTGTCCGACCAATCTCGAACCATTCTGCCGGCCAATTATGTTATTTACAGCTCTGTGTCGTATCGTTGCGAAATGTCGTTATCATTGTCCGACGCATTAACGTTCTCCACCGACGAAAAGAAAAGTTTGAGCATGACATCGCTCGGAGGGTGGCGCGACTGCAAACTTTTCCCCCAAGTATCCCACTGGCTAGCTATAATTTCCATTTAATCATTAACCCTTCTTGATCCGGGATTTGTTTCAGCATTAAGGATATTTTCCTCGGAGAACGAGATTGTGTATTAAAGCCTTAAACCTAACTCAGACCTAATCCACCTTAGCTATCTAAAAATCTGCTGTTTTCGAGATTTTTTTTAGAACATAATTAATGAGTAAAAATTTCCGAGTTTTTACAGTGATATAAAATACCTCTTAACTTTATTCCTCATTTTTTCAGAACAGAATATTAAAAAATTTAGGTTACACTCTGCTACGGACACGGCTGACAAAAATTGAAACGTCTGTAATGAAAAAATCGGATTTTACGTTGGAAAATAAATTTTAATCATTTGTAACTGATACAATATTTGAGATATTAAAAAAGATCGATGCCACATTTGATTGAAATATTGAAAATTGTCGTGTATGCTATCTAGACTACTCCTTATGTATTTTAATTATTTTTTGGAGCAGTTTTATCAGCAAGTTACAAATTACAGTCTACAACAAATTACAACAAATTAAAGTCTAGATTTTTCTTATTCCAATAAATAGGGATAGCCAATTAATATGGCATAAAAACAATTTTGTATGTTAATGAACAGAGAAACTGTATGTGCATCAATTTCATACACCTTCATCTGGCGAGAGGTTAATATCGGTTAAAATGAATGGTTTAAAATAAGTATGTTTCATTAGAGTATATTTTACATTTATTATGTGATCAGCATTATTAACTTAATTAATAACGTATTGTCGGTCTTTTTGCTGGTGGTAATGTGGTGTGAAAACCGTTGAAAACTATGAACGTTTTAACGAGGACTTACATATGTTCGCATTTCACCATTTCGACGAGAAAATTAATACGCCATATTATTCGACGATTCGTTTATTTAGCGGGATTACGTAATACCTTGGTATCGAATTCGTGTCTTTGTTATGTGAAATTAAATATGCGTTCCAAATTGAATACGCGTGATAATCCATACATATGTTACGGATACGTTAATAGAGGGAAGAAGATCCCATATAAATTCTATTTCCATAAATTAATTTATAGAAATCGGAATTCTGGTAAGCAATTACGAAATGAAATAATAATATTTTGATCTTACAATTAAAAGCTATTAAATACCCTTTATTAATATTCTATAATATGATTCTACTATATATGCAGTGAATGCAGTTCAACGATTTTTTAGATCTTATATTTTTTGAGCTATCTAGATAACCTTAAATACCTTCAAGATCAATGTACATTTTTTCTATTGTAAAATACTCCAACAATGAGATATAGAATTGCATCTATTCACGTGTTTGCATTCATACTTTCATAAACTCATATTGCACTCCTGCACACATTAGAAGTATAATCATAGAGTTTGGAAGTAGTGTAGGTTTCCTTTGCATAACGATGTTTACGATTTGACGTTATGGAACTAGAAACTTTTGGAAAACTTTCTCAATGAGTACAAGAAAAATGCTTAAACGAGTTGCTCACTGGTATTGCTTTCCTTAGCTCAGAAAAGAACAGAAATAAAATTTTCTTTCTACAGTAAAAGATACTGAATAATGAAACAAACATTGTAGTAAATAATAAATTCAAGAAATGTGAATTATACATTTTAATATATTTTCTTGTATAAAATCCACATTCTAATTTTTAATATTTATAATCATAAATCACATTATATTTACCAATGCCTATTTCTGATTTGCAGTAGAAAATCACTCAATTCAGTAGAAAATCCAACTTTGAATTACGCTCATTGTTTCTTATAATACCAATCTAAAGTGATTTAATTAAATCGTTAAAGCAGCAGATTGGATGGTATTACTGCAGTCTGGCAGCTTAATAACTTCTTAATTTTAATGACGCTAACAATTGTCCCTTCAGCTTCTCAGACTTTTTAAACGGTATAGTTATGCATAATTTTGAAATGTCCAGCTCAATCAAGTCATAATTACACTTTCTTTTCATACTAATATGCAATCAAGAGTTGCTTAATGTAGGAATTTCCAACTACATTTTGTTAAATTTTTCATTATATCGAGTGTTCATTTATAGTTTTTTGACTGTATTAAGGTATAAATTGAATTTTTTGTTGTTCACGTTCTTCGTTTATGAAGATTGTCATCCCCATGTTGTAGTTTTTAAATATCACACAATGCTATCACCAATAAGTTATTCTTTGACACATAAACTACTATGCGGAAGAAAGAAGCACCCGGCCATATTTAATAGAAAAGCGTAAAAAATCAAGTTAGAACACAGTAAGTTTTGAGAAAGGATTCCACTGTTTCTAGTAGTCTAATCTATCTAATACTTCAAATACAGTAAGTCAATCATTGTACAATACAATTTCTACATTCTTAATATATATATAACAATGTTATATATATATATATTGTATATATAACAATATCTTTTATTGTTTGTCATTATATCTTATAATTATACTGGGTGCTTCTTTCTTTTCCACAGAAGTGTATAAAAAGATCAGCTTCATACAATAATAACATAAAAAATGGCTATTTTGAGGTTATGTCATTGAAAAATATCTATGAATATGAAGTGCACCAACATGCACGAAAAGCGTCACATCTCTATCTCGCAATTTATGTCTCAGGTAGATAAATCGCGCGAGATAGAGATGTAATACTATACTATAAGTCTTATTCTTTAAGATGATTTTTCTCAAATGCTGCATTTTTGAGTTGTGTCACATTTCTTGCGGGGGTGCGGCATGATTGAAGATGCACCTGTGCCCATGATCGTTTCTCAGCTGACCGGAATCAGCGCGGGGCGTATTAAGGAATGACAATGAGCCTCGCGAGGAAAGAGTGTCGACTGGCCCTCATTATCACAATTTAGCAATAAAAGCGCAGCGTACCATAAAATCGAATGGATCGCTTCTATCCAGCCGAACACGGCTACAATCGATCAGGCCACGTACGAATAAATTTCAATTACACCTTCCCGAATGCAAGAGCCACTCTGCGAAAACAATTCCGAACACCATTACAACAGCCGGGGCGAGCACACCCGATAACCCCTTTCCTATTAATACAAGCGTTTCCGGGTCTCCGACGACGGTGGTGCCGCTTCTGTGACTTCACGAGATTTGGAATATTCGAAGGAAAATGCAAATATCGCGCAGCGAAGTTTTGGCCAAGGAGATAGAAGACGCGTACGCGCTCTGCCTATTCCCCTCCGCGTGTTCATCCCCCTATGTTCCCCCTTATACACCCCTAGAAGCTATAGGGGGTCTAGGCATGCGGCTTATTTGTATTCCATATTCGACCTGTCTATAGGGAAATTGCTGTGGCTCCCCGGCCTCGAAATCTATGAACACGTCTCTGACCTGTGATCGTTCTCGTTCCCTCCTTGTATTGTGCTGTCTCATTAGCCTCCTCGGCCTGACCGAAGGACCTTACGCTTTTGCTAAGAGGCTCAGCCTGCGCGCGCGGTTTTCCACTAAATTGCTCGCTAAATTGAACCTGTCGCCTTGAAAATCTACCAACGATTAACCTTAGAAAGACTTCGAACCCGCGGCTCCTCGAGCTAGCCGCTCGCGAAATATTAAGAATAATTCTGACGCCATCTAGATTGCTCGGGAAATCATTCTTTGGTTAAATTTTCACTCAGGCGACCAAAGTTCTCAACTTTTCTCAATGTAATATTATACGATTCGACGAAAAAATGATAAAACTTTAAATTCTAGTTCGCTGAATCCAAAACCAAATCCTAAAATCGCGTTTGGTTGGAATTGTGGCCTCCATAGTGTCCGCACGATAAGGGAATTGATATAAGTGTGATCTGCGTGCTTCTTATCATTTACAGATCCACAGGAATCATATAATTCTATTTTCTATGGAAAATAGTGAAAGTGGCTATTTACAACTTCTTAATCTGAGCCGATAATAAAGAGGCTTTAGGAAATGTGTTCGAATAAATATGAGTCATAGAAAATGCTGTTCGCAAAATGCTAGAGAGCTGTCATGGAAATGTCCTTGCCACGAAATTGTGATTCCGAGACTCATTTCCTAGCTGTTATTTCGTAGAAACACCACAATCTCCTTTGTTTTCACGGTACTCGACCGCTTTGCTGGTTATTGTTGCGAGTTTCACGACGAATTTATCAGGACGTGGTGCAATTTTTCTAACAGGAATGTCCTTGACAGGTCGGCTGGGTGAAAGCGGACACTAAGGCAATCCAGGCGATCCACGAGCACGTAATAACTCATAACAAGAGGATCTCAGTGTCCCATAGTGATCATACGATGTGGAATCTCCACATAAAGGGCGTGCAACAGGAGGACGAAGGCGTTTATATGTGTCAGATTAACACGAATCCCATGAAATGGCAAGTAAGTCGATCACGCGAGTTTTCACAAATCGTAGAGCACGTTCACGTTATACTGAGTGATCTAATTATTACAACCGTTTGTAAAAGTTGGCAATTTTTTGAAACAGTCAAATAATGAATTTACATTTAGCAGCACTGTAGACAACATTATTCGTCACTAGAGTGTGGATCTTTATGCCAAACAATAATTTTATACATTAATTATAAGAAACAAGAGGCGAACAGGAATTTTATTCTTTAAATAATAAAAATGATTTCGTAAGAAATTATTGTATAGATATGTTTAGTACAGCACGTATTACAATAGGAGCCGCACAAAGTCTAAATAAAATCAATCTTGTTATTTTTATAAGGGAACATGTACCAGTTACTTTTAAGGCTCGATAGGTTTAGTGTTAATAACTTTGCTAAATTCGAAATACATTGATATTCTCAAATTCTTTTAATGTTTTAACTATTGTAAATTTTACGTACCCATTTTCACCACAAATGCAGAAAATCCGCAGTCTATTACGTATCCTCGCTCTAATAATTTGATCATTCACTGTATATTTGCATGTCCTTAGGTGACTCGTTTCTGACTTAAAATCGCTTCAATTTGAAATTGTTAATTAGTATCCTCTTATTTATAGTAGAGCAGAAGAATTTTGAATATATTATAAAATATAACAGATAAGAAAAAGTTTCTAGAAATGAAGGTTTTAATAAAGCTTGTAAAATATAAAAATAAAAGTTTTAATAAAGCTTGTAAAATATAAAAATGAAAGTTTTAATAAAGCTTGTAAAATATAAAAATAAAAGTTTGAACAGATATTGTAGGATCATTAGTAAAACAGATCTCAATAATTTTAACAAATACTGAAATATGTCCTATTATACTGAAATATGCACTATTAAATATGTCCAAAATGTTGTAGCTATTACAATATTTGTAATGTTGTAACATATAGGTATATATCTATATAGGTATATACTATAGGTATTATACCTTGGAAAGGAATCACTTCGTTTGAATAAGATTTTGTGGAGTTTAAAATAAAGTTATAGCTTTATTAAATTTTACTGAACACTTCTGGGAATCGTATATTGTAGGACCAGGGCTCCAACGAACGTATAAAAATCTGCTAACCACTGATAATACAGAGGCAAGAACATTTATTACATCGTTCTTGCTGTAACGTATCGACGAGAAATAAAGCGTCTCGCTTTACATGCACTTAAAGTTACAGGAAATAGATTATCAGAGGAAACGAGCTGAGTACTGATCTATCGCGAGTTTTTATGCATTAAAACGGCTGAATAAAAATTTCGTCAAGTGAAATCGGAAAGTTTATATCCGGAGTTATTTCCCTGATCCCTCATCAAAGTTATGTTTGCTTTCTTTGAGCATTTGACTCCTCTCTTTCGAACTAAACGGTTTCGCACACTTCCATGACTTTGTGAACTTCGGAACTTGCGAGTTCCGTGAAATTGATGTGGCATGAATATTAAAACAGCGAATTTTTTGCGTATAAAGTGTGGAAACATTGAAATGTTCTTGAAGATTGGAAAATATATTTTACGTGCTGATCCAGATATACTTCTTTTCAGAACATATTACAATTAGCCTTTGAATTTTATGCATTTATGACAAACCGTAATTTGGGTATTGTTATATTATATTCAATGATTAGTAAAAAATGCAGTCCCAGTCTAACTGTAATATCCACAAATTTTGCATAATATAAATACATCATTTTACGCACACGTGCAAGGACATGCCTTTTTTATAGTCAAATTTAAATTAGTTAAAATGCAACTACATGCAGTACGAACAATATTTCGCAATCAGTCATATGTTGCAGTAGGAAAGACAATTAAATCTGGGAAATAAAACTGTATTATGATAATTAAAAAATATTTTTGACAGTAAATATAATTCATACGAACACTTTCCACTTCGTACATTAATATTCATGTCAGGCTATTCTTCAGGTATTTTTTATTTCGTAACACCGGTTATCCTCATTTTTTCACGGGACCTCTGACACGTTCACGAACGATTACGAACATTTCAACTCAGTTCGTATCTAAATATAACACGGAATCTGTGTTATTTACATCGTCTGTTTCTAAAATGTTAAAAATATATTAAACAGGATAAACTCTAAATGTGAACTCAGGAAAATTATGATTTAATGTTGAAATATTATACGCGCGTATGAAATGATTCTAGCAGTACAGAAATGATAATGCTGATGGATAGGTGCTGGTAATCGTTTCGAAATGATATTTTCATATAAATTATTTTCTATTATTATAAATTGTTTTTGGGATATATCATCGAGTCTAGGTGGTAAAGGTGATTTAACTTAGGTTTAGATGGGGGTGAAAAAGGCAATTTACTTAGGCACAGCTGGCTATCGGACATGTTTAGTCGCTTGCTGTTTCGCGCGTTTTCAGTAACTAAGCGGTCGGAATCAGAGCTTTCTGCGAACAGTTTAGCTGGTAGGACGAATCGCGGTAAGCCGAGAAACTCGGTGAAATAACTAATTGGAAACGGTACCGCCGACACTATTTAGATCGATAAAGTTCCGGGATGCACGTCGTTTGTGGAACCCATCAATTCCAATTAGGTGACTCTCCGCGTTGCTTTGGCACGATCTTTCACACGATATCAAATTCCTTCATCGCGATTGGCTGTGTTTGCATACTTTAATTCGCCTACTGCTACGTAACTTAGGCGAGCCACCCTCGGGCATTTGCGGGGCCAAGGAATTAGGCGAAACAGATTAATACATTCGAAAGAAAATTATGGCACTCTATTCTCATGCATCCTGAAAGTATAATTCAGGGTCGCCCAAAAGTCGCTAGACCATTTGAAATGGAATTTTATTTTTTAAAAATTCACGCTCATTGTTTTATAAACAAATTCGAATTTTAAAGGGTCCAGTGAATTTTAGTATAATCGTCGAATGGTTAATTAAAAGAAACATTTGCATTTTAATAATATTGTACAGACTATTGAGCATTTGTAATTTAAAATAGGGGATGTTTTGTACCATACGATGAATCCTGTGGTTCATATTAATGATCTCATGAATTCTTCATCAATTGGACAATTTAATTCAAAATTATAGTACATATTGCAAATTATAAATGTCAATTTGATTACCAATATCTTAAAATAAAACGGAACTAAACGGAATTAAATAAATGAATTTTGTAATTTCTTCAGTTTATACTTTCAACCATTTTATAACGAGATACGTTTCTCATTAAATAAAAACCAGAACATTTTTTTCAAAGTTTTGAAAAGTATATTTATATTTTCGTTTGTACTTTACGTTAATTTTCCAGCGGAATATATAAATTTACACAGTATTGATAAAAAGCGGATCGATCAGTTCGTACGCCGATCCCCTATGAATGTATAAACATTTAGTTTTTGTGTGCGGTATGAAAAGAAAAATCATTTATATTGAACATTTTCTTCCATCTCCGTTGCTCTCTGCATGCATTCGAAATCGATTTTTCGCGTGTAACTTTTCGCGACGTAAATGTAAAAGCAAGCAACCAAAGGTAATATGTGTTGAATATTTATCGGCGCTCTACTTGTATATCAAGTCTCATCACAATCAGCGCGTACTAGCTTGGTGATGTCCCTTGTGAGTATTAGTTACCTTCGACGTAACAATCTCTGCAAGTATCGAAGGTATTTCTCTGGAGATGCTGGAGCACAGCATTCCAGGGAACTTAACAAGCCGTCTCCACTAGTTCTGGTATGTCAGCTCTCGTTTATGAGAACCTTGGAAATAATGCTTAGATTTCACCCTGTTTCATTCGTGGCGAAACCTGCTACTGTTGTATAGAACCGTATATATTATGCATGCTTATTGCCGCCTTCATGAAACATAAAGACGCTTTTCCAAACAAGTCCTAAAATTAATGAGATTTAACGGTTCACTTATTTCCTGGATGCAACAATAGTTTACGCATCTACAAGCTCTATTTGACGTTTTAACAATGATAAATTAATTTCTGAACATCCAAGAACTAATCCAATTATTTTTTAAAAGATAGTTTTTAAGGCGCGTAATTAACGAGGCACGTACAGTGGATTCAGAAAGTGTTTTAACACAAAATTTCCCATATGATCCATAATATGAACATATTTTATTGGAAAATATAAAAGACAAATCAGGAATGTCATGATTAAAAAGAAATTCAGTTTTGACATTTTTCACAAGAATGAACTCTTTTTAATAAATCAGGTGTATGTTTCAAGAATTCATAAAATTGTATACAATACATGCCAAAATCGATCTTCGCACACAAATTCGCACACTATGTGCCGTGTGCCGATGTTCAATTGTATTTCAATTCAAAATGATTATGTTAGAAAAATAAGTAGATCTAAAGGATAGATCAGTGAAATAAACGACTGTGTTCTCTAGGATAGAGGACATCTGGTCCACGCAATAATATTGAACCAAATAATTCGTCTTCCCCAAAAGAGCGTACCGCTGACCGCTTACTCCCGAAGAACGTTGAATTGCATCATGGCGGATGGGAGCCCGGGTCGATCTGAATGCCGGCATAAAATTTTTATTTTAACATACCTTCCTGCCTTTCAGACGCGCGGAGAGAAGATAACCTTGCATAAAATTGACGAGCAGCGAGACGAGCCATTCCCATCCCACGCTAAAAATTTCAACGCATTCGCGAACCGCACGGTCTTCATGAGCGCAGAACTAGCTGGTGCTTTTAGCAGCAAAGAGGCTACTGGGCAATCTGGCCGGCGATAAAGTCGACGGGAACTGTTCCACCCCCGATAGTTTCTTCATTAGACCGAATCAAATTCCCAAACAACCGTGGCCGTGTTTCGTTCGCTGTATTTTTCCTTCCATTTCCGGGCGAACGTAGTCTAAAGGCAAGGCCGAACGTCACCACGTGGCACGTGGAAGTGCCGCACCCCTGCAAAGACCTTACCACCCTGGGAAAGAATTCGAGGGAGAAGGGTCGTCTTTAACAAGCTATTTTCTCTAACGCGCAAACGTCACCTTTCATTCACTCGACTCTCGACCAACCCACCGACCATCCATTCCCATCCACAGTGAACAAGCATGCCTGTGCACCAACAGGCACTCTCTGCAAAGTATTCGCCCCAACCCTACCCGCTCTACTCGCCCCGCCGTACTGGTTCGGTTCGTCTCGGCAAAGTGTGATATGGTACGAGATAGAGCCGAGACTTTCCTTTGAGATCTAATTTTCCGACATTTCAGATTGAATCCGAGCCCCACAGACTCCCCCGTACCTGTCCAGAAATCTCCCTCTTCCGTTTTCTCTCTCCCCTCGCAGAAGAAACGGTAATCTTAAATAGTGCAGCAGCCGTTACGATGGTTGCCAAGTTAGTGGGTCCCTCGACCCTCGCCTCTTCTTGCTCGCTCTATCCCCGGTAAACCCCCAACCCCTCATCCCCGCCAACGGCAAGGACGCTGACTTGAACCTCCACAGACCCGCGCAAGGTCTCTAAGTAATGAACGCGAGAAACACTAGCGAAAATGCATCAGTCAATCGGTGGGAAACCCTTCCACCGGGCTGAATGCCGGGTTCTTCTGTCCCTTTCGTTCCATCGGAACAACCCCCTTGGCCCCTCTTCTTGGCCCACACCTCCCCCCCTCGCGAAATTCGTCGCTCGGTTTCCTCGTGGCTCTCTGAATCCCAGAGTGGTAAAACTCGACGCCACCCTCCTGCGGGGAATTCTATGAGCAGTTTCGTTTCGGCTAACTGTATTTCTCTGCTCGTTTCCGCGCGATCCCAACGAGGCGGCCCCTTTCGAGCACACTTATCGTTTCGACTGCGCGGCTAACAAACTGCAGTTCGGGATGTTTATGGGAGAGACGAAAGGAAATCTCCTACGCCCTTGCTCCACCTTTCGGGCTCGCACGCATTGTACGGTTAACAGAAGGCATTGTCTGTTTTAATACAACCGGGCCTCCCCGTTCCTTGCATTAGCGGAGACATGCTCCTTGTCTCGATACGCCGGTTTTTGAACAATTAATTCCTGCTTCGGAATAATACCTCCCCTCTTTTCTCTTCGCGATCCTGTTGCTGAACGAACGTATTTCGTCTGTTAAGGGACACAATAACAAGTGGGGAAAATATAAGATTTTTAAACAACAGTGCAGAAAAGAGTGAATGATCGATTAGTATAAGATTTTGTATTTCAGTTTACTACATTATGAACTATGAAAAAATGCTTGTAATATTTAAGAAATAATTTGTTCTTATGCCTTTCGCCGTCTTTGCTCGGAATATCTTTTCTTCCAGGCCAATTGGTATACAGGATTTCTACAAATCGAATTAACTATATCAAAAATCCCAAAAATGTCATATACTGTGATATATTCTAGGCATTGACGACCTCACATTTCAATTTTTGTGAAAATTAACAAAATGGCAGATATTTTAAATTTAATGACTGAATTCCGGTAGAAAATTAGTTAATATTTTATTTATATTTAACAAAATAATGGGAAAATGAACAAAAATCGATCGTCAATGCCCAATAGATATTATAATGAAGATAACTGTAAAATTTTAATATAATTGCTATAGTTGAACTCGAGATATATCTTACACATCGTTTTGAAAATCGAAACTCTGAGAAAAACGCGTTTAAAGTTTACGAATGTAATTTTTCTCGCAGGTATACGAACTCACTCTTGAAACTGTACTTCGAGAAATAGTTTATATTGAAGCTTGAAATCCATGTAAAACCTTTTGCATTCTGTTCTGAAGACTTGAAACTATTATTTAAGGCAGAAAAATTTTCGTTTTTTTTTTCAAAATGTCACCGTGTCCTAATCCCTTAAAGCTTGTACAAATTTCTATTATTTTTTTCGTAATTTCGACTAAACGCAATGTTCCCAAAATTTTTGTAACACGTCATCTGGTAATCCCCTTCTAGCTTGGTAGAGAAATTGAAGTAAAATGCTTATTGAACATAAAAAATATTTATACATATATGTAGATATCAATTTAATTTATGTAGTTACATGTTCATGAAATAATTATGGCAATCTGTAGGAATGATAATTGCAACAGAATGATTAATGACATCCATCTAAGTGTCCCGGGTTTGATAATTCAGCCAAAATATTGAAAATCACAAAAAAGATTTGTTAATCTGAACTGTTTCTAATTTGATTATCGATTTGGAATTCGAATAAAATTTTTTCGTTCCATTACGTCGGTTAGTTCTTGCGATTATTGCAGCAATTAGTTAAATATAAAAAGGATTGATACTACAGGTTCTAATAATAATTAATACAATATATACTTTATTTCAGCCTCGATAAAGCAATGTAATAGAAATTGAAAAATATTTTTGGCAAAATGGTGACAGTGAATTATAATAAGGTTTGGAAGGGTACACAGAAGAAGATGGAATAATAAGAAATCTCCGAATAGTCTGGTTCTCGTTAATTGCATTTCCTGCCAGTTTCCGCGCCATCAGGACGGCGTTTGCTGCTTTTTTTCTTGGCGAAAGAAAGTTCAACCGATTCAGTGTACCCATCGTATAATTGTTAAATATCCTAAAAATAAATGTTGTAGAACTGTAGTCATAATTACTTTAATTTGCCACTACGAATTGAATTAAATTCATCAATTTTAGAAGATTTGGTAATATTTTTACTACGGATATATTTATAAGAATGAAGTATTTACAAAATAATTTTTCAATCAATTTGTATTTGGAAATTATTTTATATTTCTAGAACGGATTTTTTATCATTTTTATTTATTATTCTATTAATTTTTTATGACTTGGTTCAAAATATTTTAAACATTTGATCGTTTTTTATAATCACCTGAACAGTGCATAAGAGTTAAGAAAACATTTTTCAATTTTCTTAATACATGTTTTACAATATTGTTAGCAGTAGTGGCAGGAATAGAGTCTTTCATAAATATGTAAAGGTGTCTTAAGAATTCTTGGCAGGTCTAGATAAAAATAATACCCATGTCGATCAGAATAATCCTTATGACGTTGTCACATCGTACTCATGTTTAACAGGATATTCTCCGGATTTGCTGAAAGCAGTTTACTTTTTCATATAAAAAATGATTGAAAGTCGCGTGGAAAATTATTTAAAACACTATCGATTTCAACTTTTTCATTCGTAATTAGACTGCAGATTTGTATGCAAATTCGCAATTTTGTGAATTGACCTACAAAAACCGAGTATAAATAAATAATGGAAGTTGTTATATAGAAAAATAGTTTCAATTTAGACCGTTCATTTAGATAATTTACTGCCTCAAGAATTTAATAATAGCATCTGAATAATATTAAATTTATTAGTAAAAAATATTTTACACCATGTAGACGTTAGAAATTTATTTTTATGGCACTTGATTAATGCTCAACATATTCTCGATAAGGTCATTAAGGTATTAAAAGCCTTCTATTTTCATTAGCCACTAAAAACGTCCTTCAACCTTTAAATCTCATTTGATTAGGGTCACACGAACAGCGTTTTCTAAAATGAAGAGAATTTTTTAAAATCTCTCGTTATTTGTTTAAATTTAGCAGAAGTCTAATATGCGATACATGTTAAACATTATCAACTAAGTAGTTTCTCAAAATGTTTAATTTGTCATTTGCAGAAGATATTCATAAACAAACGAAACTATTAACTTATTGTTCGTTCCAATGTCACACTTAAAAAGATTATGATATTACCACTATATTGAAACGAAAATGAAACTTAGTCCTATCCTGACAAGATCCCCCTGGAGGACCACATAAAATCTTTTATAAATACGACTGGCACAGCAGCTTACTGCCAAATCTGCATTGCAAATAAAGTACATTAATATCCCGTTACAATCCTCATCACAAAAGGCGTGTAATGTGCCTATCCTTCAATCAAATAATCGATTTCTGAACCAATGATACTTGAATTCTACATTATCTGAATTCATGAGTAGTTCAATTTAAAGCAATCCGTATATATACAACACGATTCATTGTTCTATACAAATCAGCAAAGCTTTAATATACCACTGAAGCTATACAACTGTTCTATTGTATTATTTGAATACTCATGACCCACTGATTATTTTGAATAATAGAGATTCTACTGTATCGTGAATTAAACGAGTAAGTATGATCCAATTGTATCGTGTTTGATGTCATCTAAATCAGAAGAATGTCACGGATATGACAGTAGAAGTTTTATAAGATTTATTTTTAGAAGATTTATTAAACAGAAAGACATTTCGTAATGTAGGGAATTATACTAATTTTTAATGTCAAATATTGATTACAGAAAAATTGAATTCCATTTCGACCTAAAAGAAAGGAGCAATATTTAGTAAATACATTGTGTTTGGAATCTGCATCACGGAGTCTAACCCGTTATACGCCAATGGGTTGATGATGTATCAAATGATTTATCAACAGCTTAAATCAATGAATGGCAGATTCGATCCCCTAATCTGCTATCTGTATACTCACCGCTTCAAACAATGCGCCCCAGTGCATCAACAGAATAATTTCGGAACAAGCCTATCGGGTCTCCGGCAATTAAGGCCTATATTTATCAGGAGGCTCGATTGAGTCTTTCCCAAGTAGGCAATAATTAATTTATGGAATGAAGCGTAGTTTCATAATTCACTGCCGCGACACCGTCAAGTTTACGTGCTCGGGCACGTGTCTGCCTGTCACCGAACTGTCACGCAGAGGATGGGAGAGTGAAGCCTAGACTAGGGAAGCAAGATCGTCGGGGGCGTTGCTTCGTCGTCGTCGTCGTCTCGTTGCTCCTTGTTTCGGCTGAACGTATTCGTTGAGACTGTTTTAAGCAGTTCGGTGACTTGTGAGACGACTCGGTTATAACGATTGAAGTTTTGTCGTAGCGTGGATTACATCCTCGTAATTACGTGCACACCTCGCCTGCTGCCGAGGGCGCAGTGCAGGTGGTTCCAGCTTCTGTCGACTGTTGCCTGGCTCCCTTAACCCGTAAGTGGAGTGGAAAGATATTAAGGGTGGGGAGCCGCGTTCGGGGTAAAGGCGAGGTCCTTCTGACTCCACTGACGTTTCGTGGTTTGACGTACGACCACCTGGAAAAGTCCTGACGCAGACCGAACTTGGCTTCAACCATCCTCTAACCACCCACCACCACCCACACACACACCGCCGTTTTCGTTCTCCCAACCCCTCGTCGAGGAATTACGACGGTACACTAGTCACAGCTTGTTTGCTGATAAGCGATGCTCGCAATGTCTCGCAAGATCTCGACTGTTGGCGTGCTCGCGCATGGACCCACCACGCAGGTTGTTAACGACTGTCGGCAACTTGATGACTTGATCGTTACGATTCCTCGTTCTACCCCGGTGACGGTTCACTTCTTTCGGGCACTGGGGAACTGCGAGCACTCTGATTGGAGGGTCGGCGCGGATGTTAGGTGTACGCAACAGCTTCAGTCTGTATTTCAGTTTTATTTTATTTACGCACGGCGCAGAGTGGTCAAAACGGGCTTGCTAGCTAAACGAAATTATTTCTACTGTGTTTACAGAACTGAATAACCTTTCAAAAATTGGGCCGAGTGAGTTGACTTCTTGTTAGCAATTAGAACCATTGATGTACTAAATGACGTGCAAAAAGGTCGGGAAACCCGAAATACTTCCGCCCGGCCCGACCCGATCTAATTTGTTCCCGACATTTCCGAGTTCTAGCACATTTCTAGTAATTACACGATATTAAATTGCAATAAAAAATTTGCAAAATGTTTTTTATTTAATAAATAATAAAGATGACTAACTTTTTTTCATCAACCGAACCACCTTCTTATCCTGTTTAAAAAGGTATGACGGGTCTTAGGCAGAGAATGGATTACGTTAGAAGTTATTAACTTTCTGCTGACTCCCATAAGTGTACACTGTGCGACGCCGAGAAGATAGTCTGAAACAATCGCCGTTTTCCATCTTCGTCCAGCGAGACCCCTGGAATCCTTGAGAAGCGAGACGATCGGTAGCGAAATATTTATCGGCAAATAAAACTACGGCGCAATCACGAGGAGCGGTGGGTTCGCGAGTCGTCCGACAAAGAGGTCGAACGCACAATTCAGACGCTGAAGAAGTAGCGAAAGACACTTTTCCAATCCCGTAGGATTCGCCGGCTCTTAAGGGAATATCTCGCAGCCGATGAAAGTCAACTACTCAAATCTCCCTTAGTCGGAAGAGAAATCGCGCTGCAAATACGTAATGAACAAGCAGTTTCGCGGGCGATTCAACGTAGCCTCGGGGGAGAAGAAAGGAGAATCCGTTCCGACGTTTCGTACTTTACTATCCCCACCCTCGACGCAGACTCTGCCCCCAAGCCACCCCTTTTCTCTCTCGGTTTCTCCTCTCTCTCTCTTGCTCCTCTCTCTCACTCTTTGTCTCTCTTTGGCGTCGTTCTCGCACCCTCTGGTCCACGTTAACGGCGATTGCTTCGATGGAGGTGAAAAATTCCGCGGCGGATTGTTAGGTAACAGTGGAACGGGCCGCGAACAACAACTGCGTCGACCGTGTTACTTATTATATCGCAGCGCGCGGCTTGTCGTTAATTAATGAAAAGCCGCGGCGGCGCTCATTGGCAACGGCGTCGACCACCCAGGCACACCCCCTGCTTCTCCTCGTGTCGCTTACAACCCCGTGATATGTTGCTCCTGCTTCCACTAAGGGAGGAAGGGGGGTTAAGGGAGTTGGAAGCGAAATACAGCCAGGATTTAGGGGCTTCCGCGCGTTATTCAGTCCCGCTCTCTCGCTCTCCGCGAATAGAGTAATGTGTACGGATATAATTTAGAGATTCGGTAAGAAAGGAAATTTACTTGATGCATTGTGCAGCCGTTAAGCGTATCATTAACATTAAATTCTGGCCCGTTCCGGTGCGTAACCGGAAAATATATAGCGCGCGCCGCGAATTTCGGCACAACGGAAACGTCGCGCAGGATGTAAGTGGCGTGGCAATTGTACGCTC
Source organism: Lasioglossum marginatum (assembly GCA_028455795.1). Classification (NCBI taxonomy): domain Eukaryota; kingdom Metazoa; phylum Arthropoda; class Insecta; order Hymenoptera; family Halictidae; genus Lasioglossum; species Lasioglossum marginatum. The sequence continues at coordinate 3,981,175 of CM052254.1, read as the reverse complement.
GGTCTTGTTACGCGATACTGGCTCGCACTGTTTTGTCATCGAGCTACTTTTCGGTGATGAATTCTTTAGCTACGTCCACACCGGAGCAACGTCGAGCGACGTTTTGACGCCTCTCGTTCCCTTCTTTTTCTTTTATTCGGTAGAAGCGGTGAGTTTTTAAAATACAGTAAAGTCCCGATATTTCTCCGCGACCTTCTACCCAGAATTTATCCAGTGCCTACCCACTCCACTGTCGGCCAATGCCGTAGGGCGGCGATGACTGATCTCGGCTCGGGTATATCGGTGTGAACCGGTAATAATCCAATTACAAAACTTCTTTATTTTTCATTATTTTTCTATGGGACTTTCACCAACTTATTCCTGGTATTTTTCTGATTAAAATGACACCAAACACGATATTATTTCAGCTGTATTTAGCGGTTTAATCGTTTAAAAGTTTCGGGCGCAAGGAAGGACAGCGTGCAGGAAAGAAAGAAACACGGACAGTCGCCGTCGCCGGCACAGTTCAAAGAATTTCCAATACGCTGTTCTTCCTTGCGCCCGAAACTTTCATCGTCGATTAAACTACTAAATACAGTTGAAATTATATCAAGTTTGGTGTCATTTTAATAAGAAAATGCCAGAAATAAGTTGGTGAAAATCCCATAAAAAAATAATGAAAAATAAAGAAGTTTTGTAATCGGATTAGTAGTGGTTCACATCGATCCGCGCAATCCGTATTTACATGCTGTCCGTCCCTACGTTCCCTACGTCCATGCGATTCTTCTGACATTACTAGACTACAGATTTTCTGCATTTATGATAAAAATTGGCTACCTACAGTTCAAAGCAGTATTAAGATGATTTAAGGACATCAGTATATTAGTTTAATTAAATGAGATAATTGATCCTGATTTTTGTTCGATCTTGTATATGCAGGGTGTCTCAGGACGAGTAGTATAAAAGGGGATAACTCTACTTTCAAAACTAAGTAAAAAAAACAGAATAACATTTTTTCGGTTGACGCTTCATTTTCACAATTGAAAGTTCAGCGGTTTCACGTGCTCCAGAATTCGCAAGTAGAATTGGTTGGTCATGATCAGACGCACCAGCCGGTTCTTGTTCAACTGCACGCGTAAGCACCGAATTTTCGATCTCGATTTTCTCGAAAATGAAGCGTCAACTGAAAAAATGTAATTCGTTTTTTTTTTTACTTATTTAGGATAGATTATATATATATATAAATCTCTGATCTCATGAAGCTTGTAGCCTTTTTACTAATTGATTAATGAAAAATAACACGAGACAACATTTATTAAAGTTAGGTGAAATGAATAAGAGTACTACGTTATAAATTGTTTTAAATTGAAATGGTAGAAGCAAATAATGAAAAAAGTCAAATTCGAGTACTTGCATTGCACGCATATGAACTAGAATATTAAAATGAACACTTTTGTAATTTAGTTGTGATTAAATATTGTTTCAAGAAGAATATTTTTTTCAGACAGGTACGCTGTCAATTATTGTGCCACCTGATTTCATTCCTGAGGATACATCGAGCGATGTCATGGCACGCGAAGGAGGACAGGTGAGTAATTAATTAAATTCAAGATTAGTATGAATCATTGTAGGCTATTGTTAATTAATATCAATTTGAATCCTTTAATACTTTAATACTTCAATAAAGTATTAATATTTTCTATTTAAATATAACATAATACATACGATTAAAAAAATTAATCCAATTAATATGTTCTTTTAAATATAAACAAAGAGAGACTTAAAGCTCTTTTTATTATAAATGCCATACATACTTTACTACAGTTTATTTTTTAATTCTGAAATATTTGTGACAAACATAGTCAAGTTCTGATTGGACAGCGGATCTTTATGCAAAATAAAAATTGTCTGGATCAATTCTGGGAGACAGAGGTCCAATAATAATGTGTCCCCTTTTTCAATAATTTTAAAACGTTAAAAACAACGGAACACTGTTCATTAATTGTTCTGAAATCATCTATATTTAGTATTTCATCCTGTTTGCCACAAATACATGAAATCCGCAGTCTAGTACCCAAGACATTTGGAAGGATCTGCAACATCCACGCGGAGGAGAATCGAGGCGTATTAAAATCGTACTTCTATTCCTCTTCAATCACGAGATTTAAATTCCCTTTGATAAAACGTCCTACACATGCTGCGACATTTAGATCGAGAGTCTCATAGATTTCAGTCAAACGTCACGGAAAGGAATATTCCGTGAATATTGTTAAAGCGTCTCAATAACCTGTTGCGCGTGTGCGTATCACGGAATCGCGGTGCTTCCGAGACATATGTGTAGCGTAATGTGTAAATATTTCTCGTTTCCTGGTTTTCTTATCAAAGCTGATGCTACGACCCGTCCCGGGGAATATTACGTTTCCCCAGGAACGAACGTTAAAGTGCTTTGAAAAGTGACTCTGTGTAGATTCCCTTCTTCGCGATATTCTTCAATCGCGTCAGATGGATCGCGCCGCCAGCGAGCCGGGAAGGAGGGCACGCTTATGCAACGGGGATTCAGTTCCGCGTGAATTTCAGTAATTAAAACTAGTTCGCCCACTAAATTTCGCGCGAGTACAATTAAAAAGCCGCGGAGAAATGACGACGTAACTCACCGTAATATACCGTACGTTTAAGGACGGAATATTTATGCGACGCGCGCGGAAAAAAGGAACGCGACCTTAACTTATACACACGACTGTTCAAAGATATTTAATCAGTCGAGATATTTATGGTCTGCGGAAAATGAGAAAGTAAAATACAATGCCCGACACCAGTGCTTTATGACCGCTGTTTATCATTTCTCGCGAGTTGAATGGATTATCTTTAAGTGCGTAAACGTAGGGGGGAGTTGCCTAATGCGTACCGGCTCATGTTTTTGGTAACCAATTAATGTTTGCGACTTCTAGTGGTAAAAATATAAAGCGTTTATGGAGTTGGTAATATAGGACACAACTTGTGTTATTTCGATTGATTTCGCACCAACCTGTAGAAGGCGGAAGATTTCAAGTATGTTTGATGTAAATGACCAATTATTTTAAGACAAATTTCAATTAAATATTATAATTGAATAATACATTTTGTGTTTTCTTTGAAATATATTTAATATATCATCTTTATAATAAGTTTATAATATAATTTATATAATCTTTTAGGTTTGATAAATAATATTTCTCTCAGTTCGCTTAGTTTCCTAAACCGTACCGCAATTGAAACTCTTAATCGTACCAGTACGATTTAAGAAATCACACTAAAATTTTATCAGAAAGAAAAACAAATTAAAAGGAAAAAAAATTTTTTGTAACGCACCATCTACAAGTAAGTCGGCACCAACGATAATTACTTAGAAAATGAAGATAGACTGGTTTTGTTTTCTATGCAATCAATCACGTTTAAAAAACATGATTCAGTGCCTAGAGTGCAAATTATGGGTTCATGAAGCTAGTGGAGAAGTGTGGAAAGAAGACAAAATATACTATCGTTCAAAATGTTTGTAATACTTTATACTTTTAATGTTTTCTAAGAGTTTATTGTTTCAATTTGGTATATTTCATATTCTTTATAAAAATTATTATGTTTATTTGTTTTTATACTTTTGTGTTTCAATATAATAGAAAAAATAAATTATTAAAAATTATACTTTCAAAACAAAATTTATTACCAAATAAGGTAAGTACGATTTTGGAAATACAGCAGCACGATTTAGGATATAGGTGTTCTAAATCGTACTTTTACAATGTCTTCTAAAATTACTCAAATCACTCTTTTAATTTTATTTTATACGTAGAATGTTTATTTAGAAGGTTTCTGCGAAGATCGAAGTATAATTGCGAACAAAAATTTTAGTAAAAATGTTTATTAGATATATCAAAAATCCCTTAGGTAGTACGATTTTGGCAACTCTCCCCTACAAACAACGACCGGTTCTGTTCTGTGGCTAAAATATTTAAGCGGTTAGATCTGTGCTTGTCAAGAAGAACGCTGTATGTCACATATTTTCAACTTTTGAGATATTGCCCTTTAAAGTTTTGGTCACTAATGCTTTGACATAGGACATCGGTTAAAATTATTTTTTTCATTATATAATAAACACTAGCGTTCGTTATTATTGGAGTGTGGATCTTTATGCAAAATAAAAATTGTCCGCATCTGTTCCAAGAAACAGGGGAGCTGTTTAGCGATTTCTTTGTTATTTAACAAGTCGGATGTTTTAATACTTTTACTGTTTCCACCAGTGTCACCAGATCAAGACTTCCAGATCAACCCTCTCAATTCGTGCTCCCTCCCCTCATCTGGCTCACATTATAATTAATTGTATTATGAATGCATGAAATCTACAATCTAATTCTTCGTGTGAAATGAACAGTTTCTAAGTCAGCTGTGAGAAACAGAGACGAAATAAAAATAAACTTCGTCTTTGAATTTTGTGAATAGATAAAAAATAATATAGCAATGTTATTAAAATGTCTTCACAATATTCTCTTTTATCTATACATGAATATGTCTCTGAATATCCAAAAAATTAATGAGCATACTTTCAACTTTCTCCGAACAATGCGAATACATTAGCAATTTCAGACATTACGGAAGGAAGAAAGAAGAAAGAAAGTTCGATTCGAGCTGTGTGCAACTATAAAGGTATTTTATATTCAGCATAAACGATATGAAAATCAAAGATACGAAAGCCGATTTGATTGGAACTGCAATGAAACGAACGAAAGGATAAATACGCGTGGAAGAAGCGGGACAGCAAAGATTTGCATAGGACGATTGTCTAAATATCCCGAATTTCACTCGGGAAATTGAACGCATTCTCGAAAAGGAATATTGGTCCCGGTTTCTCGTTGTCATAATGTCTCCACAAAAATGAAAATTCCAATTCCGATCGGAACCCGTGAATTAGCCTTCGGTTAACGGTCCCGTACCGGCAGCCATTGAAACAAACGAACGATAGTTTTTCATTTCGGCTATAAATATTGTTATTAATGGCGAACTCTCGCGGTCGAGCGGTTTTCCCACCGTTCGCTCCTCTCGAGTGTTTATAAAAATCTCGTCGCGTGACGGGATTTTCCGACGCGGCGCATGATACGTTTCGTACTTTATCTGAATTTCAATGAGACGGGGCTAGAACTTTTAAACTCGTTTTCTGTATCATCCCAGATTTAGGATATCGGTCCGCGACCTACCTGTGTCCTTAATTCGAAATTGATAAGGTCGTTCACGGGAACCTCACCAGACGACAGAATAGAGGAAACGATCGTCTCAAAGTGAGCTCTCGCGGAGAAAATCCGCCCGCTCAATGTATTCCGTCGGAAATGATAAAACCGAGCTAATTACTGCTCAAAAATCCGTGTACTGTGATACGGTATTTTTACTTGCTCCGGTAATTATTATCGCCTCTGAATCAGAAATTCTGATCTGTAAGGAATCGTGAAAATATTCGAACGGTTCCAATTTAAATGTGTAATGCTAAAAAATGTGTTCGCATTGCAAATTTCACAATGATCTCATTGCAAATAGATGTAATTACAAAATAAAACAAAATAGTAAATATTGATTTTACAAGATTTTTTATCCGAGTATAAAACTTAATGCTACGACACAATAGAATCTATGACTAAAGCACTGTTTTAGAATCAGTATTTATTAAATTAAATTTTATGAATTTTCAAGAAAAATGTTATAAAATCATAAGTAGGCGCCAAAGACAAATTCACGAGAATTTTCTAAAACACATCTAATTCGACAGATAATTATCATTCATATAGCAATATAAATTCAACAGGAAGAAAAGGCACGTTATTTTCAAAGAACAATGCCCCGGTGCAAATAAAACATTGCGAGGTTGGAATAATCGTGGTACTCTTGCAATTTAATTGTGTCGCTCGACAAAACTAGATAAAGTTTCCTTCATTCGGTTAAAGAATATTGGATTTCGTTGATCAAGTTTCGTCCAGTTTACCGTTAAACAATAGCGAGTTTAAGGTTTAGCGTTGGAAGCTGTTCCATAAGAACCCGTAGGAAGAACAAATCAGTAAGGAAAAATCGATGGAGACTGTATCAGGTAATTCATTTAGAATTGTCTTCACTTCGCCCGTTACTCACGTGACTGTCCCGAAAATTATAAATATACATACATTTCTATTTTATAAATTGACAGCGGATTTTCATGCAAAATAAATTAAATGTCATTTCTTTCCTTAATGATTTTAATAGAGGAGAAATCATATATTGACATCTTCAATTTTTAATATTTTCCAACAATATTGAATTTTGCTATAAATACATAAAGATCCGCAGTCTAGTTACAAAAATGCACGTACATTTGTATGCCATATAAATATACAAAATCTATCAAGACTTCAAAAATCTTTTGAAAAACAACCTGAATTGTAAATAACTTCCACCACATTTGTAAAAAGCATACAAAAGCTTATAATATGTACAAGCATATACAAAGCTTTACTATTTTGTATTTGTAAACTAATCTGTCTAAGTTTTTGAAAAAACTCAAATTGAATGTTTCAGATGTAAAATAGTTACTCCACTTTAACCTTCGCAAGGTAATGTGGGGTCTCAGAGACTCCAACTTCAGATTTTTGAAAAGAATTTTTATATGAATAAAATTAAATCTGTTTAATTTTTATCCTGTGTTATTTTTTATACCAAATTTATCAAAAACGAGGTTATTCATGAAATTAATTTGTTGGGGTCTAAGAGACCCCACCTTACTATTTACAGTGGCCGGAATTAATATTCGGACGCTCTAAAAAAGACGATAACTTTTTTAATATTGTTAAACGTATTTTTTAAATTTTCAATATAGGCCCACATAAAAAAATTGTAAAATGCAACTTTTAATATTTTTTCTACAATTCCGATCTATTGCAATTTTTGAAAAAATTTCTTTTCACATCCTGTAGTAAACTAATTGCTCTAACTTCCCAAAAAAGTTCAAATCGTATAGTACAATATTAAAAAAGTTATCGTCTTTTTTGGAGCGTCCGAATATTAATTCCGGCCACTGTATGTATTATTAGACCTTACCTTGCGAGGGTTAAGGAGCGCATGGAGACTTTTCGACTATAAAGAAATTAATTACATAGTGTGCACGGGACCAGATTAGCAGTCACCGTGAAATAAGAGTGGCAAACAGAGACCGAGGGTCTCGGTGCCGCGGTGCCACTGTATTTCCAGGACTCTCAATTGAAAAAATGTTCCGGGAACGAGTGTATTCATACGTAAAAAGTATGTTCGTCACTTACCTGGCGCCAGGGGACAGTCGAAGTGCTCGAGTAGCTGGTTGACAGCGGCTCTCTTGACTACTTGCCCTCCCGACTATTTTCTCACTGCACACACTTTAATACTCTTAACCCGGAAACCGCGCACTACAAACTTCGTTCGCCGAAGTACCGAGACCGGCTGTTCTCGAGACACTGGCTCTCGCTTCTCCGGGTACGTCCTTTGGTTCAATGTCACCGACCGTGGTTCGTAGAATTGGAAAACACTCTTGACCCTGCGAGCCCACGTGGGACGCCTCGGGAAAATACAGGATCGTCACCGAGGTCGAAGACGGGCCATCATTATAGAAAAAAAGAGGCACTTCTGAAATGACATTATTATTCCAAATAACATTTTATTTTATAATTACGCTTTAGACAGCGGATTTTATGCACTTATGACAAAAATGAGTAGGTGTAATTTCAAACAGTCAAAACATTAGAAGAATTAAAAAAAACTGTTAGAAAACAGTTTCTTGTAATTCAAGTAGAACATTTTTATTTTGCATAAAGATCCGCCGTCGAATAATTACCTTCAGGCCTGTGATCAATTCTGAAATAATATTATTTGAAATATCATTCGAAGTAATATGTTGTTTTATTTTATAATTATTTTAGGCAATTATAAAATAATTGTTCTTCGAAAAATTACATCTTATAATCTGATTATCAGACCTGGACACTTCTGAAACGACTTTAGTTGAAATATTATTTCACACAGCACGAAAATTATTTCTATTGTCAAATTTGAAATAAAGAAGATAAAGAAATAGTACATTCTGTGAAATTGTTATTACATCAAATGAATCAATATTATTTTTATTTTCAGATAACAGTATATTGAGAATAATTTCAAGTGAAAATATGAACAATACGATTATGTTGATTGTGACTTGATAAAATTATGACTTAAACAAAATTCATTAGTTATTCTAGTTATTAGTTTTAATTAGTTAATCATTATCTCTGATGAATTCATTATCCCTTTTTAAACATTGCATCTTGCACGAAGTAGATAAGATCATAAATATGAATACATTCAACATTAACTTTTATTTCTGTGGAATAGTTTGAGATGGTCCCGTCTTCAATTGTTTCTCCGTGAAAAGTTGAAATTGTGTATCTCCTTTTGTAATGGTCCTGTAGGGCTCGGTCGAGGCCGAAGAATGCGTGCGAAAAATTACTTGTGCAACCTCTAGGACCGTCGGTGGACAACCTTGTTTATGGTTTTCGAAGCAGACGTTGACCCTGGTAATCTCCGTCTTTATATCCGTTGGCTGTTGTTCTGTTAGTCTCCAGGGATCGTTATCTTACACTGGAAGATGAATCGGGTTTTCAGGACAGGTTCTTTTCAAGTCTGTTTGTGAATTATCTCTTAGAATGGTAAACCTGGAATTTCTAGTTACCTAGGGTCCTCAAGGATTCTTTTTATTAAAATAGTGAGCTCAATGTCGGAATTGCAATATTAGTTGTCGCAGCATGGTTTGATTCATGGGTACAAGGTTGTAATTATCCGATTATTTTCATGTCATAAAGTTGGCTAATTTTGTCAAGAGAACCGTTACATTAAAAGTTCCTTTATTGATGGCATTACAAAAGTTCTCGTAAAAACAGTATCTACATACTGTTGTAAGTGAATAAAGGTACTGAAGTAATTTTATTAGCTATAAAGATTTGCAGTGGCTTCAAGAAGTATTTAAACACTGGATTTCTGATTTTTAAAAAATCGTGATATTTAGACTGTTATCATTTTGTAAAAAAGAATCGTACAAGAATAAATCAAGTTGTAAATCATAAGTGTTGTATTACACAGCCCCAGTGTCGTAAATTACTTTCACTAGAGTATATTCTTAAGTTTGTAGCGCTCTTACAAGCCGTGGAAATTAATAAAACGTCTCTAGCAGTTTTATATGAGTAATGTGAAATTTATGTGCATGAATTATATAAATTAACGGGCCGATGAATGGAACAGGAACTCAGACTTGAATAATCGTCGAAAGACCCTATTTGAACAGCAATTATGTAAAACGGAGAATGTAGAGCGAATCGATTATAGATTTGTAGGTCTTCAAAAATGTAAAAATTGAACTCTGTCCATTTACTCGTAGTATTGTTTGAATTTAAAATAATTGTCATTACCATATAACTATCGGCTATTTAAGTCAAATTCCGCGTTTAATTTAATTAATACGATTTGAGAGGAAAACACATTTATAAAAATGAATTTCGCAAACATACTTTGATAGAAAGTGAACACTTTGAAGTACAATTTGGTAGCAGTAATTTGTATGTCACTATTTTTAGGAAAATCTCATTAATAATTACAAGAAAAGTCAAAGTACATTGATAATCTTTCAATTAAATATTCACTGTAGCGACGAAGTCGCACTTCGGTGAAGATTTGGTTTCAAATCGGCTTTTCCAAAATAACAGACTTCAAATGCATGAATAATGAATAAATTCGAAGATACGAGCTCAAAATGGAGCTCCTCAGGGAATTAAAAATTTCGTCGAGGTTATCCGTCTCAAGAAATAGCTACGAAAATGTAATCTGCTTGTGCGGGACAGATTTACCACGGAGCAAAATGACGCGCCATATATTACAAATTCAAGCAGCTTATGCGTTTCATTCAGGGGTGTCTTGTTTAACGAGAAATTTGTTTATCGAGGTAGTAATACGAAAAAAAATATTGCCGATCATTAAAACATGAAATACAATGGTTCGGATGGAAAGGCGAATTCAGAGAGCATTTAATGTTAAAATGCGTCTACGAATTACTGAAAATATGTTTAAAATATCAAAAGCTGTTTCAACCAACAGACTACTGAGTTACTTCAAACATATTCCAAGTTAGTGGAGAAGCTAAAAGAAAGTCCAACAGTAATTAACAATCGTGCCCACAAGGTCTCATAGAATGGCTTCATAAATTTTAATTCCGTAAAAGCTCGTTGCGAAAACTCTAGACTTTGAGTAAACAGCTGCGCGCAATTTTATAAGTGACATAAATAATTTGTGTCCGTCACAATTACGAACAAATTTCAGTGAAATTATTCCAATTTTAATCAACGCGTATACTGATTAACATTGTATTATTTAATATTGGAGAAAGGTTTCTGATAAAGATGTTCAAATTTCTTAAATAGGAACAAAAAGAAATTCAAATTAATAGATTTCTGTATACAATAAATTTTAAATGCGTTCGAGAAACAAAAATATTTAGCCACTTGTTTAACGAAGAAAAAATTTGGGATCTGGAAACTAACACTAAATATATTAATTGTGACATTATCAATTATTTCTCATTTTCTCTATTATTTGCCTTTATTCCCTAAAGTATATATAACACGAGATTTCAAATATCATTTAGCGGTACTGTGCGTTATATACATTTTCTTATTCCGAAAGAGATTGCAGTAAATCCCAACATTGAAAAGACTCCTTAGATCCTATAAAGAAGCCGGTTTCTGAATACACTGTTTAAACTTTCCACGACATTTTTAGAAATTTATTTTTCGAGATTTTCATTGCGTTTTCGAATATAAAAATTCATGCAAACGATTATGCTTTTATTTTGTATTATATTAACGCAATACACAAATTGCTTTTTGAAAATTTATGGTTCGTTCTATTTCACTATAGTGACTATAGTTCTGTAGTTATTATTATTCTTCTTCCAATTTTTAATGACATCACGAGTGTACTTATGCTTGAGTGAAATGGATAAAACATCTAGTTAATAGACAAATTAATTACAAATTTTAACAACTGCTTACTGATGATTATTGCAGAAATTTATGCAAAATATAAATTGTCTGTATCTGTTAGAAGTAATAGAAGTCACTTAAGAATTTCTTTCTTTCTTCAATAATTTTAGCCGATCGAAAGTAAGATGTCAATATCCTTGAATTGTTTCAAACTTTTTATTGTCTCAAATTACAACTACTCATAACATAAATGCACGAATTTAATAAGCTAGTTCTTTAGAATGTTTGGGAATTTTATACAAGGCGTCCATAATTTGATAGTATTGGAATCATGAATTGAACGAGACTACACTGGTGGAATTAATTCCGAACACTTTGAATAAAAATATTCTTTATTTCATATCTGTGCAGAAAATGTATATTCTGCTATGCTAAATTGATATCGTAATATTTTTATTGTAATCTATAATGTTTGTACTTAATATTTTCACATGATTTGGCTTGTAAGTGTTTTAAAATTTTAATTCAAAAAAATCTAAACTATGTTGTTATTTTTGTTTTTGCGCCTGGCAACACGAAACCTCGCATGATGTGAAATAGCCAATCACAGGGTGCGTGGGTTCATTAACCCCAATCAGGAAGACCTTACAAACAGTTTCATCACTGTTTTAGTCGGGCATTGTGTTTTCAGAAGTGAGGACCTTATAATAAAGTTTTTAAAAGTGTGAATAACGACTAAAATGGCTTCGAATACCTCGAAACGTGTTGAAATTGTAATTTTTATTGTATATTAAAAGTATAGCTAAAAAAGTAAAGGTCTTTTTGCTGATTTTTGTATATAAGTACATCCGTCCCTCGTGAAATAAGTTATACTGTTCTGTTATTTGTAGGTGTCCAAAACTGGTGACTTTTATTTTTTTAATGCGAAACATATAACCGCAAAAACCTAAGATGTAAATGTTAACTCATCAATTTGAATGAAAAAGACATCGTAAAGTAACTGTTTGATTTGTTATTTTATCGATTTTTTTTATCACCGTGTCAATTTGACACCGAGGGACAGATTCAGTTCGCGAAATGAGGGTTAAAAAACAATTATTAGAATATAAAATATAAATGATTATATATCAAATAATTTGAATAAATTTAAATAAAAATTTAAAAGTGTCCAGAATTAATTCCACTAGTGCATACAAAAGTGTCAAATGATTAATAATACAAACTTGTGTATAGAAGAGAAGAGAGAGAATTGTAACATTCCGACAGAGCATGTTCTGTCCAATATGAAACAATGTCATATCGCGAATACTAGGACACATTGTAGAATCGACCCTCCAGAAATAAAAATACTTTCCGGGCTGAAATTGCAAGATTCGTGAACATATGTCAGAAAGTGTGCTTGGTTCGGTATACCTCTGCATAATGGAATTGCTATCGCCATCATATCAAGGGACCTTCATTCTCTCCCTCCAGCTCGTCACTTCTTTGTCTAGGGGAAGACAGTATCGGGTTCGCCAGGCTACGAAACAAATGCAAAATTGCATCCAGTGCTCCCTGGAACCGCGTTACGTGAACCGAGAGATGCGATTATAGGGTGCAGATTCTCCGGCGTACAATACGCTCTGTCTATAAACACGCTTTGTCACACTGCCTTGGAGATGACGCACGGTGAGGTGCTATGGCAAGTGGCGGGGCGTATGGTATCGTATAATCACAGGCTAATGTGTACAAATAAATGAACATTCTGTTGTTCCGCGCGCACTGATACACGTATGTCGCATCACTTGTCACCCCGTTTCAGTGTGCCGCTTCCTTTAGATCGCGCTGCTCCACTCACCATTTTGGGACAAGGGCTCACACCATTCATCGAACACCCTTTAACACGTTAGATTTAGAAACACTACAACTCGGGTTTGCAATACCGGACCAAAAATACAATACCGGTATTCGGTATTTTTTTAAACGTTATACCGGAATACCGGTATTCGGTATTTTTTTAAACGGTATACCAGAATACTGGTATTAGGAATTTTTAAAAAGGTATCAAAACAGTTGTAGAGACAATTGCCGTATTTATTAGTTTTATACAAAAGATAATAAACTGTAGAAATATAAACAATTTTGTTATGTACAAATATAAAATAAAGGAACACATGTTATAATCAAATATTATTAATAAGAGCAGTACAATAATAATTTTTAACATTAGAAACAAAAAATATAATATAAGAAATAAACCATTACAGTATTATAATACAAAAATAAAGGAACAAAACATATGGTATTGTATTATTATTAAGAAGATACTATAATAATAACTAAGAATGAAGAGATAATATAGATACTAAGAATAAAATATCACATAAAAACCTTGTTGTGTGGTCTATTACATAATATCTATTATTAGAAAAGAACATTAACTAATCTAGTAACTGCATATTTTATGAAATGTGATTGTAAAAAACATAATGCATCTATTGAACTATCTATTGTAAATTCGTATTTAAATTAAGAGTAGATGCCCAAAAAAATATTTATTATTTATAGCTAATACCGAAAATACGAAATTGCAATATAGCACGAAATACCGGTATTCGATATACCGGTATACCGGTATTGCAATCCCTAACTACAAGTAACTATTTTTATTATTTTATAATAATATTATAAACTATACATAACTTTATATGACTCCTATACATAACTTCTCACTCTCTCCTTCACAGACACAGTCATATCCTTAAAACTAACATTTTTATAATATTAGCAGTCTCATAACATTTTCCGCTTCCGTACACATATAAATAAAGATATTTAACTCAATTTTCTAGAAAGTACTATTTAAATATTATATAATAAGATGTGTACATTTATTTCTTAAAGAAACATAATTTTATATATTTTAAAAAATTGTTGAATTTCTATTGTTTTCCAAAGTCGTGTAATTCCTTAACATGAAATAACGGAATAACTCCATTATGATTGGACACTTTTTTGGAAGCTGGATGTATCGGTTTACTACATGACGAAAAGTTTTGGAAAAACTGCAATTGATCGGAATTGTGAATACAGCGAGCGTACAACCTTTTTTATCTGGGCTTGTAATAAAAATTTTAAAAAAGTATAGTTTATGGACATATTCCAGTTATATGCGTGCTGGCAATTTCATCGAAATCGGTTAACGGCGACATGAACTACAAACGATTAAAAATGGTGCAAAATCGCAGTTACAGGTCGAAAGTCATGAAAAGCTTTTTACACATTTGACAATTGAATTTTTCGCGTTAATCAAAATGTGACTGTACAGTTGTAGGAACTTTTGATTAAAAATCCATAGGTTCAAAGATATTTATTTCCCAACGACCAATCGCATACACCAACCAATCAGTAAAATAAAATTAATGCAATCGAAAATATTTATTCTTTACTCAAACTTTAGTAGTAAGGAAATATCTCCATAAATGAAAAACGTGTTAACATTATGGTTGATAAAAAACTGTTTTAAATTGTAAAATACTAGTAAATTACACGATTTAATAGAACTCCATAATGTCACTAAAATTTATTGCAAGTATTGAAATGGAACAGAAAACTTCTTTTAATGACAATTCTGTGGATGTTCTTTTACTCAAAAGAATAAAAATTTGCGTGGACTTCTGCATTGCAGTAATTGCTAAATTAGAAGAATTTAAACATATTGTTATCTTATTTTCAACCTATTAAAATAATTAAGAAAGGGCATATGTTTGTTGGAACAGAGGTAGACAAATTTTATTTTGCACAAAGATCTGTAGTCTAGTAATTAATTACATCATAGAGTAATTCAGTGTTCTGTGCTATGCATTAAATTTTGTACACATGCTGTGTGCTTGTATTAAATATACTGCGAGTACTGTCCACCACGGTAAAATATGTTCTCATTTCACTGACACAACCTTAGAAGTTTCTTTCTTTATAGATATCATATTGTTTTAAATAGTTCAGTGTATCTACATCCTCGTAATTCACGCGCTAAAAGTTGCAACTGTAAGCGTGCGAATATTTTCGTGAGCCATTGCGTGGGTTACGAAAAACCTCTGGAGAATTACATTAATATTAAAATTAATACAATGGATAATATTATCAATAGTATATAGTTCTGGCTCGAGCCGATAAAATAGTGTACGCAATAAAAACGGAGTATTTTACTTTAATTTATTAATGAAAATATACACTTCGATATTTGATCCTCGCGACAAATCTGAATTCCATTCATTTGAGCACAAGGTTGACGAAATAACATTGACATTATTTTATTGATAAAATCCTTATTTACGCTTGTCGGTCGCCTTCGCAAATGTATTCTTACCGACATTACCATTGTTTGCTGTAAGTAAATAAAACGGATTGAAACGCACTCGTAGTCGGTCGAGAGAAATTTAATATTACGTTCTGCGAAAATTTTGCAAAACACATCTGCGGGCTGGGCGAAAAATTCTCTATAATCGTATACTCGCTGTTTGCGAGGCCGTCGCGTCGGGAACGAAACCTGCGAGGTGGCTGCAACAAAATTCGAGCCATTCCGATTCACGAGGATTCCCCTTCTATCCCCTGAATCATTCGTTTATTGCTCATAATATCGAGGCACTTTTCAAGGAACAACTCCATCGTATAAGACCTGGGTATAATCCCGAGCGGTTAGGAATGGTCTTCCGCGCGAATACGTTTTTCACGATGCGGCCCCGCGGCTCTAATTTTTCCTAAGATATTTATACGAGGCGAAAGCCGGCGTTATAACGCCTCGCTCGGCAATAACGAAGTCGATTCTCTTTATAATTCTGGTTTCATAACACGTACAGGTGAGGTTAACGTGCCGTGCGAGAGGCGTGCCACCGCCCCGCGTATCCTGGCGCAGAGAAGACGGCAAGAAGATTATAATTCGGCAGCCATTTGCAGGAAGCGGTCAGAACCAGAAGTCTCACGGTAAGATTTAATATAGGCGATGCATGGAGGGGATATACAGTGACGAGAAAAGTGTTGTACACACTTGTCCTCATAAGAATGAAGATAAGGAACTAGTTCTTGATCATTTTACAGATCTGTTTTAGCATTGGCTTTTAACGAAATCAAACCCTAAAGCACAGATAATGCTTATTATGATATTATACATACATAATAAGATACATACATGACAAGTATTCAGATATACTTATTAATAAATTCATGTTTAAATTTTTAAAAGTTGAAAACAAGTATAATTTAATTATTTATAACACATAGAATAATATATTGGGTTGGAGCGAAAGTTCGTAGCGTTTATAAATTAAAATTGAAAGCTAAAATTCAGATATTTATTCATAGATTTATTCAATAACATATTTTCCATTCTGTTCTATTACATTTGCCATTTTCGAGGTAACTTCTCGTGTTATTGAATAAACATATGAATAAATACCTTAATTTTATCTCCGATTCTTAATTTGAAAACGCTACGAATTTTCTTTCCAACCCGATAGTAACCCGGAACAAATTTTTGATCATCTAAAATGATGTGGCAACTCATTTTTGATCAAAAATAAAGAATTAATTCTCGAACATCTAAAATAAATCCGCACCCCTGTTAGAAATCGAAAAGATTGTTGTACATTTATATTGTCGATCTGCCACATTGTAGCGACAATACGTCACGGCACAAGTAATTATGTTATCTTGGAGTCTGGGACTGCGTCCATCCGGTATTTTAATTTCCTTATTTTTACCTCGACCCTCCCTCCCCCTTTCAACCCTCACTCAACCCTCTCTCAGCTCTTTCTCATCCCCCGTTCCCCGCGACAGCACAGACTCGCTTCGAACTGCCTGCGGGCTACATAACTTTTCAGAAATTGTTAAGTAACACTTCGTAAACGTGCGAAGAATCGATAGAACTCCGTGTTTTTATGGGTCACGTTCCCAGTGCTTTCGTGAAAAATTTTCCTCTTACCTGCACGCTTGAACTCGCACTTTATTATCCGCCCGTTCTGCTGAAAATTTTTGCCGAGCGCGGCGGCGGCACTGCGCCGTTCAAGCGTTCTCTTAGCGCGAAACGATTTCACCGTGCATTTCTGTTTGGACCGTGTATCGTTTAATCGTTTATTTGCCTTGCCCATCGAGTGCCGCGGCTGAATATTTTGACGAGTTCAATGAGTTGCTGCGCGATATCATTCGGGATCATAAATTGAAGTCGAAGATCAAAAACATTGTTTTTATAGCTTCAAGAAATATTCCAACAGTTACACGTAAATATAACACCCTGTGTCTCTGATGTTGTGGCAACGTAATGAGTGAAACAATGCAATCGATAAAAAGAATTCACAGTGCTGGTCAAAGAGTTTAATCACATTCTGGTACAACTAACGAACTATAAGGAACATCGGAATAAAAATTCTCACTGAAAAATATGGAACAATATTTGTTTCCTGTATACAATGTAATATGTTTCATATTTGTTCGATAGCTATTTTCTAAATTCTTTCAATTTCGTTATCCTGATATAGTGTTCCATCTATTATAGAATAAGTCTGTCATTTTTTAATATTTTGATTTAGAAAAAATGGAGATTAAAGTTGAGAGTTACGTCGATGTTACCGTAAAAACTCAAAATTTTTGACTTATTAATTATTATTCTAAAAAATCCTGATCTAGCCTCTTAAATAGGTATTGGATAAGGCCCATATTCAGACGAAACGTCACTGAATTCTTCAATTCGGACCTCCATCTATTATGGACTAGCTCTGTCATTTTTTAATATTTTGGTTTAGAAAAAATGGAGATTAAAGTCGAGAGTTACGTCGATGTTACCGTAAAAACTCAAAATTTTTGACTTATTAATTATTCTTCTAAAAAATCCTGATCTAGCCTCTTAAATAGGTATTGGATAAGGCCCATATTCAGACGAAACGTCACTGAATTCTTCAATTCGGACCACTGTGCGTCGTTGTTTTTTTTTGCGTTTCTCTCTGAAACGAGTAGTTCCTCAACATGTGATCTCGAACGGGGGAAAAAGAGGACTGGGTACCCTCGGCCGGCGCAGCTCATTCTTCAACAATATTAGGAGCTATTCATGCAGCTCCATTGCGCTCTTGAAACGGTGCGCGCAATAAACCCCTTCGGCAACGTCCGTACGTATGATACGCGTAAAACGAAATTGTTAAACACGGTGTCGCGTCGGTGAAAACGAACGAACGGCTCTCGGCTACGGTGACCATAAAATCGCGGCTCACTTGATAGGCAGAAACGGACAGTCAAAGCCGTCCCCGCCTTTCCACGGTGTTTCGAGCTAAACGACGTACTTAGTATTCGCTTCAGCATTGTGTTACTAATCGCAGGCAAATTTCAGTCCACTGTCGACGAGGCTGGCGTCGATACATGCGCCGGTGAAACCCTTGCGCCACGTGCTAAGTGTGCCTGTCTGTAGTTGTCGGCGAAAGGGATAGCTTATTGTTGGCCTACAATGCCGATAATTATTGGCTATTACTGGGAAAAGTTGAGGATCCGAGGATCGATACTTAATCGGTGCTTAAACCCATCGATGTTACATAATTCAATTAGCAGACCAATTTTGTTTCGTCTACAGGGGTTGACAACAGTACTTTCTTTCAAAAAGAAAAATTTATTTAAAATTGGACTCACCAATTTTTCGAGGAATACCATTATTGTGAAAATTATATTGAACAATTCTAAAAATTGTATATATTATATTGATAACTTTTAGATTCAATTTGTTTCCAAATTCAACTTAAGTATTTAACCATATTTCTTAAATATTTATCAATCAATTCAATATTCACAATTTCATCGTAATTTAGTTCGTAATTATGTAAGAAAAATCTGTATAGTACAGTTAAGATGGGTTTTACTATTTTTATACTCTAGCTTGTCGAATGTAATATGAATTGTTTGTTGTATTATACTTTGCATACATTAAATTATATTTCAATGTATTCTTCCGGAGTTGATCGAAAAAATTTTTATCCATTTCGATAAATTAAAGTAACACTGGCAGATAATTTGTTAAGCAATACCGCTGCAAAATTTAGTTAGATGATGCCAGTTCCCAGATGATCCTTCAATCTATCATTCAGTCTTCAAACGCAAAATGTATTTTACCTATACTCCTCTAATTACCGGTGTTGCTTTCGAATCTGCGATGTAATGCAACCCCGCCGAGAATTCAAGCATAACTCGATGATTTATGATTTACAAACTCATTAATTAGCGATTTCTGTTGGAACAGTTAGCAAATAGTGCGGCGAAAGTTCGTTTTCAACCTGTAATTTTCTACGGAATTTATATGCAAATTGCTCGAAGAGACTGCTGATTTCGTTGAAGGACGGAAAGCGTTTTGGTGTGATTTCACTTACTTACATTAGCCATCGCTTCTCTCTTGCAAACTAATATTGACATAATGTTTCTCCTCACTGTGCTGATATAACTATATCGAGAATGTACCTAACTGAGCTATGAACTTCACGATTTCATTTTACAGGATTAGAAGAAATATAAATTATAATCAAATTTGACCAGAAAACTGTTCATTTAATTTCTCTCTGTGTAAATATTACTGTTTCTTGTTGATTATTTACAAATAATAGTATCATATATAAAATTATTATTATGTTGATGTCAAATATAGCTTATGTTTTAATTGTGATATTTAATTGCGTATTCCTTGTTTAAAAATGATTAATTTCTGTCAAAGTATTTCACCAATTTTTCAGACAGAATTCTCATGAATTTTACATTAATGAGAAAGAAATTTACACATTTATAAAATACCTTCCCCTTTATCCAAATTGACAACTTTTCTTATTATTCCAATTAAAAGACTTCAATTCTCTGTTAATTGTTCTGGTTGTAATCGAATAATGTGCCTTGAAACAGAGCTAAACAACTTTCCTAATTTTGTCAACTGCATAAATAATATTTCCCCTGTAGTATCACCATTTCATCGCATTGCGGGTGGAAGCTCCGTAGGGACATCATTTCGCGATTGTAAACAAAATTAGAAGCTCTCAGATTACAAGACTAAATTGTCCTATTATTCGGATATGTTGCATAATTAAATTGCAGATGATTAGTTTCTGCTATTAGCAGGTCACACACACAGTACAAATAGCAGCTTTAATTTACAACTGTAGAAAAACCGACACTTTTTCCGAAGTTTACAGCGAGAGCGCACTAAGAGAAGAACAAGATTAGAAACGAAATAATAGTACTGTCTTTCAAGTTTTTCTTGTCATTCTCCCTCGGGGACATCTTCAAGTGCAATGACCTGAAGTTCAGTAATTAAAAAGAGCCTTGGAATGTATGAAGCTTGTCTCTGGACAAAGATAATCTAAAGAGTAATGACTGGCATTAAAACTGTTGGCGTTTGAAGTTTTAAAACTTGATAAATTGTTCTCTAGTGGGAAAACTTATTTATAACTTGAGGACCATAAAAGTATATCCATTTTCACGAATTTCATAAAATGAAAAGAAATCTTATTCATGCTATTGTAAAAATATTTCTCTCTTCCTTTTGTACGAACAATTTTAAATTCACTTATCAATAATATTTATACACCCTTCCTTAAGTCTATTTTTAAATAATTCATAATCAATACAAAACGAACGAAGTGTTCGCTAATATTCAAGTTAAAAAATTTAGAATAAATTTTCTGTAATTTTCACATTTAGCGGATCACATGATGCTGTAGCAAGATCGATGGCTACATTCAGTTTTATTGACATCGATTAGACCGTTCCTGTTTTAATCAATTTAAGAACTTTTAAAATAATCGCGAGATCACCTTCAGATCAATCCAGGAAGATTTAAATACTTCTCGGAATCGATATTCTGTAATCCTTTAATTACTCGATAACGAACTGCGCCGGGTAAGAATGATATCTCAATGATAAGAATATCATAATTAGATTCATCTTGCGTTAATATTCAAACTCTGATGATATCTTATTAGATCATATTAAACCTTTAATTTTGGCTCTGTTAATTACGTTCTTGGTCGATATTCTGCTTTTAGAAATATTCAAAATTTTTTGAAATGCTCAAAATGATGTAAAAAATATATAGTAATATATATAAAAATGTATACATTTCTAAACAAGTAATATACATACAAAAAAATCATGTTTTCTAATATTTATTATTTGCAAGAATGACGCTGGCTAGTAACCTCGTGAACACCCTGTCTACCCAGAGAAATAAATTTGTTGAATGATTCCTGATGGATGCATTAGAATCTCAATAATTAGACATTAAAAATGTTAGTACCCGTTATTTTGACTGGAGCCTGCGTTTGACAGTGATCATTCTGTTTAGTTACCTCGGCGCATGAGGCCGACGGCGAGGAACTGAACCTGACGAAGATCTCACGCAACGAGATGGGAGTGTACCTCTGTATCGCCAGCAACGGCGTGCCACCGGCAGTCAGCAAACGCATTTTTATCAACGTTCATTGTGAGTAATAGTGATCGCACGTGTCCGATCGTTTACCGAACTCCTTCGCCGTGAACGAAGGGGAACGCCTACAGCGTGGGCCCGACTACAATCTGTATCTGTGATTCTGTGTCACAGTTCCGCCGGTAATTCAGGTACCTAATCAACTGGTCGGAGCTCCTCTGAGCACGGACGTACCCCTGGAATGTTTTGTTGAGGCTTCGCCGAAGGCGATTAATTATTGGGAGAAGGATAACGGTGAGATCTCTGTTGGTCGCTTGATCTCTAGCTTGTAGCCCAGGACTCCTGCATGTACTTTCCGGGCCGAGCAAATCCTGTCACAGCGTTCTACCTTTCATGTTTCTTTGCTTTACGCCCTACAACCCAACCCCGACATTCGCTAACAATCGACTAATCGATTCTGTTTCGAATTGTTCTATTTTTGTTCCACCAGTTTCAACATGCCAGTTCTTAGCCTGCTGGTGGAGGTCTAGCATACTTGGAAAACCAATTTGTTTGAGATGTATAGAAACTTACAACAATTTATTTAACAGTTATTTGACTCTTCGTTACTCAGGCGAGAAATGTGTGAAATCAACAAATTAAAGAGTTGAATTACACAGAACTGTTAGTAATAATATATCCGGTGGAGTTTACAACATAAATAATCGCAAAATTGAAATGAAACTTTAAAATAGATATTCAAATTAGTGAGTTAAATTATTTATCCTTAGGTTTCGACATACTTGATCGACGATTGCAATCAGTGAATATTTGACAGGAAACTTTTACAAATTGACGTTTCGTTATTATGCAGAATGAGTCAGGAATCTAAAATTACGATTTGTCCCTAAATTATATTAGATGACAGGTAATTCGCTCCTATTATTTTCGATGTAATAAGTTATTAACGTTTGTAGTTAATAAATAACATAGTTTCTGAAGTACTTCGATATTCCAAATTACTAACAGTATTCCAAATATACTTCCTCCACTAGAAATTATTTCTATTTTTACACAGCTTGTGTACTTAGCGAGTAGGATGCATTTATAACAATATAAACTGGATTAACGTTATAATACAGTTCTTTAATTAACGAATGTTTTATGCGTACTTTTTTCATATTTAAAATATATACCTACCAACATGTTGAGACACTTTCGGCGATTTATTCGCACCTGAATGTCTTCTGCCAATAACAATCTCCTCGAACATTGAACAAAGCCATATATCACTTCCAGAAACATTCGCTCAGTGCGTGTACATAAATTCAACGTTAAAAAATATTACCAATAACAAACTCTCTGGATATCGAAAAATGAGAACGTATCACTTTCGTTGCCAGATCGGGGATATTGAGGGGAGTACAGCAAAGTTGCCAGATGAGGGGAGAGGGCACGAATTGAGGGGAAAAAGTTTCTCTGCTAGTATCGGACACATATACGACAGAGACGAAACGCGTCATGTGACCGGGCGGAAGCGTGGGGAAATAGCGACGTAGTAGGGCAAGGTAGAGTGGGGACACAAGTCTTGATCTGGCGTCACTGAAATACAGTTTGTACTTCTTACAATTATTTCACAGTAGTTACAAACTGTAAGAAACAAAAGCAGAGTCCCTATAAATTGTTAGAGCTAATATAATCACAAGACTGCGAATCTTTATGCATTTATGACTTCAAAAAATGTTGAAAAAATGCTATACAATAAAATTCCACAGAATTTAGTACGAGTTTTATTTACTTCAGATCTACAAAGACTACTACCACTGAAAATAACATTTCACATGAATCCACTTCCTTAAAATTTTCCTACAAAAATTGAAAATTGCATAATCATCCGCAGTCTAATAATGACTGAATATAAAAATTTCAATCACAAAAATGTAAAATTAAACTCACTTTTGTCTACCTAGTTTTCCACTCGTTTCATTTTTTCAATTATTAATTTTCCAGCCCTTTTCGTGGTTTTCCTGCTTTCGTTAATTTGTAATGTGCAGATATTTACGAACAAATTATACGCTGCTTTAAAATAAAATTTATAAAAAATTGTGCTTATTACTTGTCAAACTTTCTGTTGTGCCTGACCGTGTACAATGTTAATATCGCACAAAGCACCGCAGTCTACTCATTACGAAACCATCAAACAATGTGAAAATGAAAATTACATGCAGAGCAGAACATTCAATTTCGAAGTGGACTTTTTCGATGTAGAATTACATTAACGGATTCGGTCTCTAACACGATTAAAGCAAATTGCACGGCAGTGTTTCACAACGGCTGTCAAGGTTTGCGACAGGAGCAAACACAGCTTTTCTTTAACTGGTTTAATATTTCCTCGCGGGAATTCGCAAAAAAGTTGTAGACAAATGCGAGAGTGAATTACTCCCGGCCGTTTGCAAATATATTCTCGTAGCAGTTTGTAGCCCGTACGAGTAGACATGCTTTCGCTTTAGCGCAACTTCTTCAGAGTACTTCGTCCCAATGCATTCGTATGTAATTTTCACCTCGCACAGAAAATCCTGCGCCCTTTTTCTCTACCGTATACCTATATATACATGTGTGTGTATATACGATATATGTATCTTCTATATACACGCACGCACACGCGGCTCGTTTCGGAGTGTAATAAGGAGACCCGGCGCGCGTTTAAGAAGTGAATTTTCGCATACTTTTATATATCTTTCCATATTCTCCAGCTCGTTTTCAATATTCTCAACGATCTCGTATATGCGCGTATATTAAATTTTATTTCGAACTCTTTATGCATTACATACTGTGTGCCTCCATTTTTAGTATAATGGAAATTATTCTCAAGTCGAAATTATGATATAAAACAATTTCATGGTAATCTGAATTTATGCCAGTTTTAAAACAATTAATCCAACCTATTTTCTATTTGTGTATCTATCATAATTCATAAATAGATCTTTATGCAAAATAAAAATTATCTACATTAATTGCAACATAAAAAGCTACATAGACATATCCTCAAGTTTCTATTAATTTTTGTATGTCTTCAGTCGTGTTAAAACATTTCTATATTCTTTTTCTCTTATATTAATTGTTCTGTAAAAGTACGTGGTATATTATTATTGAAGTATAAATTTGAAGTCCTGTAATTGAAATGTGAAAGTGGTTGAAGTATTCTGATATCTTTCATACCATTTAGAAAACAAAACTGGTAAACTGTTATTGACCATATGTTCCATCGGAAAAATAGTTTATATATACACCAGAACAGAAGACAAAAAAGATGAAACTTCATGCAAGAGAAAAATTCAAGTTCCACGATTAAAGGGATATCTGATAGACCGCAGTAACTTCCGCTCAATTTAACACATACGTGACGACTTTGCGAATCATGGAGCGTAGTTCGCGATACAACCGAAAACGAGATGGTTTTACATAGAAAAATAAATGGAGAATGGGGAATAGAATTTTTTTCACGTGATGTTTCGTTTTCGAGAGAACTGAATTTAAATATTTTTCGCATACGAGTACATCGGACTAGTTGTCTGACTATTGCTTGCTATTTCTATTTGTCACGAATACAGACTGTAGCAGTTTTACTCTATGGTAGATATTTCGAATTTCTATGATTTTATAATGGTAAAACCATTTTGCCTTTTTTCATATAAAATAATCTTCCTTTAATCGCATTACAAATATTTAGGTTTAATAGGCAACAGGTCTGAATAGTTCTCATTAACCCTCACATGCTTCCCAAAAACAGTTGCATTATATTGCAATAGTTGTTTTATTCATAATTTCATATTTTAAACAAATACATTAAATTACATATAGTAATAGAAAGATCTCACAGTGACCATGAAAATAGTCTGACCATAGGTTGGTCAACACTACTTATTTTCATAGATACACATTATAAAAATGACAATATACTGATAATTTTTAAGAATTCAATTGTGTGTACACAAACTTTTTACAAACGTGTTGCAAAACTATAAGAAATTAAATAAGAAATTTTTGTAGTTTTTAATTGTAAGTGAAAATCTTTTTAAAAAATAATTCACCTCTAGGAAATGTAAATTAATATCGAAAAATTACAATTTTCTGTTCCTACAGGAATGATAGTAGCTAGCCAGCAATACGACGTGCAAGCAGTGGCCAAATCGCAGTTTGAAGTCAAGATGGTACTGACTATTCGAAATCTTCAGAAAAACGATTTGGGAACGTATAAGTGCGTGGCCAAAAATTCTCTGGGCGACGTTGAAAGCAGTATTCGGTTATATGGTGAGTATATGCCACTGAAATATTTCTAAAGCGACTCGGTGTGTGTACTCTTCACCAATATATTTTATTTACATATTGCGGCCGTACCTTTTGCTTTCCAGTCGCATTTTCTATAATTTATTATTCACCTTGTACAGTTCGCATGCTTTCACGTGTGCGCATATAATGAAGTTATTACATGTAAAAATTAATACGGCGCCTCTTTCAGATAGAGTCAACATTTATTTATAAAGAAATGTTGTCAATCCTCAATGCATAGTATTGATGATCTTGTTCCATATTTTAAATGATTGATGGATCTCTTTCCAAAAATTGATTTTTATATCTCTTCTACTGTTTCAAAATCTGTACCGATTAAATGAGGTTGAGACGAGAGAATAATGGTCTGATTAATGAGAGGTTAATTTTATTGTATCGGGAGAGTGACGAGAATGAATTTTGATAGAAATAGATGACAGAACGTTGTTGTTCGATATTGATTGAAAAATGTGTGAACGTATGCAAATAATTTCTTCCTGTTATGTTAATAAATTATACAGTTTCTGAAAAAAGTCCAGTCTTCTGCTTTAATAACAATTACTGCGTAAACATTTCACATAAAAAATGAGAAAAAATTGGTAATATTACAAGCAAGTTATTCTGTAGCTTGAAAAATTTATAATGCTGAACGTGACTGACAGAAATCAAATTAAACAAATAAGCTGAAAATTGGAATAAGGTTCAAATATCCTTCACTAAAGGAGAGTCAATGAAAATTGTAAATAATATTCAAACCAGCGTACTTTTATTAGAATTTTAAGATAACTAGACTTCGAATTTTAGACATCAGATTTTTTATGATTCGTCCATTGCTCACATTGTGCGTGTGGCCGAATGACTTGATTGCGCAAGAACGGTCAAATGCATTAAAAGCATATTGAAACAAATGTGCAGTACGTGTTGCATGCAATCGACAATGGAATCCGATATAACCGCAATCTAAATCTGTACAACTATGATACACAACAATAAGAATAACAACGGTACGAGCGTTCAAAATTTAGCGCATTTCCCAGCCTGTTACCATATGCAACCGGTACAATAACTAAAAAATACCGGAAACAGCGTGCAATCTTTAATTCACCGTGATTAATCCTTCAGGAATGGCACCTGTGCAATGTTCCGACTCTGACGAATATTTTTGAAAATTCACTACTCTGCATTTCATGCATTTATGACAAAGGTGAAGGAATACAAAACAGTACATGTAGGAGACGAATTAAAATATACTGCCACACTATTTTCAATCTATTAAAACTAGCAAGAATGGAAATAAAGTTCTACTTATATTCAGTTTGTTAAAAATTAATAATTAAAGTCTCCTTCTGTAGTATTCATTGAAAACGGTCACTCACTGATGTTCAGTCGCTTATGGTACACCCTATATAGCGCTGCCATATCCTGATTTGACAGCACAGCGTTAACGCAGTGTATCCTGTCCGGTGATGAGCAAGCAGCCAAACAAAAACCGAAAATCTTCCGGCTAGTTTAATCGACTAACGAGCTGCCGGGTTTTCACGAGATTACATAATCAGGACCTCGTCGCCCGTCTCCTCTATATATTCATAGCTGTCGAATGTGAGCGAACAAAGGGCGCCCAGGACGTGTAAGTAGCTGGGTAGACGTTTCTCCTTTAGCAAGCATCGAGCCGTCGTCGGTTGTTAAGGGAGAGGAGGGCACGCGATTGTAACCGTCCTGGGTAATGAAAGAGTGAACAATTCACGAGCATTCGAAAGGCTTCGCGATAACGAGGCGAGGCGAGCAAGTCAAGTCAAGGCGAGGCGAGGCAAGCGAGGCAAACGTGGAACTAAGCGAGCAGGGTTCGGGTTGGTAGCAGAAGGGAACGGAACGGAACATAGCGGTTGATAGCTGTTGCGCTTAGCGCCGGAAATCCGTCTCAGGCCGGTGTTATTTCACGGCTGATACGTAACGAGCCGGTAGGTTAACGAGTCTTTGCGGAAGCCCCGCGTGGAAATTGTTGCTCCGGTGTCCCGGGGCCGACCCCCATGGGCGGCCAGGACTCCTCTACCGAAGACTGATCGCCCTATCATAGAAACAAGGATCCTGCCTTCGCGGGAGCAAACACGGCCGCCCGCGTTTACAAGCATCCTCACTTTGCCACCGGAAACCTCCGAGGATTTCGCGACGACATCAGAGCAGTCGTTCCGCCTTCTTTCGGTCAATCCTCATCTATTCGCATACGATCCCCGGGATCTTTCAATCAGGTCAGAGCACTCCGGGGAGAGACAGCCAGGGACCCAGTGCACTTCGCCGCTGAAGGATCTCGCACGCGGCTCTCTCCTCCTTCGTAAATCGTCACGAGCACCGACGACAAGCTCAGACCCGATTACGTCTTGGGAATCAATGCCGTTTCGTGATACCGAGAGCACCCCTCTCTCACCCTCTTCTGGTTCGTATATTCTCGTTTATCTTGAGAGCGTCGATGATGATTTCGCGACGCGTCGCCGTTACTCGTCACTGCCGAGAAATGAACGAGCGCCGGCTTCTTTGATCTTTGCTATGGCAGTGAGCGACGAACGAAGTGGACCCAGAGAAATTGGCAGTGAGGCACAGTGCACAGTGTCACGAGCAATGGACGCAGGCAAAAAAACTGAAGCCTAAGATTCAAAACTTTGCTCATAGTTTCTATTCCGATTTCAACATATTTTATGTAATTTTTTAAGTCGCTGTAGTGCCGTTTTGGAAGATCGTTATATGAATCATGAATTAGGTTACACGTTTTTATGCATTTATTGCTCCAAAATGTTTGGAAAAATTGTTTTTTTATTTTTTGTACTTATTATTATCTTTAAAATTGTTTTTGATTATATGCATGGTATATATGATTTATTTATGCTTCAGTGTTTATAATCAGAGGGTAATTCGATATTACTGATTTACCACGTGAACTTGACGTAAATTGATAATTAGGGTACGGTAAGATTGGTGGGAAACAGATAATAGCGCACTGCGTACATTGTAGATATATTAATCAATGGTCAAACACATCAGCCACCTGTACTCGAAGCATGTGTGCCCGACGAGAGATTAAATATCATTTTCTCGATAACAATGCTCCGCACGCGGACAATCTATTTTATATTTTTCCTTTATTTTTAACTGCTACACTATTGTTCTCTGACCACAGATTTTATAGCAAAAAGATGGCGGAACTATCGTTTTACGGGAAAAGTTGTCTATAAAATATAAAGTTTAATGTCGCTAACAGTCTGGCTATCATTGACTCCTTCTACTTACAGCAAGAATCACAAGGTTATGAGGCTGGTGCATTTATAATAGAGCGCACAAGTTATTTTAGCAATGCACAATATTATTTTCTCAGTTATACAAGACTATCTTTTAAATCTACTGTACATTCCTGTAAACTTTTTAATATAATTTAATAAAAAATACATCACACTATTTTTGTTGCTAATGTAAGAAGAAATACAGACTATTTTTTACATATTACAGATTTTTTACTATATACACAGTAAATTTTATTAATTTAATAAAATATAGGATTATATGAAAATTATCAGACGCATTTTTTTAACCTTTTTATAATATAATAAAAAATAAATCACACTATTTTTGTTACTAATGTAAAAAGAAATACAGACTATTTTTTATATATTACAGATTTTTTACCATATACACAGTAATTTTGATTAATTTAATGAAATATAGAATTATATCAAAATTATCAGACGTACAGAATAAATACACCGAATAAAATTTAAGTTAACTGAAAGATAAAGTTATATCACCCAAACAATGGAGTTAACAAAATTGAATTATTTACGTCGCAGATGTCGCATAACAATGCTGAATATTTTAAACAAGGTAACATTTGTTCTTTTGTGAATCTGCCTACTTTTCATAAAATTAATCATGAATTTAAAAATTGTTTTATTATTCTCGAAATATTTCAATTTTTGATTTTATGATTTCGTCATTTTATTGAAAATGGCTGGATTTTCTGTTTCGATTGACAGAAAGCGTGTGTGTGAATAAATGATCTAGGACAGTGACGAACACTCGCCGGGAAAGACGATAAAACTTTCGCGACGGTGTTTGTAACCTGTCGCATTGTTAGAATGCTAAGAAGACGGGTGAGCGGTGCAAAAGTTTATCTCAAACAAGAAAGTAAATCTATCAAGCAACAAATAATGGTGAATCACCGACAGAACTATTTTTCACTTTCATTCCCTAAGCTCCTTTATTTCTATTATTTGAATTATGCTTAGTATTGACACTCAGCAAACTCTTGCCAATTTTAGTATACTGATCACTAGCTATTCACTGTTGATACGTATTCTTAACCACTCTGTGTACACTTACATGCAATGAGTCTTCCTGCATCTGAAATTCCTTGTGGAATTCCGCGAATTTTCCTAAATACCATACACATACTCTAATCAAGGCCATAATCTTTTTCAAAGTGTACATAATATGTGTTCTTCGTAAAATTTACATAAAACATTCCTGACTCTCTTTTGTTATGTACCAATAATATTCATAATATTATTCTTTTATATTTTATTTTATATCTAAACTGTGCATTTTATGCATTTAGATCAATAGACAGCGCATCTTTATGCAAAATAAAAACGTTTTACCTGAATTATAACAAACTGAAATCGAAACTGAAACCGAAATTTATTTTCTTTGTCGGTATGGATAAAAGGTTGAAAATAATATAACAGAATTTTTTAAATTACACCTACTCATTTTTGTTATAAATCCATAAAGATCCGCTGTCTATAGATAAAAAATTAATAAATGCAATACAAGACACCGTAAAGACATTGTAAAACTTTGAGATTATCGTCGCATAAACGTTTTAAATATTATTAAAACGTTTGGAGAGAAATTTGTTTAACATTGATCAGAAACGTTCCTGAACAAGGTCGGTTTTCTTAAAGAGCAATAGCCAGTAAGTACCCTGCGAATGTACATGCAAATTCGCATTTCGCTAGACTAATTCATGAAAGCTGGAATTAAATAGAAATTTACTTCTTCTGCGAGTTTTAGTATGCTAAAAGCAAAACAGAAGGTTCGCGCCACTATACTAAAGTTTTTTCTTCGTTGCGTTTTAATAATTCAGTGATGCTAAATCCGCTTTCTATTTTCCATAAACAGCGTGTTACAATGGAAATATTGAAACAATCTTTTAAAACAATTTCAGATTACCATCATTAGTCTGATTAAACTCGATCGGATTTAATTCTCATTAGTGCACACGATATTAGACGTATTCACTGCTTGTTAGATTTTAGATATTAGTGATATCAAATAGTCAAATCATCTCTAATTATTTTTTTAATTGAATTAAATTATTAATATATGAATTATCAAGCTAGGTAAATGGCACAGGAAGATTGGGTTATGAAAGTGATGATTAAAAAAGCTTTCAAACGGAGATTCACTTACTAAATTGGAATATTGTGCTTGTATATTTTCCAGAGATTTCGGGGCCGGCGAAAACGCCAACGGTAGTCAGGACGTCGTTCTACGACGAGGAGGATGAAATTGTTTACGGCTCAGCGGAGATGGACAAAATGGAGAACAGGCCTCTGTCCGTGGACAAAACGATCAATGGTCACCTGGGATACCCATCAGTGGCGACTCCGGTGCCGACTATGAGGATCGGTAAAAAGAGGCCAACGATCAGCGTCGGCTCTAACTCGGATCATCATCCTCCGGAGTCTAGTCTGCTGGTCATCGTTCCGATGCTGATCGTCGTCTACCAACGATTCCAATGAATAAGTGTTGGACTGAGAGGTTTGAGAAATCTGTTAAAATTTCGATCGATACAAGGCTGGTCCGGCAGATGGTACGCTTTGTTTCTCGGTTAATTCGGCGCCGACGAAGTATCGTCTTCCCTGAGTGGCTTATTCTTAAATCGTAGCTTTAATAACGGAACAACGGACAACGGATCGCGGCGGTTCCCGGTTAAAACGATGAACGTTCGGCACTATGCGGGCGCGTATGCGGGACACGTTCCTCGAAGTCGGTTCTCGGGATACGAAAGAAAATATTTAACAAAGGAAAGACGAGTGATTTAAGTCTTAATTTTCTGTTGATTCGATTCCAGATGGTATTCCGATGTACAGTGTCGTTTTTAGGACTCTCTGGTATTTTTCAAAAGAATTTGTCGGTTCATTTTGTGCACGCATATTTTCTATTATTTGTAAGAATTATTTTTTGCTCCTAATGACTTCCCGAAAAACATCTAAACTTGCCTAAATCGAATTTTTACAGAATAAAAATTGTTTACATTAATTGCAAGGTACAGGAGCTACATGGACATATTTATTCCATTTGCCCATAATTTTGATAAGTTGAAAGTGATACTATTTTCGGATTTTTAAAAATGTTTTTGCTGCTTTGTGTCGAATTTATTGCTGGTATAAATGCATAAAATTGGAAATCTACCAATCAGAAATTAGTTTGGATTGGGCTAAAGAGCAGAGTCAACGTATTAAAAAATTATTAAAGTCGAGCTAATGCTCGACATAAAAAATGATAAACCCATTTGATTGTGCTATGCGGCAGCACACAGAGACTGGCCAATGAAAATTCAGTGGTCATTTTATATTCTTTATAATCATATTTCTTGAAAAATATTAAATGAACTCAATATTTTTAATTCATACTTTGTGAGGATGTTAATTATTTTATTTTGTTAGGTTTTCGTAGCTTTATAAATGTGGACAGACTAAAACATTCGACGGATTTCAGTTATTTCAATACCTTTTGTTTATTCGTATACAATATATTCTTGTAGTTCTATAAATATTAGATAGATCGAAAAATTATGCGAATCGTAGTTGTTCTATTTCTCTTTTATTTATTAGTTATTGTGTAGAGTGTATTCTGTTTTGTCATATTTTTTTAATCTCATACACAGAAGACCAACGCATAGCCCGACTATAAATCTGTTTAGGATAACTGTCTGTACATGTATCTTCTATGGCAGAGAATCTACATTTTTGTGACATTGTTTTATCCATTGTACTTTTTCTGCCACATGAAATACATACAGGGTGTCCCACAGTTTAAGGGTCAAACTTTGTCAGTATATTCTATGGCACTAAATAATAAAAAAATGTTATGTAATCATAGGTCACATAGAACTTTATTAAAAAGTTATAACAAAATTACGGAATTCAATATGGGAATAGTAATCGACTTGCTGTTACTGCGAGCATTGGCTCGAATAGATCAATGTATTTACTACTTGACATCGTCATTTCCAGAGTTAATTAATACTCCAATTCAAAATGTCTACCGTTCTTGACAATACATGATTGACAGCGATCAAAGATCGAATTTATAACTGCGCGAATTTCTATTCTGTTTCATTTCATTGAATGCATTATTAATCTTTTGTATAAATTTTTAATAAAGCTCTATATGGCCTATGTTTACATAACATTCTTTTCTTATTTAGTGCAATAGAATATACTGAGAAAGTTTGATCCTTAAACCCTGGGACACCCCATATATACAGTTCTACTGCGTTTTGATCAGGTTATACGGAGTCCACAGTAAGTAAACTGAAAAATAATAATTGTATTTATTATATTCTATTTTAAGTATAATATTAATAATTACATTTCGTCTTGTATCATAAAAATTCAAAGATCGGTACTTTTGGAAATACCGGAATTTGAAAACCAGTTTTTCCAAAAGCCGGCTTCAGTACAAACGCTAGACCCATTAGCACCGTAAAAATGTTGATGCTCGAAGAAAGCAAAAAATGTTGAAGCTTCTGGCGCCTCGGATGGTTATACAACGTTTAAGGTTTTTGTTAGTGCGATTGCCAGCGAAGGCCGAATTAGCTCGTACGAGTCATAAATTACGTACAGTGCAATAGTGGAAATGAAACGCACGAGCCGCGTACGTCGAAAACTTTATTTCGCCCCGGCGAAAAAGAGAACGATGAAATATTAACAAATGTATTCCCGACATGTGCGAATTCGCTGTTTGCATTGATCCGGCGCTGTACGATTGTCTCTATCCCATTCTATCTGTTAGCTAATAAAAAATAACGCTTTCAAGCTTCGAAATGTCGGACGCCGGACAATTCTATCGGGAGAATTCCAACGGAATTATTAGATCCCGTCGAATCGTTTTCTATTCATTCGCCCCGTCTATTTACATTCGCGAAAACAAAGAATCCTTTATTCGCCGCTTGCTCATTATTGATTCCTCGAACACGGCTCGTTGATTATTGAACCATTCACCGCTGATTATATAAGAGCGATCTCGTTCGATTAACACTTTCGCTGCCGTATCGTTCACACTTCGTCCAGATTGGAGAATTGATTTTTGCGGTAATGCATTCAGCAACATTTCATTGGGATCTGTGAGATACAATGAGTTATTATGAATTCAGAATTATTTATCGCAATACTTACTATTTATCGTAAGTACACTTTTCATTTTTGTTTGACGTAGAATGAATTCCGTTATACAGGGTGTTTCGTAACTGGTGGTACAAGCGAAAAGGGAGTGGTACTACATGAAAAAATAAGTCGAAAATATAGAATGAAATTTTTTCATGTGAGGCTTTGTTTTCGAAGAAATCGACTTTGGATTTTCGCTGGGTACGCGTGCTATGTATAGTAGTAGGAAGACAGCGTTTATAGTTCGTAGAAATTTAATTAGAAGAGCAGAAGTATTTATTCGGCAGAATGGGCAACATAATAATAAACTTTATGATTACTTCAATATCCTATCTCATTGCGTGTTTCTAATTTTCAAACTTAAACTGCGGTAATGATCCATCGAGACAATGATCTATAGTGCGATCCGTTATAACGAGACATGATAAATGCACAGTGCAGAAAAAATTTTATTCTATATTTTCGACTTATTTTTTCATGTAGTATCACCCCCTTTTCGCTTGTAATACCAGTTACGAAACACCCTGTATA
Source organism: Lasioglossum marginatum (assembly GCA_028455795.1). NCBI lineage: Eukaryota > Metazoa > Arthropoda > Insecta > Hymenoptera > Halictidae > Lasioglossum > Lasioglossum marginatum. The sequence continues at coordinate 3,946,478 of CM052254.1, read as the reverse complement.
TTCGAACAAAAATTATGTTTGATACTTCGATATCCTTTTGTCTAAAAAGACACTGTACAATTAAAATCGAATTAATTTTATCGTCATAAATAACATTCTGGGAATATTATTAAAATCGCATCGCTCTTCTCTGTTAAATATCCGACGAACTAGTAAGTAACACTTCAGGTCATGTTCAAAAGTCCGCATCAGTATGTCCACTGCACTTATTGTCAGTGTCCATTTCGCAGCGACAGCCGCGCCATATTTTCCTAAAATCCCGAGAACACTTTTCCCGGAAAATTTCACTTTCGCAACACGCCGACATTTTGCTCCGGGCGAATGGCGGTCTTTCAAAATTCAACCGGCATACGTGACCCGCGCAATCAATCTCTTATTGATCCACGCCCGATGAAAATCATTCGGCGTGAAAATCTTTCGATGAGAACGAAAATTAAACCGGAGGAATCGATCTCCGCGATCGCGGGAGGCTCTTGGTCAAGACGAGAGTACATACTAGAAACTGTCGCGCTAAGAGATCTGAGATAATGAAGACAGACGAACGGACGGAAGCGCGTATACACGGACAAGAAACACGGTCCAGACCAGTGTACAATGCCATTTACAATTATTCGAGCGACGGAGATTTTGCGTTCCATCTCATCTGTGATATCTGAACGCGAAAATCTGTGTTATTGTTGCTGCGGAGAATTTTTTAAATAATGAAGGCATTCGCTTACCTGAAGATAGTCAAACTTATTCCATACATTTTGTTGTTTAATGTCTTAGTACTAGGGATGGGATCAAGTTCAATATATACTCACGAATCCGAGTCAATTTCAATAACCAAGTTTCATTTCATGGGTTTCGATTAATACTTAAAAGTAATAATGTTTCAATGATTATATTTGGAATGAGAACCTCGGAATGAGTACTTACAAGTTTCGAAAAGATATTTATAAGTACTCCGATGTTGAAAGGAATCGAATCTTTCACAAGTAGTACCCGAATCTTGGAAATCAGAACTGCGTTAGTGGGTTTTAGCCTATGTCTGTTTTCATCCATGATACATAACGCTGATACCTGTTTTGGAAAACACTCTTTCTGAGGCCATTATACAAAGATATACACGTGCAATTTTTGATGGAATGTTGAATTAAATTATGCATTACAAGACAGCATAATTGATTTAAAAAGTAAACAAAATAATGATTAGAAAAATCAGAGAATTTCTGGTACGATATTCATAAAAGTTTCGAATCTATTCGATCAAGATTCGAATATATTTGCAAGTATTACATTCCATTTACCAAAGTATTTGTAAAAGGTTCGAAACTATCTGGCATAATCGAGTATACTTAGGAGTACTATTTGTATTTTTCGAAGTACTTATAGAGAGTTCGAATTCAATTAAAGTTCGAGTACTTAGTACACAATATTCAAGGAATCGTCTTTTGCTAAATTGTTTTATTATAAATGAGGTACGTTGCAGTTAATAAAATATGCTAACAAAGAAGGTAAACGACGGTAACAAACGCGTTAATAAATTATTAAAAGTTAACGTGTGGTACAAAATATATGACCTTGAATGCAAAAGGTTAATTCAAAAGATAGCAAAAATTGTCTGCAACAACGAAGGAATCAAAGATTTGGAAAATAATTCGTTAACTATTTATAATAATTTTTATTATCCAACAAACATTTACTGCTTTGAACGTTTAATGTCGTTCGGACAATTCGAAATGACACGTGAATGTCGTTGTACACGTGAATCGAGCAGCCTGGTTCGAGCAGCGTTCCTCTCTCAGTTTCAGTGGCAATAAAATTCGCGTGGTGTACATATACGCTTGTACACGTATCTATGTATCATACACACACGCAGGGGCTTGCACGTGTACATGTGTGTGCATATTGACACGTCAGGGTAACTAAGGTATCTGTATAAGTAGACCTCGTAAGCGGCAAAGCGTAATAGGGTATATCGCGTTTTCAATGACTGTCGGCAGCTTTTTATGTGTGGAGCAAAAGACATCTCGGGTTCGCCGGGTGTTCCAGCGGATTCCTTCGATCGGACCAAGCGATTTTAACGAGCGCAATGACACACACTTGCACGACACGGATCGAACAAAGCTTTGATCGACGGTCCTGCGATCTAGGTCCGGCTCCCGTACGGTTTTTCTGAGCTATGCAGAAACGATTGCGACCGGCTTTGATCACAACCGGCAGGGAAACCATCCTTTTACCTGGTTGTATTAACTGGACAGCAGATCTTGTTACATTATAATCGAATTAATCACTGGTTTATAATCGTACGTTCTGATTACGGGTTTCTACGCAAAATAACAATTTTCTAAATCGATCGTTGGAAGTTGTGGTCAGATAAAAATCTGCTTCTTCTTTCAAGAATTTCAATGCTTCTGTTTTTCAGTGGATCATTTTTTTCCACAGTTGCATGAAGTTCGCGATCTAGCTGTTGTTATTAATCTATCAATTTTCCTTTAAACATTTTGCAAATTCATTTTACTCACTTTTCGAGTGTCCCATATTAAAATTATGGAGCAGGATAGTGCACGAGGCGCACAATTTTTGTAGAAAAATGATCTCTAAACGTCTAATGACTCATCGATCATTGAATTTTATCGGACCAATCATTCCATCGTATAAATTCGAATTCCTACGATCGCATGGCTTGCCATCAAAGAATACTAGTACATCGGTCCGCATCCAAAGTGCAAGGGGCATCGCAAGCGCATTCGGTAGACACAAGTGAGTCCCTTTTCCTAGACGATTTTAGTTGCATAGAAGCGATCGACACGGAGAATGAGCGTGAAGAAAATGAGATACTAATCATATTTTTCTATTTCTGACTGTTGATAGCGTGATTCAGTTTCGTTGCACGTTTATTTGTTGACGCGGAAAGTTCGGTTTAATCCCTCTGTGTCAGCTGCAGAGAAAAGGGCAAGAGAGATTTCGAGGAAAGCAGAGGAAGAGATAGAGAGAGAGAAAGAAAGAGAGAGGGAGAAGCAGTTGTACAGTTAGCCGAGAAGCGCAGGATTGGGGATTAATCCGTGACAAGTTTAGCGTTCGATTACGACGTTGACAGACGCTTATGCCAACGTCCAGTCGTCGATGTGTATCCAACGCCAAATAAATGAATCTCTCTCTACCCATTTCGGTTCCTCGGGTCGAGGGTAACTAAACGTGACTGGTGCTATCAATGGATTTCCTCTTTTTATTTCACTCCTCCCATCGAGAGCCCATCAAGACGATCTGCTCTGGGCGATTTCTATTAGTGAAGGAATTTACTTTCTAGAAGAAGTTTCCGGGATTTCTCTCTACGCCGAATATCGATATTAGTGAATCCGAGTAACGAACGATGACTCGAGAAAATGACAGAGGCTGCGGGTTCGGATCGTTCATGGCGGCCACGGAATATTCGAAGAATTAATAGAACCGTTGTGACGATTCCTCGAGACTCCTCGCAAGGAATTGCAAATTAAGCCGCTGTCGAATTGATGTTTTTAATTAATGCGAATCCGGCGCGCTTTGTTCGTCCTTAATCGGCAAACAGGAATTTCAATTGTGGATTGAATTTCTAGAGAAATTAAGGCTTCCATCAATAAACCGATTAGTCGCAGATTGATACACCAATCAGTGCGTAATCTATGTGAAATGATGAATTGTTTCATAAATGATTAAAAAAAGTACTTTTTAAGTGAAGTGCTTTTACATATACATATGTGAATGATTTTTCTTATTTTTACTGCGAAGATATATTATCATCATTATTTGGTTATGTGATAACATCAGAAGAAAGCAAAATTGATTTTGTTTATCAATAGTAGCACATTTGACAGATTTTCAATTTTAATTTCAGAGGTAAACTAACCCTCAGGGACGTGTTTAATTATTTCTTACGGGATTATTTTTCAAAAGTAGATTTTTAAGCTTTAACCTAGAACAGTCATTGTGAGTCATACTAACAGGATTCTAGCAAGTAATGTGTTAAGCAAATCATTTTCACAGAAGAACGTCTTATTTTAACCGACTCACAATCAGCTAAAGTGTTACATAATTTTGTACCTTAAACATACAGTACAATAGCAAGACAATAAACGATTGGTGCGATTTCACTTGATAAAAAAATGCATGAATTGAAACTTATTAGAAATGTATCTAATAATTCATTAGAGACATATATGACAATTTATATATAATATTCTCTTCATGCTTCCTCGTTCAACAAAATTTTCGTTATACATTTGGAAAAAGACGTCTGTTTAAAGTTATATATAATATTCTGTTCATCCTTCTTCGTTCAACAAAATTTTCGTTATACATTTGGAAAATGATGGACTTTATTAAATATAAGTGGTGGAATATTATAATACCGCGTGTACAATGTTAAAAGTGTGAATGCTTGAATGCGTACAACTTTATAACTAAAACACAACAAGAATGGTTTCTTTACAAAATGTGACGACGCGACGTGTTAGGCTCGACGGTTTCCTTGCGACTGTCTTCGGTCGTCTCTTTTTCCTTATTCCTAGGGTTGCTTATACCTAAAGGCTGTAAACCGCCCCTTAAACCTACAGTTTCAAGAAGTGGCAATCGTTGCACACTAACAGAAAAAGATGTCTGTTTAAAGTTATATATAATATTCTGTTCATCCTTCTTCGTTCAACAAAATTTTCGTTATACATTTGGAAAAAGATGTCTGCTTAAAGTTACTGTTACAAATCGGACATTGCCTATGCAACTACCAAATATTTGTTTCTACGGTATATCCGTAGAATTCCGGGTAAACTAGTCGTAAACGCAATCTGCGTGTAATGGACGAGGCAGAAAGAATTCGGCGATCGTTAGAAATTATATAAGCGAAATCCGGCTTTAAGGACTACGCGAAGAAGATCTTAGTTCCTTCATAAATAAACACAACTGCCCGAACAGCTGGCACGGACGTAATTCATCGCGAATTAATTTAAGGGCCAAGTCCCCCCTCCTCTCTTCCCTCCCCGCCCCGCCCCGTCTCTCTCGAGCCCGGCATTCGCCGTGTCTTACCTTCTTATCCGCCGCGGGTACTTTCATTAAAGGTCTGCCGGCGCCATTTGGTGGCTCGCTTTATGCTGATTTTATTTCCTTTCTTTCGAGAACTTCAGATCCACGGTAATTGTGCGGTATTATTACCCTCGCGGTGGCGTAATGGTCGTGTGAAATATGGCCCATCGAACCTGGCCGTGCTGCACCTCGTGAAGAGGATTTCACGGTTCGCTGGGAGTCATCGTCGTCAGCCACCGACCGTGGACTTCATCGGGTCCTCGGCCCGGCCTTTTCTTCGAGTCGTTCCGCTCGCAAGAATCCCCGACAACTTTTGACGGCAGTTGCGTTTCGCTTTGCCAACGAATAATGCCCGCCACGGCTCAGAAATTTCGACTTCGGAGACACCCCGTGGAGACACCCGGTCCCTTCCTCATTGTCAGCCATCTCCTCTACGGTCGCGGCGAACGAGCTCCCATAACGCACAGCGAATCGAATCGATAAAATTATTTTTTCAGGATATCATTATCTATGCATTTATTAACTCGACGTGGGAAGACGTCTCTTGATACGTCACGTGTTTCTTATGGAATTTTGCATTAAAGTGAAATATTGTACAGTATTAACAGCAAATATTACCAACAACATATCTGTTTTAAGTTTACACAAAAATTCATTGATCATCTCACACAAATGATACGTTCAATGATAAATAGTAGCTCTGGCCACTAAACTATTATACATACATATAACAGAATTAAGATATCAAGCGTTTCTTAAGTTGAAACAGATCTAAAATCATACGGTACCTTAAGTTTTGCTAGATACATAAATAATGACGTGATATAGAATAGTTTTACTGGTTCAATTTTAATCCTTAATCTTCACCTCAATTATTTATGAAGAGTGTCACCAGATCAGAAGAATTGATTTAAATTGAGGGGGAGGAGTTACCCCCTCTCTGCCAGGAAAGGTAGAGTGAGGAAACTTAATTTGGCGACACTTTCTATGAGCAACTGTCCCATACAGCAATGTTTAATTTGTGGATCTTTATCCTTTCGTTGCATTAATAAACCATAGATTTTATTTAGAGATGTTCTTTATAATTTATATTATTGAGTTACACTTTGACATTATACATAATAAATCTGTCTCTTAGTTTGGCGACTCAATTTTAACTTGCAGCCAACATTTGCATTGGTCTCGTGAGAGGAAACGATTACATAAATAAACCTGCACTTTTCTGAAGGATCAAATGTTATTTAAATTATTCGTGTATCAAGATTGCCTTTTAGGCACTCATATATTTATTGAAATGTTCTGTTCTTTATTTATGAATAACGTTTTAATCTACTCTTCTACTCAACTTTTTAATCTCATTATACTCTTGTTATTCCAACCGTATTATAAAATATTTAGAAAATGTGATAATTAACCATCCTTGATTTTTCAATAATAAAATAGCCATTTCATTTATTTTCAGCCTTCTCTCTCTTTCGCAAACAAATTTGCATTCCATGGGTTAATTTAGCATGAAGTAAAAAAATCAATATATCGAAAAGATTAAATCCGCAAATCCTTTTGCTACAAATAAAAAGTGTTCACGTCTGCACATTCTCCCATAAAATTTGTTGCATCTCGTTCATAGGTCATAAAGCGATGCTTTTTTACATCTACTGCAACGCGTGCTATGTTCGAGAAAAGTGTCGGGTGAAGATAAAACATAAACAAGAGAAAAATAATGAAAAGAATAATATGAAAAAAAAATTTTTTCATAGACGAACATATTTTATTTATACCAAATGCTTAAGATTTAAAAGATTGTATTAAAAAAATATACATATCTTTGACGGTCTATGAATGCAACTGGTAAAAGCTATTATTGAAGCTATTGCAATTGGAAAAAAATGTGGAACACGGCCTTCGATATACAGCGTGGGCTGGAGATCGTAGTACAATTGGGCAGGGGGTGATTCTACATAAAAAAATAATAAAATATTTCGGTATAACATTTTTTCATCCGAAGCTTCGTTTTCGAAAAAATCGAGTTTGAAAATTGCAGCGAATACGCGTGCTATTAGATAGGAACTGTCTGACGCGTCTGATCATGATCGACCAATTTCACTTCCTGTATATACTATAGCACGCGAACCTGACTGATCTTTAAACTCGATCTTCTCGAAAACGAAGGGTCAAACGAAAAGATTTTGTTCCATTTTTTTCTATTTATTTTTCCATGCGAGATCACCCCCTGCCAGGGGAGCTCTGTATTAATAAATTACAATGTATCTACGTACAACTTCATAATGAATATATTACTTCGAAGTTGGGGATTACTTATGAAACATATACTTACAAATAATTTCATACAAAAGCTTGCTATGTTAATTAATGGACCAGCTTGATCATCGTAGTCAGAAAGTCTTAGGTTACTTCGCACATGTTTCAAAATTCCAATTATCGACTCATCCTATTCCCCCGCGAAAATATTTTCGCCCATTAAGCGTCGAGTATTCGATTTCAATTACCGAAATGGATCCGAGGAATGCAATCGATACTGTTCATAGAAAAATGAAGCTAAAAATCAAATAAAACTGTTATACATAGTTACAGAATAGGAAGTGTGTTCTTTGTGTAACGGTATTTCATTTGGCGTGTAACAGTTTCGAAATTCTGACCTGCCACGAACGATCCGAAAGCACGGTGACAAATTAATTACGAAAAGACAACTTTCCGAAATTGAAATTGTCCTCGAAAGTTCGCCTACGTGTTCGTACGTGTACCGATACACATATCTGATTAATTAGGAGCATAGCGTATATTTAGTTTTATTTAGTTGTTAAGCAGAGATCGGATTTGTATCATAACTCTCAGCATATCAATGCCAATCGAGCATCAGATTGGTTCGGACGTCTGACTATTCACGCTCCGTCTCTACTTTCAGAATCTCCTGCGGAAAAGAGACAATATCAGAACAGTAAATCTCATCTAACAAACGGACATGTTTGCAAGTGATTCCGTATGGTTGATAGCAATGAAATAATCACATTCGTGTCACGTGTGTGAGAGCATTCGTTACCATATACTCTATGTACGATTTGTATGAATAATTGCTTTACGATTTCTATGCAATCGATGATGAGGTATATGTTACATGCAAAATGATTCGATTCGTTAACGAAACATCGAACAACCTGTGACTTCGAAAACGAGAGTTAATTGGATTCGGTTTATTCAATCAAAAAATTGAATTGACCGAGTTTTATAAAAAAAATTAATTCAGTTGAACGTTTTACTTTCAGGTTTTTAATATTATTTAGATTATTCTGAGTTTTTAAAGTATTAGTCAACAATATTGACAATTATCAGTGTACTTGTTCAGTCGCGCATGCAATTTTATCATGATTATTAATATTACATTTTATTTGTAATGAATACTCTGTTTCAGGTTCCATAGTTTGTGTTTATTTTTATTACAGTGTTTTCCTGTTTTTGTTAATGCCATCATAATTCATATAATTCCTTGTAATTATCTCCTACAGCATCATAATATTAACTGTGTCACATTTTTCTACTAAAAGTACACTGTTCATCGCTGTGTAAAATTAAGTTAATGGAAAAATACCGCAAAACAGCATTATTATTATTTCAAAACTATTTGAATAAGAATTCTAATTGATTAAATAGAAATATTCGTAAACTTTAAATTTTTAGCCAATAACCTGAACAACGACAGTACTTCCATCAGTTAAACGAAACTTTGAACTTATTTACAAACTCCATAAAAACTGAAATAACTTACTCCATTGGTGGTACATTCTTTGCGGGTACTTCATAATTGGATACAGTCACTAGACCAAATTACAATTGTTATTATTTTCTTAACACTAATATCCATGTTGCATTTTCTTCACAAATTATTTGATTTCAGTAATTACAGCGTAAACATTGAAAGTATTTAATATCTATACTGCATAAATAAAATATAATGTGTAAATTATGACTGTTTAACATAAAGCGTTTCGTCAATCAGACCTAACCCAATTTATGTAATTTTTCACAATACTGTTATTTTTTTACTCTCATTAATTCTATTATTTCAATATTGAAATCACCATTGTTATGTCTATACCAAAACTAAATTTACTACTCCCGACGGATACTCACGATACTTCCAAATCTAGTCCAGACCGAAACTAACTAATTACTGTTACGTTTCAAAATACTGCTTTAATTTTCTTGTTCTCGTTACTTTCGTTCTATTATTCTTGCTCTCGTAACTCTATATTTTCGTGTATTATTTGCGCCGGTAATTATGGTAGTGGTCTAAATTATGTACTCGTTGACTCCAGATATTTAGACTGCTGCATTATAACATGTAATTTTGCATTAAATACTTGTTCTTATAGCACGAAATTCGCGAGTAGCCTTGAAATTTTGAAAATTGCGAGACCAAATCAAGGAGGACATGATCTTACAGTGTTTTGGACTGAAGAAACGATTCATATTTTAATCAATTTGTTACGTTTTATTTTTTAGTTACAGTATTTTATTCCTGCTTATTCCTCAGTTTTGCACCGTCCAAAATACTAACTAAACGATGTATTTAATAATTTATCTAAGAATCCCTAATTTTAATTAAATTTTCATAGTAATTTTATTTTACTAATTTTTTTTTCAAAAAAAGCTTCCTCATTTTTTTATTATTTAGTGTTTTTAATGCACAAAATAACTTATTATTATCATTTCTAAAGATAAATTTTTACTGAGTAAAAATCCCTTAATTTTTAGTTTCATCAAATAAATATAAGATTTTCAATCAAATTAATTTATTTTTAATGAAACCTTAATATTAACCCCATAATATTAAGCTTTGTTACTATTCTAAATTTATCAAAATATATTTAATTTCATAATAATTAAAATTTTAATTTTCATTATTTTTCTACTTGGTTCTACAATTGTTTCAGTGAAAATGGTCGAGAGTGATATCTCAAAACGACTGACACCTAACTTTTTCTTTCACAGTTAATGAAATCATATAAACGTTCTCATCATAAATTTTCGAATGAATTTTCCGGCGTATTATCTCGATGTAAATTTTGATATTCAGACCTTTCTCATAATTACTGGAAAATTTGAATATCAGAAATCTATCCTGTAGCAGTACTAAGAGCAATTCGAAACCCAATTTACCGGTTTTCCAGCGCATTACTACGATTTAGATTTTAATTTAGACTATAATTCATCGCCAAACATACATTAGAAATCTCTGGTTTAGCAGTGTATAGAGCACTTCGAAACGAAATTGGCCACTTTTCCGGCGGATTATCTCGATTTAGATTTTGATTTCGACCATTTTCGTAATCATCAGAAAATATTACAAATCTCTGGTTCAATAGTGTAAGGAGCAATTCGAAATGCAATTTACCACTTTTCCGGCGCATTGTCTTGATTTAGGTTTTGATTGACCATTTTCATAATTACGGGAAAATTAGAACATCGGAAATCTCTGATTTAGTAGTGTATGGAGCACTTCGAAACGGAATTGGCCACTTTCCCGCGGATTATCTCGATTTAGATCTTGATTTCGACCATTTTCGCAATCATCAGAAAATATTACAAATTTCTGGTTCAGTCTTGATTTAGGTTTTGATTGATCATTTTCATAATTACGGGAAAATTAGAATATCAAAATTGGAATATCAGAAATCTCTGGTTTAGCCGATTCAGTCAAGAGCGATTCAAAACGGAATTTACCGGTTTCCGGCGGATCATCATACCCCAGCAATATTCCCCGCTGAGTGCCAAATTTTCGCCAGCCATCGCGTCTCGAAAGCTGCCGCGTGACGCCGAGATCCCCTCATTTGCCTGTAACATATACGAATTTCACGAGCCGGACGTCTCCGAATCACCTTTCGAGTCTCGGTGTCTGACACGCCGCTGGGCTATTCTACTGAGGATTATCTGACAGGTGTACATCACGGCCAATTCGACGACCACCGACACACACAGACACACACTCATGCTTCCAAACGCTTCTCCGATTGTAACAACAGACAATACGAAAGAACTGATTTCTAATCAAGCGAAAATAATAATAAAAAAGCAAAAAAAAAATAAGAAAACGTAACGTGAAACAATTGTACAGAGTAGGCTCCGATTAGGACCGTCGTTGTACATTATAATCGCAGTCGATTACCAACGTTTCCGTTTTCTTCTTTTCTGAACGATTTCCGTTGGTCCAAAATGTATCTCGACGAGCGATCGTGGTGTTCGTTTCGAACCAGACGGGAAAAGATTGTACAGTTAGTTTCACTAGACTGCGGTCACCGCCGACACGTTGAAGAAGGAGTTTTGTCGGCTAATTTCCTCCCACCCCTAACCCCAGCCGCGGGGTGCGCGCGGCTGAGAAGGATTTATTTTTCGAAGCGTCGAACGAATTTTTGTGTAACTAGGAGTTGTACAGTAGCCTGTAAAGTCCCCTTGATACACGTAGACTCTATTCGGTTGATTTCCCTCGGAACTGTTAGCGGAAAATACATATAAATGCAGAAGGCGGCATGTTGTATCGACCCACGGCTTCCTCGTATGAACATTTGTGTGTTTAATGGATGTAACGATGCAAGCGAACGAGCAGATCCACGGAACGAGAAATTACGGTGATCTTCGACGGGCAGGTACCTTAGATGTTTATTCGTCGTGCAAAAGGATCCTTCGTATCCTGGATTGATTTGATTTCTCCGTAGAAAATCTTTCCTAGAATCGCTGAAGGTCTTCTCACAATGTTGGAATTCTGAAGGATATGTTTTATTCGATTTGGGTTTGTTAAACTTATTCGATTAGAATTCGTGAACCGCCTTGTTGGAACAATAAGAAGACTTTTCTGTTGATTCGACGCGTTAGATTATTATCCACAGTCTCGAATAAAATGTTACACAAATTATTTCTGTTATTTCAGATAAACATTTGTGATTCGAAGGATACTTTGTGTGATTGTTAATTAACTGTCACATCAGCGTTCATTAATGTCACTCAAAATAAGAAGAATTTATTTGAAATTATTTTTGGACTTGTATTTACTTTTTGATAGTTTTATCCAAAAATTATGTCATACACGTGACTGACATAGCAGTCAAAGTGTTAAATAATTTACTTTTTCCGAAAACTTTGTATCTTTTCATATAGAAATAAGTTCTTCTTTCAAGGATACTTTACAATAATTTAAAACATTAGAGCAGTGATTGCTTGATTTATTAACAGGGACGTGCTTCGATAGCCTTAATAATGTTAAAATGAAATTCTATATGTATTAATTAACATACATAGACGATGGACATAGCAGATACTGTCAACACAACATTTCTGTAAGCAAATAATTAGGATTCGACAACTGTAAAGCTCGATAAATATCAAATTTCGAAGAAGCAATCATCATTATTTGTATCTACTTTGTTCGTTGCCTAAACGTTGATATTAATACAGTATGTGTTGTATTAATCAAGTAACAATGTAATTATTTACGCATTGTTTGAACATTTCAATGATAAATTATTCCATATTGTGACGTACAGCTTAATTTGTGTTATTCGAAATGTTTATAATTCAACAATATGCGTAGCAATTATGAGAATCATCATATCGATTTTATAGATAAAGCGTTTGTTGCATAGGATGATTGATATCAAGTTGAAAGTGCCAAACAATTTATTATTCAATGTCTGATCTATGGTTTGCATTACTACCTGTCTTCAATTAATTTTTTCATTGGGTAATAAATACTTGTTATTGGTTCGATTATTTTCTAATCATTCTACGCAGAAGACACGACGATTTTGTATGCGATTTTGAATTGGACGTCAACACCGACAGTGCAATGTATTAGATGTACGATCATTTTATAAAACTGCCAGTATCGTGATCGGTGGAATCAACGCGCGAGTGTCACGAGAATTATTGAAAAATGCAAAACTGTATAAAGGTGCAAATGGAATCCTGTAAATATCTGTGAACATATTGTAGTCAGTATCACGACGAAATAAAGATAGAGCTTCGTGTGATATATGAAGCTGTACGATAAACATTAATTCATGTCTCTTTTTTCCGTCACTTATCGTTTTGCAGTTCAATGCATCCGGACTGGGATCAGTAGAAAGTGTCAGTAGATGTCGGATAAATAAAATATATGCTTCAGAGGTAGAACACCAACGAAACATAGTCATTTTTCTATTGTAGATGTTGTTGCCGAATGTTATTTACTACAGGACAAATTTCTTTATCTTGGATGAACGTAGAATGAAATATACTTTTAACATTACGTTTTTAATAAATCTCTTTTGTAGATCAATCTAAAAAATCGAAAATTGTTTAAATTTATGCTAGCTTTTATGAATACTGAAATACGAATTCGTAATGAGTATAAAAGCGGCTCCTTGGCCTCAATTGCTGGAAAATTGGTTATTAAACTTGATTAGGTGCATAAGTGAAAAGAAACTTTATGGCAACTTCTGTTGATTGCTGAATTCCTGACGCAATTAAGGTAAGTTTAACCCTTAAACAATCACAACAAAGCAACGTAAAAGACCGGCATGGTTCCAAAAGCAAACGACTAAATAGTGCTACGAAAAATACACTCTCCTGATTATTTTACAGTACATACGTATTTATGTTTCAGTGATTATGTGAAGCGAATAATTTTGTATTTCTTTCAGGTACGTAAAGTAAACTCATTAAAATACAATGGCCACCGGAAGCTGCTTTTTAAGAGCATCCTGCATTGTTATAAATATCAATCATTTTTACGTTAAACTGTTTTCTCTTTTACAGTGAATGTGATTAAATATCCATACTATTTTTTTGTCAATTAACAATCAAAAAAGTATCAATTGCATGATATTACATAGCTACGTGCAACTCATAATTATTTTATTTTACGTGAAATATTCGTGTAAAAATATATAAAAAAGATTTTGATGAAATAAGCAAAGTAGATACTTCGAATGAAAATTTACAAAATTTAACCACTCTGTAAATATTTAGATAGCTAGGTAGTTACTTTCAATTTATTTTTAAAATGCGTGTAAGGTTCTTGTCAACAAACGGATAAAATTATTTCTACATTCTTTTACGACTATAAATTGGATATTGGCATAAGGGACAATGCAGTGAGTAGAAATAATAAAATTATTTGTTAAAACATGTGATTTTAAATAGTTTTACATTTCTACGTTTAATTAACATATTCATTTCAATTGTTCAAGGGAGTACGACATTTTTCTTATCTTTTAATGGAGCATTTGTAAATATCGCCGTTTTCAATTCCTCGAAAATATTGCGATTTCTCTGGTCGGTTCTGGAATTTCGTTATCGTAATATTTCACTGGCACGGCGAAGGATATCGGGTAAGTAATACTTCCAGTTTAATATTAATCAGACACTTTCGTGCATTTCTCCGATTTTGCATTCCCTTTGGAACACGGGGGTATTGATAGGCCGATATAGTTCGGCAATTCGGTATGGGATACGCATGTCAAATACGTGCTCGTAAAGCAAAGCAAGAAAGCAGCATGATTCTTCGGGAGGGAATCCGGATTTTCCGCGGATGTTCCGCCGAGGTGGAAAAAATTTCACGGATACAAACACTTCTCTGCAAAAGTGAAACTTTCGGATGAAGTGAAATTAATCCCGCGGAAATGCTTCCTTCTAACTCCGACCTACTTTTAAACGAAGGAGTTTATCGACTATCGATGAATCTTAGTGTAAAACATCTGGAACTAATTTGCAATTAGTTTTTTATGATATCGTCGTGTCCGTTAGCGATATAATTAAACTGCGGGTCTTTGTGCAAATATTCAATTCCGAAAAGTTTATGTGCAGTCGAATTGACGAGAAATTTATTTCGTCAACGAAGACATTTTGTTAGTTGATATTCGTATGAAAATCTCTTCAGTTTTCAAGATTATTATTAGACAGCGGATCTTAATGCAAAATAAAAATTTTCTCCCTGAATTGCAACAAACTGGAGTAATTTATTTTCTCTCTTAATATGTGTAACAGACTGGGAATAATACAACAGTATTTTTAAATTCTTCTGTAATGTTTTTACTGTTTTCAATCATACCTAAATCCGCTGTTTAATTATTACATAGTGAAACGCAAGATATTATAAATTGTTGTTAGATGTCTGGATTCTGTTCATGGGAAAAGAAAATTGTCAGTGACTTATTGTCTTTCTGCTGGGAACTATTTGGATAAGCAAGTATCTGCGAAAGCAAAAGAAATTTTTCAATACCATCGGAGCCAATCTGAATGGGATGGAGAACGTGGCTTCAGGCAGAAATATAATACTTTATGCCACACATTTGGAATACGAAAGAGGTAGTTGAATTTCATGTTTTAACCTATTTTTTTATATCAGAAACTGTTCTCAAGAATTTTAGAACAAGCGTAGAAATATCCTTCGTCACAAGCAACTTCCATTTTGAATGACAGAATTGAATCGTTATGAAAAACAGCTTTAACTTTGAAGGGGAAAAAGATCTATATTTTTCATTCCACAGAAGAAACGGTCTTCTGAAATTGTAAAAATTAATGTAACTTTCAATCAGCCGGATTGTGAACCAAATTTTAATTTCATTATTTAGTATTGTGATTTGTACGGAAACTATTGATATATTTTAGTAATGTGTAGACTGCGGATCTTTATGCAAAACAAAAATTGTCTGCGTAGATTGCAAGAAATAGAAACCAAATAGAATGCTATTTCCTCCCTTAATAATTTTAATAAATGAGAAATTTCAAAATTTCCCTACAACTTTGAATTTTATCTAYTCAATTTTCCTATAAATGCATTAAAGATCCGCAGTCTAGTAATCTGTAAAAGACATAATTAAAGATTAGAAACTCAATCAGTCAATGGTGTCAGTAAATTAATCATAAAACAAAATTGCATTATACAGGGTGTCCCAAAAATGTGGTACTTCCTGAGGTCATTTGAAGTAACTTTTATTTAATGTTCTCCGCGGCTTTGTTTAAGTATTATTGACGAAAAATACGGACCAATCAGAGCGCGACTACAGCGTACAGATACCTATCGACGTCAGGACCATTGAACGCGGAATCAGCATTGGCCGAGCCGGAATCCGTCCATTGTAGTCGGGCTCTGATTGGCCCGTCGTTTTTCATTAATAACTCCACAACGAAGCCGCGGAGAGCATTTTTGCAAAGCAAAAAATTACTTTAAATAACCTCAAATATCAATCCTTTCAAGGAAGTACATTTTTGGGACACTGAATTGTATTGAATGTTATACGCATAATCACGATTTTATTCACCTGGTCTCTACAGACGTTTCAACCCTTTCGGTCATGGCGTCCTCATATAAGGACATAAAAATATCATAATGTAATTCAAAGAACTGTTTAGCAAAGCCACGATTTTTTTCCAGGAATAAATATAATTCGTGACCGAAAGGGTGAAAAGAAGAGATCAGACACAAAATTTACGAACTAATGTTTTTATTTAAAATTCGCGCAGCCACGCAATAAATAATGGACTACTAAACTTACTCCGACCCTCTGCAATTAGAATAATATTAACCCGAAGTCCTGGCGAATCAAATTTTCGTTTGTTAAACCGCGCTTGCCCGAAAACTTTGATAAGACGGAACTTCTACGCCTCGAAAATTTCCGCTTTTCCTTTGAAATTCGGCTCGGCGAGTTTCGACTGTATTAAAAATGGATTCGCGCGTGCTCGTTGGAAATCTGTTTATAAAAGCGTGAATTTGCATAAAAATATCGCGGGCAACTTAGCGGCAGTGCGTTTTATTTGCGTATTTCGCATAACGTGGACCGGGAAGTACGTGACGAGTGTAACATCGAGGCAGCAGGATAGACATTGCAATTAAAACGGCATTTCCGCCGCGCGTGAGAAAGTGAATTCCGAATTTCAAGAAAAATGTCGGTAGTTTGACATTCAAAGTTGTCGGGAATCGAATGAGCATCCGCTAACGACGGCCGTCGCGTTGGCGGATTTGCGAAAAACGGGCTGCGCGGATTACACGCGGAAAGGAAGTCGGGCCGCGAGGAAGTGCACGGCGCCGCGCCGGAAGGAAAAATTCGCTCAATATTATTTTAAACTTCTCTGAAACACAGACGAAGGATATGCCGGGTCTCTCACGCACGTGCACCGCGGGGTAACAGTCAAACACTTGGCACCAGCCGGCGCCGGGTATGTGACATGAATATTTGTTTCTAATAAGATATGCCGAGCCGACAGCGCCATTTGACGTACCTTCCGGCATGCTTGCGTTACACCTATTAACTAAAAACTGAGAAGAGTGTGAACAAAATTTTTCGAAGAAAATTCCGCTCGAGCTTCGCAGAACCGCGCCGAGATTTTTCGGTTTTTATCGACCGCCCGGAACCTGAGATGCAATCCTTTTAAGCTCCAGATAAATACGGCCTTTGATGAGTCAAAATTCGACCCCTTTTCCAGAGGACATTGTTATCTCTGTATATTTATTTACAGTGGATGTAAAAAGTATTCGTACGCTCTTTAAAACAGAATAACTTTCTTACAATTGTACCAAACGATCTGATTTTTTTATAATCAATTAGAAGCATTACTTTACGAAATGATATGCAGAAAAGATTTTCCAGAAATTATAATTTACAAGGTTACATGCGATAATAAAAAAGGCATTTTTTAAAACTTTTTTATTTGGGCCCTTAATGAAAATTTTCGGCATATGTGTAACTACTATGGATCTACAAAACATATATTTTAAATTTTCTTTGAGGGCCCAAATAAAAAAGTTTTAAAAAATGCATTTTTTAATTTTTGCGTGTAATCTTGTAAATTATAATTTTTGGAAAATCTTTTTTGCATGTCATTTCGTAAACCAATGTTTCTAATTGATTATAAAAAATCAGGTCGTTTGGTACAATTATAAAAAAGTTATTCTATTTTAAAGGGCGTACGAATATTTTTTACGCCCACTGTATGTGTGATGTCAAAGTTCACTCTATTGAAGTATGCGAATTTGTAGGCCGAGTCATGTAACTGTACCATCTTGATTTGAAAACTCTCTGTCGCATGATGAACTGTTTTAAACAAAAGTTGTTTTGCAGCGAGCGAAGTGTACGGTATAACAATTGGCTTTCGATGTTCCTCTTTCTAGTATAAAATAATTGTAATATTTTTGGAGAAACGAAGATGACGATTTTCTAATGGTAATGCATAATTTTCTTTTACATTGATCCTTCTCGTCGTTCTACGTAAAAAGTATTCAGGTACAATGGTGGAAAAATGATTAGTTAATGAGACCTTTTTAACCTTTACTGAAGAGGATGCTCAAATACTTCTTCATTACACTGTAAATGTTTCGGATAATGCTTCTCCCTTATTTTCATTTTAACTCGGCTCTTAACCCAGTTATCAGGACAATTGTTGTTTATTTGATTCAGCTGAAGTAAAGATGGAAAATAAAGCAATTTTATTGACTACGCTAAATACAGAACATGGAAAAACAATTTTATTGAAAAATTTTATCCAGTCTTCAAGCAACTGGTTGTGAAAAAATTTTTAATGATCAAGAAACAATTAAGAATTCATGTTGCCGGAATAAAATTTTTCTTGTTCATAGAATATATTCTACACTGGGATATATAGTTTCGTAGTTATTCAATTAATACAAATAAGTAAAGTAGAAATTTTCTACCTCGATTGTAACAAACCGAAGTTATCTATTTCTGCTCCTATTAATTTTAGCGAATCCCTATTATATATTTATTGAAAATAATGGTTTCTATCTCACCACACGGTGGCTAATTTTGTGCCACTATATATATGTAATAGGAATCTACAGTTCAGCAAGCGCAGATGTTAAAGTTACCTTCAAGATGGTACGAGGTTCTAACCTTATTTTTGATTCTCATTGTAGATCGATTGGAAATTATGGCACGAGCATTGGCTATAACTTTTCTCAGTGATAGAAGGTGTTTCCGGGCGAAAAAGCGATTTCGTAGAATTATACGATAGTGAGAGAACATAATGTTGTTCTTGATCATACCCAGACTAGTTAAAAATAAATTAACTAATTGTTAATGCAATGTAAAATAATATAGGAATATATGTCAACTAAATTATCTATATGTTTAAAATAAAAGAATATTACTTCTTTTTAATTTTGAAATTTTCTTAATTGGAAACAACATATTTGCTTCTGGACGTATGTATTTGAAGAAAGATTTTGTATTAACGTTTATGGAGATTAGTATTTAATATACTTCAACATCTCTACTGTCTAATTAATAGAAAATTGTGAGACATAATTTATTCATTGAAACCCAAAATATTTTTTTTCTTGCTAAAAGTCAATCACATTAAATATTTATACAAATTCCAGTTTTTGCAAATCTAGGAAGTAGTATTGAATTGAAGTGTACACGAAGTAGTAAAAGTGAAAAATAGAAGTAGCAAAATATGACAGATCAATGTTAACTAATTTCATGGGAAAACCTGTGAGCTTGTAATAATTATAATATTTCAACGTGAGTACATATCTGATGCAGTTAACGATCACAAGTGCATACGTAGATGTGCAATTAGTTTAACTAATTAAAGATAGATAATCCGCCAACTAGTGCTTACATGTTCAAATAATGAACTGAAAATGGCATGGTAATTAATCTTTTAATTAGCGCATATTACGTTTCCTGAAATCGCGGTGGAATCGATTTCAGTTTACATCGTTGATTAATTGTTTCCCGAGTGCGACCAATGATAAATATACACAATTTGCATTGGGTACATTTAAATACCGGCGTCAACGTTGCTCCCACCGTTCGACTAATTTTGATAAGTGCTCGAAAGCATAGATCGCTGGACGTCAAGGACGGTGAAATTGTTGGACGTATGTTCCAAAAGACAATGGAGAAAAACGTTAAAAAGTGGCACTCACTGTAGTTTCACATAAAAATTCAGCGCACACATCAGTATGAATTAACTTCAGCTATGAAAAAGGAGAATGGTGTCATTATTTAACTGATACAACGGAATATTCACTTAAATAAATGAAACATTGGTGTAACGAAATCTTTAGAAATTAAATCACTCAGATTTTTATTCCTGTCATATCGGAAACATTTTCTGCAATTAATAAAATTAATTACAAACACAAAATTCCGTATGACAGTGGCAATATATTCATAACTTGAAAATAATCGAGGATCTCAAAATGATTGTTAATTTGGTAGCTATAGAAACTAATAATGTAAATTCTGTACGATGCTGACTCTTACTGGAATATGCAATTGAATTAATTAATTTAATACATAATCAAATATTACTTTTGTGGTTGTTCTGACGGTTCTGATACAAAAGGGCATGTTACAGTCGTCAATAATTCAATTAAATATAGCAGCTTTATTCCTATTTTACGTGTAGGAATAGTATTAAACAATAATGTTGGGAAAGCTACGATTATTTCCCTCCTAAATACGTTTGTTAAGCATTTTGGAAACATAGTATCAGAGAAAGGGATTAGATGGCTGGTCGTATGGTAAAAATTTACATATCACGCGCGTAAAAAGCTTATGGTATTTAACAGCTGGAGAATATATGATGCTTAAATTTAAAGCAAAAAACGGTCTCCCACATTACATGGTATTTTTCCTTTTTAATACGTTTTTAATATGTGAAATAATTAACATTTTAAAAACGAATGTGTTGTTTAAAAAACGACACTCCAAAACTCATTCATTAATTATACATTCTAATGGTGTATCGAAAATCACTTATGATTTCTTCTTTTGTGTATTCTATATTTTCGACCTGTATAAATATAATCTTAAATTCCAAAAACATAACGTTAAAGAAAATATAGAAATAGACAACATAAGTAATTAATAACATGATTACTTTTACTACTATTAGATCACTTAATGGAAATTTTGTTAAATAGTTACGTAGCATGATGATGATGATTAATATTATGAGATAAATGTGTGTTCAGTTATTTAATAAAACTGACTTTACTTTTACTGTGCTACAAAATCACAGTTTCATCATCAAAATTATGCAAAAGAGACGGGCTAAAATTTTTAATAATTTATCTGAATATCATATATGACTAATTACATTAATTAGTTCCTACACATTTAAGTATATTTACTAGCAAAAATATGTAGAATCAGATGTTTCAATGTACATCAAAGTGAACATGTATATGAACAATAGTGTATATTCTTTCCAGTCTTGTGCCCACTTTTCCGTATAAATATCGATGAGACATCGTTGATCCCCAATTTCCTGTGAAACGAATATTAATATGGTAGAATAAGCGTGGTAAAAAGCACTTTGTTCTGATAAATAAAAATCATTATATACAGGGTGTCCCACAAGTTTTCATACACATCTTAAGTTTTGAAGTGAAAACTTCTTTAGGCGCATCGCTACAATTGCTGGGCACTAACTGAGTCTGATCACTAGACTTTATGCATTTATGGCTTCTGAAAATTTTCAAAAAATGCTAGAAAATAAAATTCCACAGAATTTAGTACGATCTTTATTTATTTTGGACCTACATATGTTATTACCAATGAAAATAGGATTTCATTTGGTACAGCTTTCTTAAAATTTGCCTACGAAAATTGAAAATTGCATAAACATCCGCAGTCTACTGATCACAACTCGGCTCCCCCGAGTTTACCCGAGCGAGCGAGAAACAGACAGGTGTGGTTGGGGAATTTTTTTGGTTTGGGAGAGGGCCCCCAACATTTTTCTAAATGGGAAATAGTATTGATTGTTTGTTATTGTGATACCTCTCATTAAACTCAATTACTTGAAGCTTTTTTATATTGTGCGTACTTGAGTTTATTTGATAGTTTAATTGGCGGCATGTAGTGTATCTTCGGCCGGGCCGATCCCCGTTCGGAAGGAATCGCCGATCATCGGCGACAAGCGGCCGCGCCGATCACAGTTCGGGGGCAATCGCCGATCTTCGGTGTCAATCGGTCGCAAGGGACCGACCGCGGTTTCATAATATACGCGAAAGTCAAAGTGAACACACGTAGTTTTCGTTATCTCCGAGCCACCCATCTAACCTTGTCAACCGCGTCGATTGTTGCCACGACGCAGGAATACGACGCACACTAGGGACCGTTACATGGTGCGTACCGTTCATTTACCTTAATTGTTATTAGAATTAATTGTGTGTTCAAACGAGTTATTGAAGTGAAAACTTTTGTAGTGAGAACTTCTTTAGGCACCGTGTACACAATTTTTGCTGGTTTTTAGATATTCAAAGAGATTTAAAGAATTATTTCGTATATTAGTTATCACGAGCACATTACTTCTTTCTTAGATTATAATAATATTGAAGTAGATATTGATTTTGACACTAATAACTAGACTGCGGATCTTTATGCTATTACGGCTAATTAAAAAAAAATGCTGGAGTATTAAATTCGACAGAATTTAGTGCGATTTTTATTTATTATGGATCTACAAATGTATACAAATTAAATTTGTCTACAAAAATTGAAAATTGCATAAACATCCGCAGTCTACTAATAACATTCACATCATTCATATATACACTACTATGCACAAGAAAGAAACACCCAGTATAATTATAAGATATAATGACAAACAATATCTTTATGTAGAAATTGTATTGTACAATGATTGATTTATTGCATTTAAAGTATTAGATAATCCGCAATAACACATATTCTCAGAACTATTCAATTAAACAGCGGAATCCTTTTTCCAAAACTTACTGTGTTATTTGATTTCTTACGCTTTTCTATTAAATATGGCCGGGTGCTTCTTTCTTTTGCACAGTAGTGTATATCTGTGTTTGTAAGGAAACACGTGTCGTACGTCACAATTTCAAAAAATTTGAGTTTATTAATTGAGCTTTAGAGTATAGGATTTGTGTATTTACCAGAAAAAAGTCATAAAAACAAATTTCAATGAAACTTTGTGCGCGTATACAACTTTACAAAATATATATACTTACAGATTTTCAAAAAATTTAAAACTCGTGACCTTTGCTTTTACCTTCGCAGTTGTCATCAATAACAATTGAAAAAATAATTATTTACACATTAGCTACCAAACTAATCCTTCTAACGTCTAAAGAAAAGACTCCAGCTGTTGGGTGCAATTTTGAAAAAGTTATTCGCTTTTCAAAGGTGTACGAATACTTTGTACACTCACTGCATGTAATAAAAGAAAATAAAACGCGTCGGAAACCTGTGCGAGAACGATTTGTGTAAAAACGTGCCGTGTAGAATGAGATCCAGGTGTAACGAGAAACGCTGTTAAGCACGATGTCCCGTCATCAGGTTCTTGGTCTTAGCCTGACCAAGTGCTGAAGTTGGATCACGAACCGCTCATAGGGACGTCCGGTCGGCATTAACAATGGAAAGGATCACGTCTTTTCGCGCTCGTAAAGTAATGCGTGCCGGAGTTTGTTTAGCTGGTCCTGAAAGCGCACGTAAGTCGCTCCGCCGCCTTCGTTCGCCTAACACTTTTCCTTTCGGGCTGCTTTTTTATACGTTCGTCCTTTACGGGGGGCGACTGGACGGTCAACAACAGGAGTGACGGTCATGGTTGACGCGGCAAATTACATCAGGGCCGTGTCTCCATGCACGTTCGCGTCTCTCTCTCTCTCTCATCGTGTTACTCGCACGGATATGATACTCCCTTCAACGACACGTACAGACATCCTTTTCTCGTTCTCCGAGCTAGATTAAGCCGTCATTCACTGCCGTGATTCAAGGGGCTTCGATAATTGTCGGAGAGGCGGGCTATACTTTCAGGGAACCCGATTTTATATGGACTCGACGAGTGACCTCGAGGAAGTGCCCCTCCGCTTCCAAACATCCTCGGACTATTTTCCTCATCCGCGGTGTCAGTGAACCTGAGACACCCATCTTCCCAAATTGAAATACAGTCAGGATCAAAAAGATAGAGCACACGATTGATTAATTAATTTTTACTTACAAGGGACATTACTAGACTGCGGATCTTTCAGCAAAATAAAAATGTTTTGCATTGATTGTGGGAAGCAGGAATAGCATAAAAATTTAATTCACCCCTTAACGACTTAGTTACATTAAAAGCAACATTACAACATTCTTAGATTTTTAAAATCTTTTACCGTTTTATACTTCACCCAACGAATTTCTCCATAAATGCATAATGATCCGCAGTCTAGACATTATCCAAGTGTAACACGCCGATTTTAATGAAATTTATACGGGATATAGTTTGTTGAAAAATATTTGACACGTATTTTTTTGTAGCTGCTGACATTCATGTTAAGGCGGTGAAAATACTCATGTGGTAGGAAAATGTTATATATTTAATCATTATTGTTAAATGACGAAAAGAAAAAAATTCCAGAAACATGTATCCCCTATTTTGACCCATAGATTACGTACACAAAGTTACATAAATGTCGCTAAACAATTAACAAGAAATATTGCAAAACAAATGAATTTTTAAAATATTATTTAAACAAATAATTTTTTCTGGAATCTTTCTATATGACTTCGTTCCTTGATCGAAAACACACAGATTAAAAAGAAATCATTGTCCTAGACCCTCTAGTTCCCGAGATAGCAGAAATAGAGTTCTCACCCCAACTTTGAGGGCTACTTTCACCCTTTAAACATCGATGACAAATAGCTAAAAAAGATACGTGACAAATATTTTTCAACAAACTATATTCTGTATAAATTTCTTTAATCATTATCATTATTAATTTAATAAATATCGTAATTTCTTGTACCTACATCGTTTTTAGTATACTGTGTATTTGGTTGAGTTGGTAAAAATGTTGCTGCGCATGAATCTATCCACTTAAATTTCAAGACAAAATTGAATGCACTAAAAGAATTTATCAATTTCAATTCAACATTTCGTAGAGCACCTCGTTTGGGCAGAGATTTGTACAATTTTTTAATTGTTCCTGTCTCAATTGGCGCCATTCTCGCCTGATGTCGAAAATAAAAACATTGTAAATATTTATGAAATAAGTAAAAGTAAACATTGCGAAGTCTACAGAAACAGATCACGCACAAACAATTAATATGCAATGAAGCACTCTAACTTTGAATCAGATCCATAATTAAATTTCATGAAACCTCATTTAAATCCTAGCTGGAACGTAAAAGTCACAATAAAAATAAATTATTATTTAGTAACAATTAGACTGCGGATTTTATGCATTTATAACAAAATTTAGTCGCTACAGTTTTAAACAATGCAAAGATTAAGAGAACTGAGGAATGGAGATATCGTTGGCCTTTTAAAATAATTAGAGGAAGCAGCTCCTGTTTCTTGCAACAGAGACAGAGAATTTTTATTTCGCATAAAAATCCACAGTCTAGTAATGATAATTATAAAGATGCTCAACTATGTCTAACGTACCTTTTCCCCCAAAATAACTTTTTATTCGATTAGAATAGATTATCTACGTTGATCGTGACTTTTATACCGACGATATCATTAAGAAGAGAATGCAATCGGGGTTCTATCTCTTTTATGCGTCCCTTAATTCTCTTCCGACGTAAAATCGGTTTATTCATGTGTTCCGTGAGCGACATGTACCTACGTGACCCTTGTCTCGTGTTCTAACTTTGATTAACCCGTCAGGACCTTACATCCATTTCGAAGATATCTTGACGATAATTTGAAAGGAGATTGGCTTCACGTGATATTATTAATTTACATTCTTCAAGAATAATGGGGATCAGTTATCTTACCCTTTCGTTAATATTTATTTTGAACTACGAATTGGCTGTTCTAAATCGATCATAATGAATTTCAAGTTTCTCAACGAGATTTAATTATTGAAATAATTCAGTTCAAAAAGTAAATATTTGTAACATTTAAATAATTTCTAACCGGAAGCGGACAAACAAATATGTACTTCCTCCCACACACTTTAAATAAATATTGAATATATTGGGTTGGCAAGAAAGTAATTTCGGCGTTTTAAGGTGAAGTAAAACCGAATTTTTTTATTCAAGCAATGAACAATCAATCAATAATATATTTTCCATTGTGTTAGATGATCTTCTGCCATCTTTCTGGTAGGTTCATAATTCCGCGCTCATAAAACTTCTGGTCCTTATCAGTAAAAAACTGATCCAAGTGCGACATCAGATCATCATCATTAGTGAATGTTTTACCATTGTGTTTTGCCACACACATCTTTGATAACACGTGAAAAATTATTGGAGCTTAGTTGGGAAGTGATGTCACATCCACCATATAGCCCGGACATTGCACCATCAGATTACCATTTATTCCGAAGTTTACAAAACTCTTTGAATGGTAAAACATTCGCTAATGCTGATGACCTGAAATCGCACTTGCATCAGTTACTTGCCGATAAGGACCAGAAGTTTTATGAGCGCGGAATTATAAAGCTACCAGAAAGATGGCAGAAGATCATCGAACAAAATGGAAAATATTTTATTGATTAAAGATCATTGCTTGGATAAAAAAAATTGGCTTTTATTTCACCTTAAAATACCGAAATTACTTTTTTGCCAGCCCAATATTTGTATCGCAAGAGTAACAGATATTAAAACCAAGAGTAATGGTGCGACTGATTAAACTAATTATTTTGAGTGAGATAAATAAATTGACCCACAAAAAATCCATCAGATGACTTAATAAAATTAGGCTCGCACAAAATTTATTCTGGCTCGCTTCATCGTTCTTTCATTCGAAAAGTAATTCTCGTGCACATGGCCAGCACATTTTAACAAAGAACCCGTGACCATTTTAGGCTATTTGCTCATTACTTGACACTTGGGAAAATCCTTTGTCCATTTTCGGAATTTCATTAGTTCCGAGGATGCGGGCAATGCGCGCTACTTTCGTCGAAAACTATCATGGCGGAATGCCCCGCACAAAAGGGCTTCATTCGGCGATTAATTTTTAACGTGTGACGTTTCCAGAAAATATTTTTTGGCGCTTAAATTAAGCATCGATCGTAGACTGAAACGTGCTGCACGTGGCAAATGAGTGCATGTAGGGAGCGCGCAGTTTTTCGAGTTAAAACGAATGCAAATTTTGCGGAATGTTGCAAACGAAATGTCACAGGTGCGAACCAAATTTTCGATATTGTTGCAGTCGTTTGGAATGCCACTAATTAAATTGAGTCGAAAAATATTTTTTATTAAAGAAAATTAGAAAAATGAAAATCGAACATTTATTAACAACGATTAATGCAGTTGTATAAATGCATTTTATGTTTCATTTTTGCCAATCAGTATATCTTTGTATTGTTTCTTGAATACAACTTATGTGTATAAGAATGTAAATATAATCAACTATCAGATATGAATGAAGAAAATGAAATTAATATAATATGAACGCAATTGTTTTTGTATGTGTGCGTTGCGAAGTTTGTTATTGCATGAAATACTAAATTGAATATAAACACTTGCAGGAACAACATCAATATATAAGCATCATGAGTTATTTAGGAATAGATTAATTAGCAAAGGGTAAACAATCATTAAATTGTGTTAATATCGTGCAGATGTAAAGAGGGAACTAATATATAATTTTATAAAGTATTTAGTAAATGAAATAGTAATTTAATGAATGGTTATTAGACATATAATTACATATTTATTACAAATATTATTCTAATAGCATTTTATTATACATCATTTGGTTAGTAATTACCTTTAATGATTTATTTATTGATGATTATAATTATTATGGTAAAAATGAGTAGATCTAGTGTAAGACAGTAAAAATATTTAAAGAATTGAAAAATGCTGTTGTATTACTCTCATTAAAATTGTTAAGAAAATAAATATTTATGTGGCTCTTATACAATTGCAGTAAATGTTAACAGTTTTTACTTTGCGCAAAAATTCGCATTCTTGTGATTTATTTATGCATTTATAACAAAAATGAGTAGATTCAATTTAGAACAGTAGAAAGAATTTTAAAAAATTATTAATGAAAGATGAAAATAAGAATTTTTATTTTGCATAAAGACCCACAGTGAGATTATGACTCGACACGCGATTTTCGATATATGATATTTATCGATGTGAGAAATAAATTGTTTAGCTGCGGTATCATGCAGTGGATGCACAAAATGTTTATTTTGAATAAAGATGCGCAGTCAAGTGATTATGTATCGTGTACCGGAAGAGATGGTTAACTAGGTTGTGCACACACTCAACAGACACAGTTTGGGCAATCGATAGAGCAAACAAATCGGCCATCATCAATAATAGATGCGAAAGTACCTGTTGATTGACAGTTCTTCAGATTTCTCTGGGATCGGGGCGCGTCGATACGTGGCTAATTAAGTTTGGTTGCGCCGGGTTCGATCAATCTTCAGATTTACTTCGACTATGCGGCATTTGTTCAACGTCGTGACAAATGTCGTTCGATTGACTGTCACGAACGACAGAGTAAATTGCATCTCGACCCTCTTTTTTCGCATTTCCCGTAGCTACGATCACCGGCACGCGTTTCCTGATGCGCGACCACTATCTCACCTATCACGCGGCTTTGATTGGTCCATTAAGCATACGGAGAACAAAAGGCTCAAATATTAATACCCTGTCTCAAGGGACGCTCGATATTGAAAAATCCAATTCGTCGAAGAACGCCTCTGTGAAGTTCATGCTCCTCGCACATTCTTTGTCCGAAACAAAATTAATCTTGACTAAAAGGTCTTGTAACGAAAAATTCTCCTTCCATATTATCTACACTTTCCATTGTAAAGCAACAACCAGCAATTAGTTATTTTTTCTTTTGATTAAAAGTTGTATTAAATACTGCTCTTTTAAATAATATGCTTCTAGACAACACGTTTCTATTAGCTAGCTTTCTTGTCTGTCTGTCTGTTTGTTTGTCTGTTTGTTTGTCTGTTTGTTTGTCTGTTTGTTTGTCTGTTTGTTTATCTGTTTGTTTGACTGTTTGTCTGTTCCGTACAAATTTTGCAATTGATTTATGACTGCGCCGAGCGAAACTTCGAATGCGAAGGACAGAATGGGCGTTGGCAGGCAGTGGAGTGGGTAGGCACTGAACAATGATCGTGCCCACGACAGTAAAAGGGTGTTTACTGTAATCTATTTTTGATATACACCGATATCAAACCGTCACCGAAGTTTGGCCGAGAGAGAAAATTTTTAAATATAATTATTTAAAACGTTTCGCTCGCTTCAAGAAAGTTTATATTATTACATAGTAATCTTAGATAACCTTTCCACATAACTAATGAGGATTATTCGAAGAAACATTACAATATAAATGATTACCGTATTACGTACGGATATTCGGCCATGTAAATTTCCTTCTTGTAGCCTACGTTTGACCGAATTCACGGAAATTGGATGTTGCCGTCCGCGATCAAATTCACTCGCTATTTCAGGTGCTGTTTTTCGAAAAACCCCTTTAGTTATGTAGAAAGGTTATTTAAGATCACTATGTAATAATATAAACTTTCTTGAAGCGAGCGAATTTTTAAATTATTATATTACAATTTTAATTTTATTATTTAAAATTTTCTCTCTTGGCCAAACTTCCGTGAGCGAAAGTGTAGATATATAATTAGCACTGAAATATTTATTATACGTAAGGGGTTTATTTTATTTTTAATTTAATAGGATTATTGAATAGATCAATCTGAAAGCAGACATTTTAAAAACTTAATTTCAAACACGGTTTTAGCATCGAAAATTAATGGAATCGAGGTATTGAGTAAATGAATATTAATGTAACTACGTATTCTATTAAGTACTAATTTAATTACTAGACTGCGGATCTTTATGCAAAATAAAAATATTCTGCATCGATCGGAGGATGCAGTAGTTAAATCGAAATTCATTTCACCCCTTAATAGTCTTTTTACGTTGAGAACAATATGACAATATTCTCAGATTTTTTATATTTTTCACTATTTAATATTTCACCCAGTTAATTTCTTCACAAATGCATAAAAATCCGCGGTGTATTAATTACATTCTATCATGATATACAGTCTAGTATAAATGTATGATATTTAAGGAAATCATAATCTGACACTCTACATTTTTGTCGTTATCGAATACTTGTCGTCAATGTTTAGCTCTGAAAATGCCAGAAAATGTTTCGAGTTGGAACCAGATTATTTATAATTCATGGAAGCGGATGGTCTGTATTTATGGATCAAATATGAAATTTTATATACGATATTGAAATTACAATCGGCGAATAATGTGGGATATGGACATACGAGTGACAAGTGTTTATGGCAGTGCGGAAGTGCTCGAGCGGCCATTTGAGATCGATGATTGATTTCGCGCGTATCACGGGATCGAATAGGAGTGCACGTTGAAATTTAAACGTAAAGAAACGTGATAAGATCGTGATGATTGAAAGACCCGGGCGAAAGAGTCAAGATGTAGAAATGAAGCGGAAAGTGACTCTTACGTTTCTTGCTGTCTTCAGCATTCAGACATTCGACAAGATTCAGCGGAAGCAGTAATGCGTTCGAACGAACCGGGTAAATCTTCCCAACCGTGAATGCTCTGCCTTCGTAAAATCAGTCTAAGATAGCGGAGTGGTCGGGGAACGCAATATTAGCGGTTTACAGAAAACTGGAGCATGAAACTGATAATGAAGCCCAACATAATTCAGTAGGCAAACATTCTAACGCGCTAGAAAAACTAAATCAGACTATTTGATTTATGGAGTAAATATTATTCAATATTTTTTATGGTATTTATGTAATTCGTAAGTTATTTACTGCAACAGGATAAGTAAATTCTACAGGGTGTCCCATATGTATTTCTTTGAAAAGGGTGATTCCTAAAATCATTTGGAGTTACTTTTTCCTTTATGAAAATGTTCTCCACAGTTTCGTTAATAATTTATTAACGAAACCGCGGAGAACATTTTCGTGAAGGAAAAAGTTATTTCAAATCACCTCAGGAATCACCCGTTTTAAGGAAATCCAAGATATTTGGGTCACTTTGTATTAGGTTGTAATATTTTGTTCAATTGAATTATCTGCAATATCTTCTTTTTACTTATTAACACATTACTTACTATTTAATAGATTTTAAACTTTCATGATTCACAGAATTTCTTAAAGGAATATTTAACATGGCAATTTTAAATGAAGATTGCTAACTTTGTTTCTGGTATAGAACAGTCATTGAGAACCATACTAATAGGCTTCTGTAAAGAAAGTTGTAAATGAAACAAAAATTCTATATAAATATTACAACTACCCTTAAGCACAGAAATGTTAACTGCTATCCCTAACATTATAGTAATTTATTAATCTAGAAAAGTCTGAAATGGAAACTGAGCATTAATTACAATAATTTATTATAAATACAAACTTGAGCTTCCACACGTACGAATAGATATTATAAATAAAACAGAAATGTTAGATGAGATTATAAACGGAAGATGAATAATAACGACATGAATTAAAATTCCTTCTGATATCCCAACATCGGTTACTCAAACGCAAAACTACAAGCATGCCCCACATTTCGTAAATAAATTAAAAAGGCAGGGATGGAGTCTTTAATCTTCGTTCCGATGAACGTAACCCGTCTCGGCAGTTTACTCATTCGCTCATTTCGTTTCCTCGATCTGCATTTTCCGCGGAAAATCCGCGAGACCGTGTCGGAAGAGAAACCGCGAAACACTTTACCGGGCGGAATTCGAGTGCGGCGCGTATTTCACGGAAATGCAATAAAAGATCTGTTGACAATGGCGTCGTGTCATCGAACAGAACGCCGCTCCAGCGATAAAAAACATCCACATTTTGTTATCCGGCCGATACAGTTCGAACTTGAAATAATAGTAGGACGATCGTGCAGTGTCCTTAATTTTCTATTCAAAAGGGTTGATAATAAAGCAGACGCACGATCAAAATCTGACAGAAGGGGTCAAAAATCGTTTGCGACACTGCCGACAAAATTCTCTGTTTATTATATCGAGCAGACGCGCGTCGGCTTCGTTCGATTGACGCCTCTGAGCGTCGAGGAAGCGGCCCCGTCGTAAACTTATACGTGTCGTGTCAATTTTGAAGAAGTCGTAGCGAATTTATTTCATTGTCTGACATTGTATTTTATGGCCGTGCGCGCGTTTGACGCGCAGAGCGAACCGTGACGGGGTCCTCGGAATATCTGTTTCAATTTTCGTCCCGAGCTCGGCCGGTTAATTTTAAAAGCTGAAAAAAAGAGACCATCCGGGAGTAATAAAATCTGAATGTGTACAGTATGTGACACATAGTATCGAGCTCTCGTCGAGGGGGGCACGGCGAATTTCACGCTTCCCCTTTCCTTTCACGGCGGCTTTTAACTGATGCCGGTTAAAAAGCGCTTCTCGCCGCTCAAGAATCGTGCGTGCTGCCAATCAGGTTCGCTTTTCGTGTGCTCATTAACAAATAAACCCGTTTATAATCCTCTTCACTTGATTAGGGGGATGTAACCAAATATGCTGTTATATGGAAAACCACTCTAGCTAATCTTATTTCTAATAGACTGCGGCGGATCACGATCGATCAGCAGTCCCTTCCATGTCATTGGAACTCTTTTTAATTCTTTTTTAAAAATGTTGCAAAATTTTTCTCGTGAATGAAACTGCCATAGATTTAGAGACCGAAGCCTCTTTCTTACAACGACATCTGAAAAATTGATATACGATTTTTTTTCACTGTTTTATCCAACTAAAATGAGACACGGTCGGTTGTGTAAAGCCTTCATAGTATAACTCACAGAGTACAACTCATGACTAGACTGCGGATCTTTATGCAAAATAAAAAATGGTTGCATTGTTTCTTCTGCAATTCTTTCTTCTTTTAATTGTCTTATAAAGCTGAAATGAATACACCGATATTCTTAAATCTTCGTAATTCGTCCACTGCTTTAAATTGCACATGTACATTTTTGTCATAACTGCATAAAATCCGCAGTCCAGTCATGACTAAAAAAAAAACTCGTACATCAATTTTTAACCCTTAGCACCCGAATGGCGCCTCTGAGGCGACACTAAAAATTGCTGTACTATTGTTTAAATAATTGTTTACATTCTTAGATATGTCGGTATCTAACCAATTACTAACATTTAAGTATTGTATGAGGTATTATATTAATTTCATATCTACCAAATTTAAAAAATCAGGAGAAACGTTTGATTTTCGAGTGAAAATAGCTCCGAGTACAAAGTGTTAAGGCGCCGTTGGGAAGAGGAAGCTTCAATCTTTAAAACTATGGTAGCTTAAATCACGAAACAAATTTTTCAATCTCTTGACAGACGTTTGAACGTATAGCATTTTCGAGGAAAAATTCCTTTTAATTTCTTCTTTCTCCGGTTTGAAATCTCGTCCATTAGTTTCTGCACTAAACGCACAAAACCCCGCAGTACAACGATTAGATATTTATTTTCCACGAATCGTGCTGCTGCCACAGTATTTGTTAACAGTGCGCGCGATGTATTAGCGGGACAAGCAGCTGCGATAATGCAAAAACGGTTTCAGTTTATCAGACCAGCGCTTATTCCGATGATAAAATCGCGCGGAAATGCGAGTTCCTCGGCGAGACTGTTCCGCGAGACAAAAAGCCCGGCTCATTTTCGAAACGATGGGCATTAACTAAGTCAAAAAGATGGACGAAGTAAATAGAGCTGCGGCTTTTCGCGTGGACAAATTGTTGCGTGTAAACAAGGTTGCGGCAAACGAGAAGAAATTTTTTCTTAGTCCACGCCAGAGACTTTCCGGAACACGTTGAACTCGCTCGATGTATGACGACGATAACAAAAGGGAAATGAAGCCGATGAAAGTGAATATACGAATGTGTAAATTAACTGTTGGAAATGCCGTCGGAAATGTTTCGGTGTAGTCATTGCTAATCACGTGTTTTGTGTATGAATAATCGATGGTGAATAAAAAAAGAAACAGTAATAAACCCGAGCAAGTTACCTGAAAAACAGAGCACGTTTCTGCTTGCACCTATTTAACCATATTGCTTGCTGTAACGAACACTCTCAGTAGTTTCTTCATGTATTTTACAAATTCACCAAATTCTCCCTTCATCATCGCGTACTGCCACTGGCAAATTAAAAAAGATTTTCTTTAAACATACGTACCTCTTCTGAGAGTCCGTTCATTTTCTTCCTGCAGTTTACTTCCTTTTATTCGCCAGCAATACACAGGAACGTATGATTCAACGTTCAAAGCACTGCTTGTTGTTGATTCACGCACTACATCTTGAAACACCATTTCGCCCCCGTTCTCTTCGTCGCCAAACGTCGACATTTTCTTCCCCGGCTACTTCCACTTCTATCACTTCCGCTCTTCTGCCGCTGCTCCACTTACGTTCTACAAGAATGACAAAGTCTCGCGTGCTCCACAACAGCAAACGGAATATTAAATTTCTCGAAAATCCGTGTGGAGAAGTTTCCTTAATCATTGAAAGAGGCTGCGAAATTCACGGGCTTGAAACATTAATCGGATTTGAAGCTCTCAGCCCGTCTCAAATTCGAAACTTGTTGCAACGAATGCGGAGTCTCGCGAATCACCGGAAACCATCGATTTTCGTGTCGGGAATTTGAGATTTGACTTTTGATGATCAGAACATTCTTTCTTAATGCATCTTGCAACTTCGTAATTTCTAAAGCGTTTTATTAATGAGACAATTCCGGAAATAGATCACAAGCAGATTGCAGGTCTTCGATTACTTCGCCGTGAAATGATTTATTAGGTTGGCTACTGAGTTCGCGACCTCCACATTTTTTCAAACAAACTCATTTATATATATTTTTTAACCGCTTGCCTTACGATTTATTTTACGGTTTTAGTGACTAGAACTTTTTTTGTAGATCGTAATCTCCAATAGCTGTATATTATCAAACCAAAATAGAATTTTATTTCGGTTTAAAGGGAATTATTAACATACATTTTTATCAGAATGTGTTCAGAATCTTCACCACGTGTCAGAGACGATATTGTAAGGCAAGGGGTTAAGCACGAGTATGTTATATCAAATTAATCGCAAATTCAGAGCTTTCCAATGATATACAGTTCAAAAGGAATGGTCACTGAATGAGGGTATAATGATACAATAAAAGAATTACGAAATAAAAAGTCGCGAATTTAGTTGCCAACCTAATACTTATTATAAAGGGATCGCAGAAACTCACAGAACATTTTACATTAATCTGAACTTAAAAAACAATTAACATTTTAATTCTGTTACATTTAATTTGCTGGTCGCAGTATTTTATTCCTGACGAAATTTTATATCAAAGTTCAAAATATAACTAATCAAAAAATACAGGGTGTCATCGAACAAATCGCGAGGGGGTGAATCTACATGAAAAAATAAGTCGAAAAAGAAGAAAAATGTTTTTTCGCTTGATGCCTCGTTTTCGAGAAGAATGAGTTTGAAAATGCAGGGAATACGCGTGCTATCAGATAGGAGTCGTCCGACCGAGTGTCCGACCAATCCTACTTCCTGCATATAAAGGGTCCTCCATTAAGAGGTGTCAATTCCCCGCTATTTTTTATATGTGGAGATTAAAGTTGTCACTCTTCGACACGTGATTATTAAAACTGTGAATTGTAAAAAAATTGTTAATTGTAAAAAAATTGTTAATTGTAAAAAACAGCTTTTCTATAATTTAAAATAACACTTCCCAATGGAAGATCGTACCACGCACGCGAACATGGAACCGTATTAATTTTTTCATATAGATTCACCTTCTTGATGACAACCTGTATGCTTAATATTTAATTTAATTTAAGAATCCTGCCCTGCCCAGACATATTCGTTTTCCTTCACTGTTCAAATAATGATGTTAAAAAAAAAAATGGCTTCATTAAATCTTGCAGCTCACAGTAATTGCAAGCTAGCTTCCTCCAGTGTACGGTGCCGACAGTGTCAGACGACGAACTCTCAAAGAAGTCTTCGGTAATTCGGTCGAACGACGCCGATCATTCCTCTCCGTTTCATTTCTCGCGGTCAGTTCGAGCTCGCGAGAAACTTTTCTCTCCACTAGAGCGAGTAGCTTTTGCGCTATTGGATATCTATACCGAAATTAGCCCGTAGTAGACAAATAACAAAGAAATCTTGCGAGCTTGAGAGGGGTGGTAAAGAGCTCGGCTAACGACGGGGAAGCGTAAAAACTAGCTCGGGGCAAGGTCTGCGTTTATTATTTCGCGGAAGACGCGATACTGTTCCGCGTGAAATTTCCGCGAGCATGATTAAGCGTAGCGTGGAGGCTTGCGGCGTAAACCGGGTCCGAGGCTGCCTAGGGTACGATTGTAAAATGCGCATCGTCGTTGGGAAACGCTCGGCGCATCTCCTCCTTCCGCCGCGTGTACTGAAAGTAATGCCGTGTAAATACAGGACGATATTAAAACTGGCGCGAATACCGGTGGAAAAGGACGTGTATCCGTGCCGGATAGAGGATGAGAGGATCTTTTACTGGGATGTGTGCGTGTGTGCCCAGTTTTCGCGCAGCGCTTGGCGCACGTCTCGATGAGAAGTCAAGACAAATATTTGCCACGTACTGGACAATCTTTCGTATTTGCATGCGCAACGGGACCAGCGCGGCGGCGGCGCCACGCGAAGATATATTGGTTTACCTACTGAAGTATTCGATCGTCAGCCAGTGTAAATCTCATTCATAATAATAACGGCTCGCACGATTCCACCTATCCCAGACTCTCCCCTACGGACGACACCCCCTACGTTCAACCGTAGCATTTTTACTTGTCTCTCTGTCCTCCCCTTCCTCCCACTCCTCGAATCTCCTCATCTCACGACAATCCGACGCGTTTACGCTACTCTATTTATTTCGTGACTTACCGAAGCCTCCTCGCTCGCCAGCTGATTGTCCCAACCTAAAACGCTACCGAGTCTCGATCTAGTCCGATCATACAGGCAGAATTCCCCTGTTTTAAGGGGTTAGGACACAGTGATATTTTGGAAAAAACCGAAAATTTTGTTTTATCTTAAATAGTAGTTCCAAGTCTTGAGAACAGAATGCAAAAGGTTTTACATGATCTCAGGCTTCAATACAAATTATTTCTCGTAGTACCGTTTCGAGAGTGAGTTCGTATACCTGCGAGAAAAATTACATTCGTAAAGTTTTAACGCGTTTTTCAAAATGGTGTAAAGATATCTCGAGTTCTACCTTAGCAATTGCATTAAAAATTTTACAGTTATCTTCATTATAATATCTATTAGGCATTGACGATCGATTTTTTTTTTTATTTTCCCATTATTTTGTTAAATGTAAATAAAATATTATCAAATTTTCTACTGAAATTCAGTCATTAATTTTAAAATATCTGCCATTTTGTTAATTTTCACAAAAATTGAAATATGGGGTCGTCAATGCCTAGAATATATCACAGTTTATGACATTTTTGGGATTTTTGATATAGTTAATTCGATTTGTAGGAATCCTGTACACCAGTTGGCCATCTGGAAGAAAAGATATTCCGAGCAAAGACGACGAATGGCATAAGAACAAATTATTTTTTAAATATTACATAGATTTTTCTACAGTTCATAATATAGTAAACTGAAATACAAAATCTTATATTAATCGATCATTCACTTTTTTCCGTACTGTTGTTTAAAAATCTTGTACTTTTCACGCTTGTTACTGTGTCCTAACCCCTTCAAATTGGCTGGGTACCACATTTTTATCTCCATGTGATATGCCTCTGCACGGTTGAAAAATCATTTTTTCCGTATAAGTTATGTTTCTTCAACTCTCTAATGCACGAGTCAGTTTCATGAATTCAATTTGTACCGCGTTCATATTTTCTGATTTTATTATTTTAATTCCTTGACGAATTTTTGTATTATCGGGAATAACTTTTGTTATATGTATAACAAGCCTCGAGTTATCAAAGGAATATAATGTATAACAACCCCCTTTGAAGAAGTTTTTTGGATCTGTCGAATCACATGAGCATTTGATTAACGTAATTAACCATTCTGTGGTAACGGTTACCCCCGTAGATTAACATAATGATTATATATGAATACGTATACATGAAATTACCACAAATTATTGATGATTCTATATGTATATATCAAATTAGTATTTTATGTTCAGTTTTTTATAAATGTAGAAACAATAAATTTTATTTGATTACGGTAATTTAAGGAAACATATTTGTAGAAAAAGATAATTTGCAAAAAAGTTAATTTGCAAAAAGTTGAATAGGATCTTGAAAGAGGTGAATGTGGTTTGCAAAAAAGTGAATAGGATCTTGAAAAGGGTGAATTTGGTTTGCAAAAAGCTGAATACGATCTGCAAAAGAGATTTTTAACCCCTTGCCTTACAATATCGTGTCAGACTCGTGATGAATATTCTGAACAGAGTCTAATAAATACATATGTATGTTATTAATTTCCTTTAAACTGAGATAAAATTTTATTTTGGTTTTGTTAATGTAGTTATTGGAGAACATGTCGGCATACAATAGATATAAAGTTTCTCCTTTTTCAACAAATTACGAACTACAAAGAAAGTTCTAATCACTGAAACCGTAAAATAAATCGTAGGGCAAGGGGTTAAGGAAATATAATATAATATAATAAAAGAATTCTAATCTAATGTGCATTGGTTTGTAATAACGACAAGACTGCATCTATTCGGACAATTTTTATGTGCTCCAATGAGGAATTTCATTCGAACATTTCTGGAGAAACCATTTTTAGAATCTCACTAATTTCTCCCGACAATTCGCCGCAGTTTATTCGCCCAGTTCTATTTATTTCATGACTTACCAACCGCTTCGAGAGCTGATTGTGCTTCCGTGAAACGTTCCCGATGAGCCGATGAATGGCAAAACGATCGATTCGTTTGGGAACCATCGCATCGGCGAGTGGATCTTTGGGGCGAATGTTAATGTTAATGGCTTCGCGCTGGGTCAAGACTTTCCTCCGGAACATCCGTGTTTAGTTCACCATGAGCTCCGTCCGGTTGTTAATGAATCGACGTTCGTACACTTCGTTCGAGTGGTTTTGTTTATTTATTTAGTGCCCGGAGAATCGGAAACCGTTGCGGATGGTCTTTCAATGTCGTCAACAAGTTATCTGATCAAGTGCATGGAAGTTCCAGGAAAATGTTCCGTATTCTACAATTTAATTATTTTATGTATAGCCGGATTTTCAAAGTGTGTAATATATATATCGAATATTATTGAATTATTCTAATTGTAATCGAATTATTGAATCTTATTATATGTATATTAGGAAGTATATTCGTCGTAGAAATTTATTGATACTAACAAAAAGATTAATAAATTCGCTCGCGATGTTCCACGCATTTTGCAACGCGGCACTTTTTATGGACGGTATATTTGCGCAGCGTATTTGTTTCCCATATAAGTTTTACTGTCGCTTCTTCTACCATTCTAACGTTTAAAACTCAACCGCCTAGTACTTCATCCACAAGCGTTATCATACCATGGCTGCATTGAATGTGCGGAGGGCTGCTCGCTCCTGGAACATGTTTCGCTGTGAAGAAATACCGCATAACTTAGGATTACTTTCACCGACACAGGCGGAAGAGGAATCGTCTTATCAGTGGGAGTCTGTTCACTTTTTCTCGCGGGAAAGACGCTGAGTTTTAGCTGCACGATCAAATTTACAACACTTTGTCATCGCGCGCTCTTCTCTTTTTGCTGTTCCAACTTCCAATGAAATATTCATTTATTACGGGGAATTGAGTGAAACTAATGGTCGTTCGAGAGATTAGTCCACACACACATTGCACTGATCCGAACCTTAGATGAATCATTTTGTCGTTAGTAAGTAAATATTCAAGGCGCTACGAGTACCTCTGCTTCTTCGATTTTATTGAGTTTCTGTGCAAATTCATAGAGAGAGGAACTAAGGGGTCTTCCATTAAATTTGTGCCATTTTAGAGCTGCTACTCTCCGACCACGTGGCTAGTACAATTGTAAAAAAAGCAGCCTTTTTTTATAATCTAAAATAACACTTCTTAATGGAAGTGATGGAAGCTCTCTACTCCGATAAACTTTCTTGCTAGGTAAAGAAACATATAAAATTCGCGTTCAGTTTTATTGCAAACTTTATGTTCCCCGACTTGTTTCTGGTGAAAATGAGGATAGGAGTATAAGAATCATGTGAACTATTTACTTATAGAAAGTAGCAATTTCGAAGGAAATATTTATTTACCGTAACAATGTACGAGTTCTTACTAAGAAAAACTTAGGTAGCTTTATTGATTAATAACTAGACTGCGGATCTTTATGCAAAATAAAAATTTTCTACTTGCATTGCAACAAACTGGAGTGAAATAGAAAGTCATTTTCTTTTGTAATATCTTTAATCCTTTGCAATCGGAACTATTTTAACTAGAAAATTAAACATTTCTTCCGATCTAGAATATTTCCATTCCCTATGATTTTTGAAATTTTATGGATATGAAATTGGTATAATAATTCATGCAATACCTAAATGTTTAGTAATTGGTTAGATACCGATATATTTAACAATGGAAACAATATTTTGAATAATGGTACAGCAATTTTTAGTGGTGCCTCAGAGGGGACAACCGAGTGCAAAGGGTTAATAGGCTGGAACTAATAAAAAACAATATGTTTAAATTGTTCTAGTATCCTTACTGTTTTCAGTTAAACCTACTCATTTTTCTCATAAATGCATAAAATCCGCAGTCTATTAATAACCGAGGAAATCATAAACAATTATAAATTGACCGTGTTATAATAAGAGGCACGATTAAAGATATCACCTCTGCCGAACCATGAATTTCTTGTTTGATGGTTTCATATTTTTCCAAAATGAGTGTTGTAATTCCATAGGGCGCGACATTTCTGGAAACAAGTTCCTTTATGCGGAGTACAGCGTAAAACGTACAAATATCTCGCAGAGGTGTCTCGTGTCTTTTTTATGGGTCGCAGAAACTCCACATGCCTGTGTATGAAATTATTTCTTACCAAGCAAGGAATTGTTTCAAGTGCACATGCTTCTGCTTCACTGGGTAATGCACTGTGTCCCCTTAAAATTTAATTTCTTTCGAATATTTCGCAACACTGGCAAAATACTGTTAGAAATTTTTTAAAATAAGGAAAATACGAACGTGAAATCGCTGGCTAGTCCCAACATTCAATTTTATTTCAATTACTGCATACATAATAAATTATAATATGTACAGTATGTTAACAGCTCAAAAAGGAATATTGTTAAACAGGTATATTCAAATTTATTTCACGTGAACAGCGCTATAGTTTGTTGAGAAGTCGCAGCACCGCAAAGCTAAAGTGTTAGAGGGAAAAGGGGAATCGTCGCTGTATCTCATTCTGTATAAATATTTATGGAAACTGTAATTTTCAAATATATTTTATTTTATTACTCGTTCATTTTTACTTTACTCTTATTACTTTAACCCTCGGACAACGGACGATTTTTATGGCTATATAATTGACAATGCTTAGGACCGTTCACAGCTCTAATTAATAATGTTTTTAAATTTACTTTTGATGATATCTCGTGTAGACACTATTCCTCAATGAAACAGCTATTCAGTTAGTTTAATTGCTACAAATTGAGTACTTAAATGACAATTTTGATATTAAATACTGCTAGCTCATTTTGTCAATTACAATTTGGAGAAAGATCTTACGAAACGTATTTTTTTAAATTTTCAATATAGGCCCACATAGAAAAGTTGGAAAATGCAACTATTAGTATTTTTTCTACGATTCCGATCAATTGCAATTTTTGAAAAAATTTTTTTCACATCCTATAGCAAACTAATTGCTCTAGCTTCCCAAAAAAGTTCAAATCGTATACAACCCGTGGCAAAAAGTTTCCGATCGGAGACATTGATACGGATTTTACAGAAAACATTCAGCGCAAAAAACTCTATAAGAATCGCCCAACAGTAATTGTTGAACAAATTTGGTGTTGGACAGTGTAAATCGAATCGGAAACTTTCTTCCAGCAGTTCTATTAATCGGAAACCTTTTTCCGTGTAACATTTTGTTTATTTTCTCATTTCTTTGTTATAATAAATGGATGCTTATGTTATTTTGTTGTTTTTCATTCTTTAATAAGCCCCTTTTAATTTCCCATCAGTTTTAACTCCATAAAATAATATTTTGTACCTCTAAAACATGAATGTTTTCTGTAAAATCCGTATCAATGTTTCTGATCGGAAACTTTCTGCCATGCACAATATTTAAAAAGTTAAATCGTCTTTTTAAGAGTGTCTGAATATTAGTGGGAGTCACTGTCAATTTTTAACTTAAAACGTTAGATATTCCATAAGAAATGAATAAAGATCGATTTTAGTCAGTATTTTAGATGCTTAAGTAATTTTTAGGGGTTGCTATTACACATTTTGCAAGTGTCCACATATTTTTGAGCTGTAACAAGAGTCACGGTTGAAGGGTGAATAAGGTATAAACGCCAAAACAGCAATTTTCCTGAGCTTCTGTAGACACAGAATGGGGACGGTAGTGGCCATATTTGTTTGACTGGCAGAGTACGTAATACTCCGTGTTCCATAGAATGGCGAGCGACAAGACCGGCTCCTTAAAGGCTCCCCGTTAATCAGCATAGCGTCCTGATCTCTGCTGGACGTTAGGATCCTTCGCGTACATCGCAGGCCGAACCGTCGGCATGTGTTACTCAGGTTATGCCGCGTTATCTCCCTTGCTGGCATACTACACAGCATTATGGTGGTCGCGCAGCTCGTTGTATATAGGGGTCGTTTACATGCGGACATATTCTATGTACAGCTCTACTCGTAGCGGTAGGTGTCAGATTGCGATAAACGGTCCACTTACAGATGGCGTCGGGTTTATGGGATGATAAAAAAAACGCGACCCGCGAAAGGAAATAAAACACCTGACCGGTGAATGAAGCGATACTTCCACAAACGCGCCGACGAGTAGGCGAGCCTGACGAGTGAAGAGGGTTAGGACAGATAACATCGGGACGCGTTCCCCTCGACAGGCAATGTTAATTGCTGTTTTTATTAACCCTCCATTGCCAGCGCTGTAATTAACAGTGTCCGCGATGTAATATTCTATCGATGCGACCGATAATCGCTAATTTTATTCAAGGAGAATAATTGAATTAAAGTGGAATTAAAGAAGGCGTAAGTGTCGAAATGAAACAGAAAGAGTAAAACTTGTAACCAATCTTGTAATCAACTCAAAGTTTGTAACCAAACCTTTTTTACGGAAAAAACATTTTCTATAAAATATGGCACTTACGGCCTTTTTTAATTCCAGTCTTCGATTTTAGAACGCGTGCTTTTGTGGTGATCTGATACTGAAGATATCTGGAGAGAGATTAACAGTGGACCCACTGAGCATTGAAAGTGACTGGTATGTTATAGATCTAGGATCGGGTTTGGGATGAGTTAGGTTCCAGCAATATGTGGGTAACAACGCGTATTTATTTTAACGATATTTACTAGGATGAGGTTACAAGGTGATGTTCGCTCTCGCGACGATCGGACAAGACTGCTATTTCTAACGTTCATTCTTCGCTCGTCGCTTCGCTCTTTATTCATTTGTTCGCGCGTCGCTTTGCGTTTTTCATCTATTCGCGCGAACCGAGACAACGCTGACCGTCGCTTGTTTTAACGGAAATTACTAACTATGTACTACATTCGCTTGCGCGGAGCATCCTTCATAGATATTATACAATCTTGATTATTATATGAGCTGTAATGAAATTATGTCCTGCGAGTGCATCTTTATAATTTGAATAATTATTGTAAAATAGGAAATTTGAAACCAGTCATTTGACTGACCTAGGTTTAATGTTCAACATTTGCATTCCGTGTTCTGTGGATATTTGCCATATTTACTTTGCACAGTCCGATATTATACACACATACTGACCTGTCACACACAAATGGTCCAGGAGTTAGTGAGTAATTCTTGAAGTAGCGCAAGTACTGTTATGGTGTACTTAAATCTGTAATCGTGTAAGGAGGCCATAAAGCGGATTTAGTACGTGTAGGGGCAGTCAAGTGCTCGTAGCATTGAAATAGTGTCAAATTAAATTACACTCGATATTGATTTTACAATTACAGTTTTGAACAATACACGAAACGCGTGTCACAATATTCGCTGCAGGTGAGATCGAAAAACTTGGTATGGTTTATGTACAAAAGCTCCATTGTTACAGCTTTTTCCAATATAATTCAATGACGTTATAATATCTTTTACTAATCAGTATTATTAGTAATTATTATTAAACTGTAATAGTATTTGTTCAAGCTTATTAAAGTCACTAAAGGAAGAAATAAATTTTTATTTGGATCCCTTTTCTTGCAATTGATGCAAACAATTATTAGATTAGTAATATTAATAATTTTAATGGAATGGAAATAATCCACAGCAGTGTTTTTAAATTATTTAAGTGTTTCCGCTATTTTGCATTTGCTCTACTCATTTTTGTCATAAGTGCATACAATTCACAGTCTAATTATTATCAATAAAGTCTACTAGTACTTAATGAATTAATTCAGCTGTAGTAAAATGCAACGACGAAATTAATTTCACGAGAATCTTAGACCAAACAGAGGAAGAATAAATAGATTGTTTAAAAATCC
Source organism: Lasioglossum marginatum (assembly GCA_028455795.1). Taxonomy (NCBI): domain Eukaryota; kingdom Metazoa; phylum Arthropoda; class Insecta; order Hymenoptera; family Halictidae; genus Lasioglossum; species Lasioglossum marginatum. The sequence goes on along the minus strand of CM052254.1, from coordinate 3,901,814 downwards.
AGATTCTAGAGAATTAGTCGATAAAACTTATTCGAAGAAAAAATTCATAACTTACATACAGATGGTTGTAGAAAACCAGTAATTAATACATCAATAATAAGGAATGAATGACATTACTTAAAATAGTGCAACTTCTTAACACAAGAAACCATAATTGTAACATTTCTGATTACGTAAATCCCAGTTCGGAAGTTCCATTAATTACTCTATCAATTATATTTGTATGCAATTACCTCAGCACGAATTAGAACGATCTCCTCATCAGACGTGAATGGAACCGCAGATGTAACTGTGCAGAAGTTTACATCAGAGAGTTGCAGAAGATCAGCTATGTTCGGAATTGAAATTGCGTAGAATGCTTGCCACGTGTCTCCGGAAAATTCGGTGTAGAATTTCGTAAATATAAAATGATATACGAACAATAACACATGGAATCAGTGTCAACATTTTTATCTTGTAAACGTTTACACGATGTGACTCTCAGTTTATTAGTACCGCTTCGAACTATTTAATCAGTTACAATAATTTGTAATCTGCCTTCAATTATAATTAAAATATACACTTTCGATTATTCTATAACAGTTGATTATAAAAAGGGAATTTATAACAAAAATATTTATTCAATTTGACCCATTGAAATGCATGAAACGTATGAGGAAATCGTATTATAATTAGTTAATGTTAATTTGTTGCAACTGTGAAATTATTGAAGCAGATCCTCGATAACATATTGAGAGATTGCAAGAGAAGTAAAATTGTACCCAACTCTAAACTTCAAGAACAAAAACTGCAACTATTTTTGCACGAATCTAACAGAATTGCTGTATTTTAAACATGTAGAGGGTATTAATACGAGTTGTGTTCATTCACTGGACAGGCACCATGTATGGACGTATTACTGTACACTGTACATCCAGTGCTACATGTCCATGTGACGTGCTACGGAAAGCGAATGATGAGTCAAAAGATTAATAACCGACTGCTAACTTAGAAGCAAACAAGCCCGACTATTCTCCCGATTGTCTCGTCTCGTTTCTCGCGGCTGCAACATTATAAAAGTTCGATCATTAATTATTTTTGCGATTACACTCGATTATATGTATATCGGTAGAGTCCGCAGACCGATCGATATTTTCGACAGCGACGTCTCACGGAGTTGCCTTTAATAACTCATATTTTCAGTGACGCGGCGAGAATTATTTAAAAATCACTTGCCCGCTCGTGCGTCGTGTCGCATAGCGTCGCGAAGTATAGTACACAAAGTATACTCCTAATCCTGGAACGGACCAGCCGCCATGGTCCCAGGTGGATCGTAGTATTCTCCTGTCAGCCAGCGCCCTATTAATTTTGTCTTACTAATCTCCAATCTGTGTCTCCTTTGGTCGCAAAGTATTACGAGGAATCCGTAATTGCGTAATTGCGACAGGCGATACTTGTTATAATAAATCGCCTTTGCTCCTTGAAAGAACACCGATGGCGTTGTTTCGTAAAATTAACATTCTCGGATTACGATGCTAGATTCCACAAATTAGAGAATGTCGCGCTATGGGGGGATCATTTCGAGAGAGAGGAATATTCTATTTCAGGGAGCGAAGTTAAGAAACTAAGATTAGATAACATTAAGAAACTTATTACTAGACTGCGGATTTTATGCAATTATAATAAAAATAGGTAGATCAAATAAATGTCTATGTAGTTTCCGTGTCTTATAATGAATGCAAACAATTTTTATTCTGTATAAAAATCCGCAGTCTACTGATCAGTAGACTATGGATTTTGCACATCCATGATAAAAATTGAACTACAAAATTGTAGACATTACAAGAATTTAAGAATATTTCTACAGTATCTTCAACGTATTAATATTATCAACATGTCAAAATTGTGAAAACCAGAGCCAAGTAAAAAGTCTTTTCTTGCTTAATTTGATCATTTTAGTGAGTTGAAAATAATTTATTGCTGTTCCTAAATTCGCTTAATTGTTTTTACTATCTTATATTGTATTTACCATTTTTATCATAAATGAAAGAAATCCGCAGCCCAATAATCACTTATAATTATAATAGTTATAATCTTGCGCCTTTTTGTATGATTGTTTTTCATAACATAAAAAATTGAATTCGCATAAGCGTAACTATCTACCGGTGTATTAGAAATCAACAGAAATCGGATAGATCATGAATCAATGCAATATAACGCACATGTACACCCTATGAATAATTTACAATTACTTTTCAAAGTAAACAGGCTAATGCAAATTGTATCTATATTACGTCCACAAACTATTCCTCGCGCGAGTTTGCACACGGAAAGATTCTATTTGGTTTCGACGAATTACTCAGCAATTAGGTTTATTAATTGGTAACTGTTCTCTTCGCTTTGTATTCATTGCTTCCAGAATGATTCTGTTGACCGATAACGTTTACTTAGTCCGCATCCACTAACAGGTTATAGACTACTGGACTCGGCCAGCTACAGTAAACTTAGTAAAATTGATTCAGTTAGAAATTTCTTACGGTACATTTAAACTTCCGGTTGTTCGAAACAGTATTCACCTTCTCCATTTGCATTTTCAACATCGTATTAAGCGTTATGAATAAATTATTCCACGTAAATGGAAAAGAGGGCACGATCCTTGGAGCGTTGTCTGTCCGAAACTTATTGTAGGATATAGGAGATAATGTGCATAAATAAATTTCGGTGTATCGATCGTTAACATCCAACCATTACTCTAAAAAAAGGCCAGTAAAAATAGGTATTATAAAGTTCCGAACTTATACCGAATCGATTTTTCTTTTTCTTGAAATTACGAGTTCTGTACTTATTATTTTAGGTCTTTAGTAATTTAACTGAGGAAGGAAGTTCCTTTGTTCTCTGTGCATATTTCAAAAAGCTTTTCGAAAGTTTCGTTTCGAAATGGATAGAAATAAATTCTGTATAATGGAGAAGACGTGATAAAAATAATAATATAGTATTTTTAAAGAAATATTGCGATCTTGAAACTTTAACAGTAATTGTTACCAAAAATACAATATCAATAGCTAATATTCAGTTAATTTATTAGATATATCTATTTTATAATTGTACAACAAATTGTAAAATTGACACTGAAATTGCTACTTAGGAAAAGTCCTAATATTCGAAATACGTTAATAGAACATCATTAAACATACAACATAATATAACATATCAATATAAAAAATATATAACGTATCGTTTTCAAATCACGTATGGAATGCAATTCGACATCCGTAGATTATTCTCGCCGATGGTTTTGTTCGCATTATGAGAATTGTTGCGAAAAGGGATAATTCAAATTATTTTGAGATCTTTTATCTGAGTCAGAATAAAAACAAGCAAAATGATACAGCTATTTTGAATGGAATAAAATCATATATCATTTTCGTTATAGAGTCAATGCAAAATATCAAATAAAAGACAAAATAGTCGAAATAGAAGGTAACGTGTAGAAATTGTAATAAATAAAAGATAGTTGTTATTTATTTAGTACTTCAAAAATGTAAACATGAAGAAAATACAGTACAGAACAACACAATGTTGAAACTGTGATTCCTAAAATATTTTTACATATCATTAGTTTAGGAAAATCCAGAAAATTATTCGTCCTTATACTAATCGATGTTATTGATCCCAGTAGAAACTTCTGAAACTACCATATGGGAATAAATGATCCACTTGCAGAAAATACCGCGCACATAGAAATTGAAATACGTCTGAACAAATTTCTGCTATTAATATGAAAGCATTTTAGTTTCGTACCACTCATTTGTTGCAATTTGATGCATTATTATGGCGGTATGAACATAAAATGCTAGCAAATTAAAAGATCAGTTTGAGAAATGATGTTTCGAGTACCAAGCGAGTTCCAATTGAGTCTCGGGTTCCAATTGAGTCTCGGGTTCCAATTGAGTCTCGGGTTCCAATTGAGTCTCGGGTTCCAATTGTGTTTCGGGTTCCAATTGTGTTTCGGGTTCCAATTGAGTTTTGGGTCCCAAAACCGTCGTGTGCCCGACGATATTTATGGATCGGTTAAAAGTAGTTTTCTCGCACACTCCTACTGGTCAGTACACCAAAACTCTGCAATCGCGAAAAATCTTCAGTCGTGAGATCAGCAATAAACGAGATCACACAAGAGACAGGACTCCAGTCAATTACAATTTCAGAAGGAAAGCAAGGTTTCCAAAATAGAGCAATTTGCTCGTTCTTTACCAAACCTGAGCGATCCTAGTTAGCCCGTGCTGGGAGCGTAGAACGCACTCGATCCGCAGAAGATTGCCAGCTCTGGGAAACGCGTGCAAATTTAATCCCGGGCTACGCTTGACCCTGGGAACGGCGCGGCAAGAAGATAAAGCTCTGGGATCCGCGAAGATGGAGTCAAGGAAGCGGTGAAGAAATCGCGGGTACGGAAGACAGTCGTGGTGGGAAGGGTAGATAAGATAGACTCGCATCAAACGGCGGAGAGATCCGTAGGCATCCGGGGTGACCACGGGGCCACGGGATTTTCCCGGCTGTCCATTGTTTTTCACCCTTAAACCGTGAAATTTTCGCTTTACAAACTCCACGGGGTAGTTTATTGAATTATTCACTAGATAACAAGCCGCCGCGGCTCGTACCGCTAAGAGGGAGGACAATTACCAGGAAACAGCTCGAGATAACAACAACAACCGACATCCCAGGCCTGATGCTGTCGCAGGACTTCGTCGTCGGATATGGCGCCGCGACTACTCGAACAACACAAGCCTGCGTAGCTGCCGCCCATTTAGCTACGAAGGAAGCACCCCCTTGCACTGACGTACACTGTTATCTTTATAGTCAGCCACCTATATCGCGATCGGGAGCGACTGTTAATTAACGCGCTTCTTTCATTAAACGCGGGTACCGTCGCGCACGCCACCGCCACCGCTCTTCCTTCTCGATCTCGCTTTTCTCAGTTACGCGCGGCGATTGTGTGGGTGCGTCGGTGCATTTACCTCGGCCCGCCCTTCTCTCGGCCATTGTCAAATTCGTTTTGCTTCCGCGGAGGATCTTGGATCTTTTATTCCACGGCCGCACCCTTCAAGCCCCGCATTCAACCTGTCGCCGAGGTCGACCGTAGTTAGGACCTTTGATCCCGTCTTGCGATGCTAATTTTGGCATGAAATGATCGCATTGAACCACGACGGAACGTCTATAAAGACATCTTGTGTACGTCCGGTGTTACTCTGTTTCGGGGAAAACATCTTATGATGGTCGCAAATCTTCGCGTAAGCGTGTAGCCTGTACCTAGTGATGGGCATTCAATGCTCTGTCTTGCAAAATTTTCGAACAAACAGAGTTTCGAATCAATTCGATATTTATTCGAAATCAGAAATTCTTGAAACTTTTAAAAGTCTTGATAAGATCTTAATATTTTTATTCATGCCAATGCTGTAATCATTGTTTAGTGACAAATGTAACATTTCAAGAGTTTCAATTCTTACTAACATTGAATCGAAGCGATTCGAAGTGATTCAAATCGATTACTATCTATACCGACACGAATTCACAGACCTATAGCACTTTCGTCTACAAGATCGAGGTCATTTAGTGCCGTTCGAAATTTAGCTTAGCCAGACGGAAGCACATCCTAAACAGACTTCTGAATTGTTTGAAATATCTTTTCAAATAAGATGTTATGTTATTTTATAATTATATTCAGGCCTGTGATCACTTTTAAATATCATTTGACATAACATGTTCTTTTATTTTCTGGAGAACGGACTCCTCAAGTGCACACAATCGAACAGGTAGCAAACACCCACTGTCCAAGTGGCATGTTAGGTTTCGAATGAAAAAGTAAAGGCTCCGGGGAAACGACCGAGTCTCCGTGGAGACTGGCTGCATTCGAACAGACGACTGAAACTAATGGATTTATCGTTCCCTTAAGCGTATTCCGTGAGAGGAGGTGTGTAAGAATAACACGCACGCGGCTCCGCGTAAATTGCATGACACACCAACCTCTCTTAGTCCCTTTTTCTCCCTCGTTCCGTCTTTGCAAAGAGAAACTAATTAGCATCACTTAGGTGGATCCAGGCTGGCCACACAAGGCTTAATCAAACCTCAAAGTATTCCTCGGCTAGACGCCGCTCCAAGGAGATGACGTATCTATCCGTGGACAGACCCCTAAACTCTCTTCTTCCTTTACAATTTCGCTTTCGCATGCGAAACCCGGTTATCTGTGCCCGGAAAAAGGCGTCCGGGGTTCGAGCTTGCGAAATTGCCCGCGCGATCGTCTGCGCGATGAGGAAACAGAGGTATTTTGGAATCCTAACCCAAAAAGAACAGACGGTTATTAATTAAGACCCTTTAATTCAACTCTTTTACACATGTGATAAATTCAAGAACGTTCCCAAGTTGGAATACAGAATAATTTCAAGGGCGACGAGTGCAAACTGTAAACATTATATTATATTTTATTATATTATAATTATATTATAATTATAATTTCGGGAGATATAAGAATTTTAATTCTTGTAGTAGGTTAGGTAAAATATACCTAGATATTTCGTCAGATTTTTGAACTTCATACGAGTGATGTTACAAATAGACTCCGGATCTTTATGAAAAATAAAAAGTTCGTGCATTAATTACAACAGGAGCTTAATATAAATTTATATTTGTCACTAATAATTTTAATGCAGTAATCTTTACACTGTTTTAAATTGCATCTACTCATTTTTGTCATGATTGACGAATGAAATTATACGGTCAAGATTTTCTTTTATTAGAGCCGTAAGGGAACCTATATTAAAAGGAGCATATTGCTGTTTTTATCTCTTTTTAATGGATTCATAAAACAGTCATTAAATGACGGGATAATAATTTTTCCATGAAAAATGTGCGCCTGTGAATTCAGTATTTCACATTCAAATTTTTCAAGTGTCATCAAGGGTCACAGTAAATATTGAATTATAGAGGCAAGATAAATTAAAATGTGTGTTTTGAATTAGTATACATACTGTTACGATTTATAAAATTACACCAAACAATTCAAATGGTAACCATGATACTTGAAATATAAGTTAAATTTTCCTGTTTAATCAAAGGGGTAGAGACTCTGTTAAGTTTTTCATCTCTATTCAAAAACGCGTGTTCATTTTAGTGTACTGCCTGTTTAAAATTTCACGGAAGTAGAATAAAGAAGCGAAATAGATTTTATCCAGCAGAGTATCAAAACGATGGCCAGCATTTTCAACAAATAGTGGAAAGTACACTTATCTCCAGCTACAAAGTTCACTAACTGAACTTCCACTTTCGCAATGAGTTTCTATAATTCTTCGGTTATCGTAACTGTTCTGTTTGTACAACTTCGCGCAACTTCATCGTCACAATGCTCATTGTCCCCATACTCTTATCGAAATCGCATGAATTCCCATCGAAAAATCCCGTGGAATGAGTCGAAATATATTTTTTTCTCCCTTCGTGGGTATTTTTTTTTTTCGTTTCCCGTCGACCACTTGACGGTGCGTGTTAATTTCAGCAAATCGCATTTTCGCAGACGTAAACTTGACATTCGCACGCATATATCATTACGAATTCTGGCCAGCGATGCGCTGCAATGTCACGGCGATGATGCATCGTTCTTCGCACGTGCGTTCATTCGAAGGTTTCATCAATTTTGGTCTGCTAATATTTCTGTCCTTACACCTATTTGTCCTTGATAGCACGCACTACAGTGCCTTGATATATCCTCGATTATTAACTTTCATCAAATATGGACCAATTTATAATTTTATTGGCGTGGCTTGACAAAATAAACTAAATTTAAAACGATTTATTAATACTTAGTATTGAAATTCATAAATTTGGATAAAATGTATGTAATAAATTCATTTTCACTTACAAAAGATTAGAACTACCCTTAAGCACATTTTGTGTACTTTGCACCTTTGTATACTTTTTGGTTTTAAAACAATATAATTAATGATTATAATTTATGAACAATTGCATGAAATCCGCAGTAAAATTATGAATGACTGCATTAACTATTTATTCATTGAATCTAATGGAATCAATCTGGATAAACCTATACAATCATTTTTCATAAACATTAATTTTCAAATAATGTTTCTCGATAATAGTAACAATTTTCTACACTCTTTTTGTGAGAATGTTCAATTTATTTTTAAAGAGGATGCACTAGAGCACTCCGAATATTGCAAATTTATAAATCAGTAAATCAGTTGTCCAGCACGACCAAAATCTTCTACGCTTATTTTATGGGTATAATTAATTTATTTTCGAAGAAGGTGCACCACACACAATTTAGTGATTTAAATACCTCGGAGAAACACTTCTGCAAATTAAATGGAAACGCCTTATGGGCAGACTGAAAACGGTACGATACACGGAATCGTTTTCGGTTCTCGATTCGGAGAACCACGATCCCGAAATCGAAACTTTCGCACACGTTCCATTATCGCAGGAACCACGTCAGTAGAAAGTGGTTGACGTTAGATGTCCCGGATAATCGCGGTGTTCCGGTTGCAGAAACTGTTGCTGCTACAGCAGCCTCGTCGTAACACTAGTGTGCAGATGTCATCGATGCACTTCGTGTTTCGAGCAAATGGAATTAATGTCAGGGTAGCGGGAAGCTCCCATTCGATATAACCATTTGCATTTGCCAATTATAATTCTATATACGGTGTCTCCGCAGAAGCAGTAAGAACTAATTGTTCCAGTTGAAGTCCCGACGGGAGCAATCCCGCTCTTAATTACTTCAAATTTTCATTCCGCGCGCAGTCTACACGAAAAATTCATCTGTCAGCTTAACAGCCATTATATGTGCACTGTATTATCTTAGAATGGAATCAAATATTTGAGGGCGATGCGCCGTGTAATTGAACATTCACATTTGTTGTCACTCCCCAGCCTTCATTTTACATTAATTATACCCTTGTTTTTAAATTGTTATTTTATATGTTCTCCTGCGTTCTTTTATAACAATTTTTGTGTTATTTATTTACATCTTTCTTTATGCTGATCGTAGATTTGCACGTCATTATCAGTTTTATTACTTTTACTAGAATAAATTACGATTCATTAATAGATCTTTATGCATTTATAGCAAAATTGAGTAGATGAAATACAAAATTGTCGAAATTTTTTAAAAATTGAACATGTCAATATATGATTTCTCTCCTATTCAAATCATTAAGGAAAGAAACAACATTCAATTAAATTTCTATTTCTGGCAATCGATGCAGACAATTTTTTTTTTATATTAAGATTTAACGTCGCATCAACATCTAGGTCATTAGCGACGAACTTCTGTGGTGTTTTTAGATCTTGTGGAGATGATCGTTGTTGGATTTTTGTGATAGATCGTTCCAATCAGCAAATATAATAATTAGATGGATTTTATGCATTTATGACAAAAATCGAAACGTACAATTTAAAGCAGTGGACATATTAAAAAGATTTAAGGACATCGGTGTATTAGTTTCAGCTTAATAAGATAATTAAAGGAAGAAAGAATTTTTTATTTGGTTTCTTTGACTTGTAATGGATGCAGACAATTTTTATTTTGCATAAAGATCCGCAGTCTATTCGTTAATTAGCAATCTTCACTTTATTAATTTTTTGTTTCGAATGTGTATGTCCTTCAAGTAAGAAAATTCATTAGACATGCATGGTCAATTTTATTATTCTTATTGAGAATCTCTCGTTGCCTTAATTTTTGAAAATCACTATATATCGAAATATTATTGTCACCTAATTTTTTTCTGGTCTACCTACATATCACATATTTCAAGTTTTAGAAAACTGAATATCAGAAGAATTTTATTGTAGTCTGTAAATAATTATTCCTGTACAAATGTGGCCAAATCAAACTTGAAGGTATCGAACGTGAACAGGAAATTTAAGCGGGCTGTGCTAACCTCAATTCCCACTAATTGGAGTTTGTTTGGTAAAAATATCGAATAAGATTAAATGGATACAATGAACAAATTCGAAGAAACGGAAAAACTTGTGAACGAACGAGTTCGCAACGGACAACGTGCTGTTAAATGATTCTTAAATTTTAGTTACGCATCTTTGACCACTCTTGGTGAGTTTTCAGGCTAAAGTTCAGCGGAGAAGGCGTAAGTGTGGTAACTTCGGGAAATTGGATAAAAACTTTTTATTAGATATGAAAAGGAAACTTCTCCGGGGATGTTGCTATTTTATGAAAGTTCAATTGCACTTTTCTTTCTCGGTACACAACATGTCTCGCGAAGGCAGGTCAATATTTAGAAAAATGATGATACTCATCTTTCCTTGGGACGAGAAAATGTCTCGATGATTATTATTCAGACATATTTCTTCCTTAATTCGTATAAAACGCATACATCTACATCAGGAAGATTCCATAATGAGCCACAAGTTAAATAAAAATGTACCTATTAAAAATAAATTCTACAAAATCGTAAATGTATTTAAGAAATAATATAAAATTGTTTCATGTAAACAAAATTTCGTGAAATCGTTTAGAAACGTGGTTGAGAAAACAAGTTCTTCAAGAGATCAAAACATACACTTTTTCACAGATACTCTCACATATTAAAAAATTTTCTAAATGAAACATATGACATCTTCCAAACTTGTACTGGCAGTTGACTAAAGTTGGATAAAGTTGACTCTCTTCCACAGAATACTTACCCAACCAAGAAAGGTTACAAATGTTTGAAGTAACAACTTCCAGAACAAAAGGAGTAGCAATATCAATGAGCAAAATACAGTTATATCCATAATTAGTGATCAAAATCATGGTATAAGCGTCTAATGAAATAACTTCTAAATGGAGCATGAATTTAGCCCGCCACGAAGAAGATTCTCCGAACTGTAATTGCATGAGTCCCTGAGAAGAACTCCTTTAAAGCCGAATAGATTTAAAGCAAATTAGAAAACGTACCGCTTTCCAGAATGGAAATTCTTCCCTTTAAGTAATTCCTTTGCTCAAGTTTTCTGTTCTAGCAACGTGTACACTCAGACGTCAAACATTGGATGGGTCTTTCGTCGTGCATTACCTTTATTATAAACATCATTTTCTGTTATAAAACATTTTCACTTTTCATTGTCTAATTTTTAACAACTATAGTTAAAAACTTCAATTCAGCATTTTTACCTTTAAAAGGGGTTTTCATGATCGAGAATATTCAATTTCCAAATATTTAGTGAAGTTTATACATTTTGTGTTTATTTCTCTTTTCTTCCACGTGAAAGTTTAGGTTCTCAAATGTTATCTCAAAATTTTGGACAGATTGTAGAAAATGTACTAATTAAATTAATTTATTATCTCGAACAGCAAATTTTGTAACCAGACGAAATAATTAATATATTTAATTGTATAAAAATTGAATTGTAGAAGGTAGGAAGATTATTTCACTTATTCGAACATGAAGTTAGAGCACACAGAGTTGCACAATAATGTATTACTGCTTTGCTTCATAATTTGAACAACAAATAATATACCATCCAATTACGCTACCGTGATAGTTGCTATTAAGAGAGAATCTGTTACATCTTCCAACATACATACTCACAATTAGTGCCAGGCTTCGAAACTCTCCTAGCAGTTCCTCTTGAACAAATATTAGAACCCACAGCCCACTCGCATCTTCGAGAGGCTACTATTTAGTGTTTAAAAATACTTCAAATAAATAACAGGGAGATAGTAAAAAACATTCAAATATAAAATATGAAAATATAATTTAAAATTAATCTAACACAGCAGCTAGATAACTGTTAATCTAAACACTCATATCCCATCGATTAGTATGGATAATCGAGGCTCGAGTATCACAAATTAAACAAGTAAATATGCTCCAAACTGTATCGTGTCTAGTGTCATTTTAATCAGAAAAATGTAGCAAATACGTTGATAAACATTTCATGAACAAATAATTAAATACAACAATGTTTTGTCACTAGATTAGTATTAGTGTTGATGTTTCCTTTGCTTGCTATCCATTTTCGAGTTTGACGCTAACGGCAAGAGATCAAGGATTAGTATCTTTACATAATACATATAAATGACATTTCGGTCCCGAAGGTGTGTCATGCATCGAGACGTCATTGTATTTGACTGGCACGATCAAATGATGTACCACAGAATATATCACAGAAAGAAAATGTTATTGTGTACCTAACTTTACTTCAACGCTTCAGTATTGGTCACGAAAGAATGGAATTTTATTTCATCTAAAAAGAAAAGGATAACGTATACAGGGTGTATTTTTCATTAAAATTACGTTTGCACAAAATTTTCGAGTTTAAGGTCATTAAAACACTGTTGAATTCGTCTCGACGTCGGCAACAATCCTATGGTGTCCAAAACATATGGTGTCATTTAGAGAACTCAAGATGACCTTCACTGTTTTACTTAAAAAGCATTTTTAAGATTTAAGAAGATGCGAACATGTAGACCACACACCAAGCACTGATACACTTTAGCCGGAAACATTTTTTAATCGCACTACCTAAATGCCTAAAACATGATGACAAAACAGGGTACATCCTGTATATAAAATTCGAGTACTTAGTACTTCTTGTTTGGAATTATGATCACGACATTAAAAACTGAAGACGAAATTTAAAGAAAATTTAGTATTACATAAACATGTATCTTCTGATTGCTTGGTCAGTTTAATGGGACATTTAAGATTCTTGATGCAGTTTCATACGAAGGAAGGAAGGGAGAATCTAAAAGACACGAACAATTTTCTGTATTTCAAAAGAACCTTATGTGTACGGTGCTTGGCGAACTCCTCCCACTTGTTCCAAGCGCACGGATAGTTATTCACGCGGATGATTCTCGCATCCACGAAACACCCACGGACTCGTGCCGACTCACACACCGAGAGTTCCGCACCCACATCGGTCTTGGCGCTCTAATTCGGTCCGTCCAGCAGTAGTAGTAGCAGTAGCAGCAGAACGGTGCGAAGTTCTGGATCTCCCCGGCTACCACCCGTTCCACGTACCTTCTCACTTTTTAGCATCGACCTCGCCCGCTGGTTTTCCTCTTTCCTCAGTTTCCCTCTGTTACACTCTTCTTCCGGTGGCACCGGCAGCCGCCCCTCTCTCCTCCGAGGTTCGCTTCATGCCCGGTGCACTTTGTCCTTGGAACCGGAACCCATCCCATTCCAGGGTGTACGCCCATAGATACGGTAGCCGTCTGTCCAGAGAATGAGAGGATAGGAGAGAGGGAGAGAGCGTGTTTGGCCGGCACGTTCGCCGAATCCTTTCGACTTGTCGCATTAGGCGCCGAAAACGGGCTTCTGTGATTAAAGAAAATTATGGAGTACCGGGCAGAGGATAATTACAGGCGAGCGGCGACTGTTGTGCGGCTCGAGAGAGAGAGTGAGAGGGAGAGAGAGAGAGATAGCTCCGAAAAGCTAACCGGGTCACAGGACATCGCCTGAACGAAGGGCCAGGCGAAGGTCCAACGCGCGCGCGGAGGAACCACAAAATTCTCCCGCCTCACGGTTAGCCACAGCAACATCCAGCACGTCCTCGACTGTCACCCGGAGGAGAAAGCTGAGCTCGTCGGGGAACGCTGTTTGGAAAACTTCGGCCGACATGCTGCCTCGGATAACACTGTTGCATCCGCCGAGAACACGGAACCTCCGAGCGGCGACCGAGCGACGAATAAGTCCCTTTAAACGCGATCCCTCGACGCGACGCGATGGACAGTGGTCCGGGCAGTCGATTTAGCAGTTCATTTCGTAAAAAATGACTTATCTCATAGCGGTATTTAATGCATCTATTTCTTTCTGAATGTTTAGCAATTACGAAAATGTCGATATTAATGAAGTTTGATACTAGGTTTACGAAGCTCTAGAAATAACTATTTCACATTATTTTATAAACATAACAAGTATGTGTCTATCCAAATTTTTGACCATTTTTCCAATAATATATATCCAAAGAAATAAATCTGGTAAATAATTCCTCAGTGAAGCATCTTTACAATCTTAATAATCGCAAATTAAAAATATTAGAACCCGTCATTTTGACGGGTCCCGTAAACCTAGTGTTAACATTGGTTGGTTGGAAAATGATTTGTTTAAAGATATTTCACCTGTAATACTGCTGAGATTATAAATATTCATATAAAAGCAAATTCTGCGTATTTGAACTATTTAATATATGCACCTGTTCATGTCTTAATTCTGTTCACTTAATTGGGACAACTACTTATTTGTTCTTGTTTGTTATATAGGGACACCGTGCACATCAGCGAACGGATTAATGATGTTGATGAATATTGGCAAAACTTGAAAACGGAAAATTCTGTATATGGATGGACTCAATTTAAAAAATTCAAATCGATTATTACCAATAAAAACACCGTAAGTACACTGTCAAAATATTTGCTCCCCGGAATATTAAATCAGACCTAAAGTATAATTTATACTCAATTTTAATACCATATTTTAAATTTCGCGCGAGTTTTTTTGCTTGCGAAGATTAGAGTTGACATTATTCGACCATGTAATTAGTAAAATTATAAAAGAAATTGTAAGTTGTAAAAAATGGTAAATTTTAACAACAGCGTTATTTTATAATTTAAAATAACATTTCTTAATGGAAGACTCTGCATTACAATTTGCTTTCTCGTGATGCATGGTGGTTCATATAGACACAGATCCAAATTAAATTATTCTGCAATATTATCATAACATGATTGATGCCAGTGTCAATTGTAAAAGAAACAGAAAAGTAGTTGACTGAATTAAAAGTTGAGCACTAACACTTATTAAATCATGTTCGCATCTTACGCATCAAGCCACAGAATTCTGGTACATACCAAATCACGAGAACGGAATTTGTGGCATCCTCTTATTCAATGAACCAAGGAAGATATCGTACACCGGGGCTGTACAGAGCACACAAAACACTGCTGTCAAACTTTCTTAACTATTTCGGGCTTAGTTAACTAATAATAATTATCTGCTTAATTAGCTTTTGCATAGTATGAGAACAAGAACAACCCTTTAAACTGCATTGCTTTCCTTGCCTGTTGAGTGCGAGTCGAATTTCCGATTTACTTCGTGTCCAAATACTGTCATTGTATTCTCTCAGTTATGTCTAAAATATTTTATACCTTAAACATAATGTAAATTTTCTAGATTGACCTACAGTCAAATTAAATAAAAATTCCGAAGTTTAAGGAACGATGTTGTACAAATTTTAACTTTTGTTTCGTAGTATTCCCTTCTTATACATATTTAAGTACAAATATGGTGGTCAAAATGTACCGTTAAACATTTATGTAACTATTATAAAGACACAGAAAGAAATATTCGTCTTTTTAAAATGAAGAGAAAATACATTTTCTGTGAATATTTGCGAACGAATTTTTATTTTCAATTGTGTATGAAAAACTGCGAAACCATCCCAATTAATAATCCTATGGTTTTTACCATAAGCAGCTTTTCAATATTTTCAACCAAAGCTGCGTCGTAATTTTTAAATTATAAAAATACAAAATAAGTGGCAAATAAATGTAAAATAAATTAATTGAATCTTTTCGCGAAAATATTTAGTATATGTATGGATACAGACATACATACAACGCGAAACTCCCTGCGTTCCGCAACCGAAGCACAATATTTGGAATGTAAATAAACATTTTTTAATAATTTCATTGTACCATGTATGTACTGTTGTGTTAATGCACATTATGAAACACTGTTTTACGAGAAAGGAGTTGAAATGCATTTTTAAAGTCTTGGTATAATGAAATGAAATTTGATTTTTAGATATTTTAGATATGGTGTCGATGAAATCTATTTAAAAAAAGAAATAAATTAATCTATTTGAATCTATTTAAGAAAGGAATATATTAAAGAATATATTAAAAAGATATTAAAAAGCATGTTTATACTTCTTTAATGCAAATTAATATTTTTTAAGAAAGCATTTAATTAATTAAATTCTTAATAATATTGCTTCCTAATAATTAAGAATATTATAATCATTATTTTATGCAAAGTCGTAAGTAATTCTCTGAAAGGAATATGTTCAATTCTAAATTGTTGAAAAATATAGATACTATATAAATTGATATTGAATACGAAATTGAAGGGATAGAAAAGTGTAATGAATGTACTGTTAATAATTAATTTTTCACTGTTCAGATTGATTAGGCCGGTAAAATTAATTAATAATCGTCTGGGTCAGTGAAAAGGAAATAAAGAATATTGCTGCGTATTTATTTATGTAATTAAGCGAAGGGGCAATTATGAAAAAAGAAATCAAGCTCATACACATCTTTGTATAATCAAAGTTTTCGCCTGGTGTAATTTTAATTTGATCCGTGCGGAACCGTCAGTTCCGGACGCAAATTAATTAGTACGATAAGCATCGATTTACTCCGAGATAGGAAAGAGGGAAGGCTGCGCTCAATGCATTTCCCGGAGAAATTTAAGCAGCGCCATTAAACCGGACGAAAATTTGGAAATGTAACCGGATAATTGAGATAGACGCGGCCTGACGGTGACATAATTACTGTCACTGCTCGATTTACCAGGATAATTTCGTGATACGTGCTCCGGCTCGGATAATTTCATAATGCCTAGCTCTCTGAATAACGCAAACCGGAAAAATGTAGATTAACCGGACAGTGATTAAAGAACGAGACGATAATCAGCCGTTATGAATAGTTTTATTCACACGCACATGCGTGTACGCGTTACATTGTCTACTTCGTAAATAGGCGACGAGTCAACAATTTGCTCATTTGACAACACTTGTTTATATTTGAATTTTAACTCTGCTAAAACTATATTCATAATTGATGGCGAAGTTATTCTGTTCAGGAGTAGATGATGTAAGATTTCATATTTCTCAGAACACATGTTTGGTTAATTAAAGTTTACAATGACCAGTCTCCTTTGTAATCTAAACTTAACGTTACGCTAACTCTGCGCCATCCTAAACCTGTTAGTCACTAAATTCGAGTCTATACTTTGATATACTATGCCGTCAATTTTGCACTCTTCGTCGCTCTAATTAATATGAAAGGCTGAACGTGACTATTTGCGCAAAAAGAATTTCGCAATCTCATTAAATAATACTATATCTTTATGTTCCTCTAGAATAAATGTAACGCATTGATCATCTCGTTGGATGAAATAACCAATGTTATTAATGTAGATATTTTTAACAATCAATATTATTGAGAGGTTCGTTTTAAATCTAATTATTATCTTTCAATTACGTTAATTTGTCTCTCTATCTGAAAACAGTGAAAAATCGACGTCTTCGTTAATCACGTTCAGAAATACAGATATGGTCATTCTATCATTCCATTAATAATTCCACAATATCTCTTCGATAAAAGTTTTATCGCAATAAGCGATGTCGTATTAGATTTAAAATTAATATATATATATTCTATATCAGTGTGAAATCCACGATAAATTATTCTAATCAAACTGAAATGGTGCACCTGCAATTTTAAAAACTACAGACTGGGTTAATGCTTTTACAATATTAATGAACTTAGATATCTTGGCGGAAATTGTTTAAATTATTTGATGAAGTAACTCAATCTCGAATATTGGGAATCCATTTGCTCAAGTGCATAGTGAAGGTGTCTTCAAAAATTAAAAATGCTAGGAAAGATTGAAAAAATAACATATCCACATAGATAAATAATAAAAATTGGAATTACTAGAACTAAATTTATCAATACAGATTTGTTAATATAAATAAATTAACTCTTGTTGACACACTATTATATCTTCATAGAAAACTGAAATAATATACTTTTTCTTAATATAAATTAAATTAACACATTCGTGTTCAATTTTTCACTGGCAATGCAAAGAGAAAAACCCAGAGTACAATTTCATTATTTTTTCAACTTTTCAATTTACATAACAATTACAGAAATTGATCACTTTAAAAATACACTAAATCTATTACTACTATTTTATCGTTAACCGCAATTAACGATTAATAAGTATTTAATCGTTAACCGCAATTAACGATTAATAAGTATTTAATCTTTAACCGCAATTAACGACTAAACTAGGAGATTAATTGTTAATTGCGATTAACGCGATTGAAGTAGAAATTTATTCGTCAATCGTTGATTAAATTTTTGCCCAACTCTGCTACATATTGCCGAATAATGCAAATTACGCCACATAAACGTAAAAATAGGACTTCCGAGGGCGATCGCGGTCTAGATTAATCTTTTATCTAGTGCTTTCGACTAGTGAAAAATTCCATCTTTGTATTTTCGAGAAATGAGAACGCGCATCCCGCACCCTTGCAATTCTGGGAACGTGTCTACCACCTCAAGACGTCAAGGTCGACGTGTGTACACGAAACGAAACGGCGTCCGTGATCAGAGGGTTAGTTTGCGCGGGTGCGATTCTCAATGGAGATATACCAGGCTGGAGCCGGAACTTTGCGAGTGCCCCCTTAAACCGGGAAATCGGACTACTTTGTCCATAATTTAGTTAAGAGCGTCATGCGTGTGACGTGCACGGTATAGAATAGATCGGAACAACCGAAGCGCGAATAGAACTGGCGTGCAGCCAACCTCCTGGTCCAGGATTCGTGTAAGTGACTTATTATCCGCCGTTTATATGTGCGTCCTCTATTAGAATACGGTATGTAGAACTGGTCCTGCAGAGGCTCACGCCTAATTCTTCTTCGTAATGGCGCCTATCATTAAAGGTTGCGTGTAATTACGCTCATTCGTGACTGTATACGAGTCACTGTGTACCGTCTCTCACGCGGACTATTCTCTCTGTCACCTGGCCCGCGTACCGTCCGTCGAGTTCAACGGTATGTCACTGTCCGTTTCTCGGTGATCATGAATCCGGATTGATGCCCGCCGGCCGTCGACGCTGTTTTTCAACGGAAATGGACAAGATTTTATTCGAATGAAAGATTGCGGTTTAACCTTTGGCTTGTTTCGTTCTATGTACGAAGAGCGTTTCTCTTTGGCGAACTTTTACCGCTGATAAAGTATACAGGGTGTTCGACTACAGGTGGGAGAAAATTTAACCACCTCAGCACTCGAGTGGTGACTCGGAATAACCGCTAAAAATTTGCCATTATTGGAAATATTGGTGACATTATTACATTTGTTTCTATTGAATACATTGCTAAACATTTAAGTATTGTATGAGCTATTATATCAATTTTATATCTATAAAATGAAAAAAAATCATATGGAATGGAATTATTCTAGGTCGGAAGAAACGTTTAATTTTCAGCAAAGTTGTAGCTTTAGTTGTAAAAGACAGGAGCTGAATGAAAATATACTTCCACTTTGACGGATTTAATTAATTCGAAAATCACGATCTTGTATTTCGTCTATTAATTTTGATCATGAATGCAGAAAAAATCCACTAGTTATAATCAACATAGCAAATAGGAGATGCTGTTATAGCCAGGAAAATTGTTTTTCTTTTAAATTTTTCTTTCTAAAATTAATTAATTGCCGAACTCTAGATTAAGAAATTTAGAAAACCAGAAACACCATGCAGTTATAGCGCCATTAGTGGTTTCTATCGTGTGGTTATTCCTTTCCGTGTAATAAATTCGAAAAAGTTTTTGGCCTCGCATAGATGACAGCGTGCGCAGACTGCATCGGAAGTTCGCGCAGCAAATAATGAAACGTCGCGAGGTATTATAAGCAGGTGACAGCGGGTTCACGAAACGCGACGATACACGAATCGTTCATCCCCAATAGACCCGCAAGAAATGACAACGGGGCAAGTATATTCCGTATGGGGCGTGACTATACGAAAGATTTTCTCTGGCCGCCAACAGAAACTTCCCAGGATTTCCCTCAAACTTTTCGCGTTGCACTGTATGCGTAGACTGGCAAACTTTTTACATGTCTACTTGCCATTCGTCCCCGCAGCGGGTCTCCTTTTTTCCTATAGCCGAGATCTTTCTTCTGCCATGGCCAGCGCAGCCTAAATCCTCACCCAATTGATATTTATAAACAAGAATTGCTAGCAAGACTTTCGACAAGAATAAATTATCTTCTGTTTCTGAAAAAATTCTGTTCTTGTCCGTTTCATTCAACAAATATGCAATTTTTATGAAAAGAACTGCAAACCTTAGGAACTCCTTCGAAAAGTCTCATTGAACAGATATGTTAGAATCTGTACGATAAAAAGGACTGCTTGTAGCAATTCTATTGGGTCGTTTATTAAAAATATTTTATATGATATATCATATCATATAATTCATAAATTGAATAGACGCCATAAAAATCGTAATATAATGATATTAATAGATGGCAAATCTGTATGTAAAATAAAAATGTTCTATCTGAATAGCAACAAACTGGAGTGAAATCGAAATTTATTTTCTTTCTTAATATGTTTAAATGTAATATGTTTTTAAATGTCTCTAACGTTTTTACTGTTTTATATTACACATACTAATTTTTGTCATAAACGCATAAAATCTGCTGTCGATTTATTAATAATTTATTCATTGCCATCACACGAATCCAATATTATGTTGTTTAATCTTCCTTCCGGAAGAAATATCTTGTCAAGTAATACGGTTTATGCTTATGGTATAGTTTAAGTAAGATGCGAATTTTGCAACATAATATTTCCGCGCATAACTAATTAAACATCTAATTACACCCAGAATGATATATCCTAATAATTTATTTTTTGACGATTACATAAAAGATTTCAAAATTCCATTTGATGGATTAATTGGTTCTCAGTACTTCAGACGTGAAAATAAAAATTCTAAAATTATCTATACCTGGTAAAGTGACATACAGAACATACTTATACATAGAACACATCCTAAAAAAGTAAGGGGAAAGATGCGAAGGATAGGAATAAAAAAAGGACGGGAAAGAAGAGCCAAATATCTGGTGTATTCTTGTCACTGCGTTCCACTTTTGGTGCAAGCGAAAATAAATATTGGAGCCATGGTTTTGTTTCAGCGAAATATCCCACGTGCCCACTTATACATAGACGCGTGAGCCCGTCGAACCTTGCATTAGAAAGCGATGCAAATGCGACACGGACGCACCTCGTGCGAATTAGAAACGACTCCTCTTGGCAAAAATTTCGAACGCTCTGTTCGAACGGGTGAATCCTCTCGGTCGAATTTTACATGCGACTGAAACGATGGTTGGAACAAAACGGCGGTTTCATGGCGGAAAGATTGAAAAGCGACGTTTGTGAACCGATCAACTGAAAAGTGAAAAAATGGTGCACGGGGATGACTAAAAAAATTGGAATTAAGTAACAGCTTCGCGATGTTAGCGCATCACCGATAGAAAGACTTTTGATTTTTTACAAAACATTCGTGACATTCGTGTTTGCTATCACCTGTCAAAAATTGTTCTATTTCTTCTTTCAGTTCAATAGATTTTACTTCATCATGTCCTAGTATCTACGTATGTTGGTATACAATTTTTTTCGTCTTCCTAAATGTTTATAAGCGAACAGTCACTCAGTTGAAAGGTTGAAACCATTGGAAATGTGCACGTTTGCTTCAGCGAAGAATTTTTCGAACGTATCAATAATAGTAGCTTATCTTTTGCGAGAAGATACATGGTCAATCATTTTATGAATTAAAGTATACATTAAAAGAATACGGGTTTCTTCTAATGTTTAGTATTTCTTCTATAATTCCGATATATTGCAACTTTTGAAAAAATTTCTTTTCACATCCTGTAGTAAACTAATTGCTCTAACTTCCCAAAAAAGTTCAAATCGTATAGTACAATATTAAAAAAGTTATCGTGTTTTTTAGAGTGTCCGAATATTAATTCCGGCCACTGTACATGCTGCCGAATAATGCAAATTACGCCTCATAAACGAAAAAACAGGACTTTTAAGGGAGATGGCGCCCTAGATCGATCTTTCATCTATCGTTTTTGACTGCAGAAAAACCTCATGTTTGTATTATCGAGAAATCAGAACGCGAATCCCGCACCCTTGCAATCCTGGAAACGAGTCTACCGCCTTAACTCAGAACGTATCTAGGCGATTACCGATATCGGCATTGTTTATTTCGCGCAACTCGGTTTACATTCGCTTTTGTTGAACCGAGGCTGACCTTATTTTCCGTCTCGCTTGTCTGCGGTGTATCGCAGTTTCCCGGCATTAATCTGTCAAAACGGGCGCATCACAGGAAATCGGATCCTCAATGTCAAGTATTCTGGGAGATCGGATAGAATACTCCAGCCGACGGTGAATGGCGAAACAGTATTTATTTCGGATGAATATTAAAACCACACTTGATCGTACAAAACAAATACTAGATCGAAAATTATTTTTTAAAAACAAAATTTTAATCTGTAAAGTATTCGCTAAGAGATCGAGAAATTAAATTCCAGTTTTTACAATTTTTATATTTCAGTGAACATCAAACTATTTCTTATATTTTGCAAATACTCAAAAACATGTTATCGTTCTTTTAAAACGTCGTCAAAGTCTGTATTTTATTTCTTCAATACAAGTACACGATGATTTTCCGCTTTCTTCAGAAATACGAATAATTTTTGTTATTCATATTTATCATTATCTTTATTGTATGAATAAATTTTACTTTAACAGATTGAAGTATGGCGATAATATTTGTTGAAGAAGATGAAATAAAATTCGGCCGGATTTATTTTATTAGAGAGGAGAAGTTCTCTTTTCGAGTATGGCTTCCTGTCAAACACATGGTTCTATGGAATCACGTAGAATTACTTCCACGTGTAATGAAGAACATGAGGGAAACGTTTAAACGTTAAACAATGGACGTTAAAAACGACATATCCAACCGTATTCAGAGATTATCGTGCAGCGGAAATGAATTTCTCTTTTTTCTTTTTTCATTTTTGCCTGGTTGTCACTAAACGTTACACGGTGTGGCCCCGAATACAAGGGAAATGAATTGACGTTTACTATGAGTGACAACCTTTTTCCATGGTATGAAATGAATCTTAATTTGATCTCAACGGATTAACGTACGAGCAATGAAAATAAAAAGAATATTACATCTGAAAATATGCACTCCTTTGAAGTAATTGTTATTTTTATTTTATATTGCAGCAAAAATTCTATTGGAGACTTGATATAGTATTTATTAACTCACTTTTAACATTTATAAGACAGCTCTGAACAGCTTATGCATTAATTGTGCATATTATAGACATGCATAATTATGCATAATATACACTTGAAGTTTAATCATTTTTATGCAATGCTAGGAAGTTAGTAAATTAATATTTTGAGAACATTTTATGATATTTAAATGCAAATGAATTTCCGGTATTCAATAATTTACATATTTCTATGATAGTCATACAAGAATCAAGTAAAAGTTATTCAAAAAATATAACTGTATTGAATTTTTATTTTTTGAACGAATTTTAAGAATTGTTTAATCTGATAGGTAAAACCAACGCGGTTCTTTGTTACAATATAGAAACTGTCACAATACATTTATTGAGATTTTAAAAGATTTATTGTTGGTTGCGTAAATCTGAACCAATAACTTCCCATAGAAGTACATTGTGACTTTAATAATCATAAAATCTGCAATCTGAAATTGGTCACTTTAATTTCCCTGATAATTCCATTCCAATAATTAATTTATTTTACTATTGTTGAAGGTTCTGAAATGTATACTGTTCACTTAAACCGTACCTCGTGAATTAATTCGTTATAAAATTCGAAAGCACTTTGTACTTCCATATGGTGTGCATCTTTTAGTGGATTGTTTTTTAAAATGCCCAAATATTTCATAGCTCTGTCATTGCTATTTATTAATGTTAAAATTTTCTTGTATTTTTCAAACCTGCACAAAATACTGCAGTTTATTAATTAGATGAGTGAGATAAAGAATCATTGTTGTATTCGAGAGTATTGGTAAGACGGTGTTGCATCGCAATAGTTAGTCGAACGGACAGCAGTGAGTTTAGTTTAGCGACCGTGAAATTTCATAGAATTTCATAGAATCCGCAATCTGCCAGGGATGGGACTCCTACTGCTCGACTATTTGTCTCCTGAATACTCGTCCGCGATCTTCGTCGACATTTATCCCGAGGAATATCGCAGCCGAGGTGAAGTATCGGCCGTCACATTTCTCGTATTGAACATCAATCGAACAAAGGAATCGCAGAAGTTCCGGTACGTTCTTCCGAAGTCGGGCTGAACATTCGTCCATCCTGTCCCAAAACACTGAATCTCGAAGGTCATATTTAATAGAAAAATCATTTGGATCTGGCGGCGTATATCTCAGATTTTTATCTCCGCCCTGTCCATTTACGAATATTCTACGGTCTCTTCAAATCGCTCGAATCTTAAATATATTCTAAAATTGTTATTAATAATTCGGCTGCGGATCTTTGTGCAAAATAAACATCGTTTGTCTCAGTTATAGCAAACAGCTGTTAAGCAGAAAGTTCCTTCCTTAATCATCTTAATTGGATGCACATAGTGCAACAGTGCCCTTGAATTATTTCTTTACTATTCTGTGTTTTGAGAATTTCTTTTCAATTCAAATAGAATATAAAAATTTTTGCATGATTTTATTTGCTTAAGTACAATCACTCTTAGTTCAATTATATCACGAGTTACAAGATACTTTGTACACGCTGTGCATTGTTATATATTATAGAATCATTATACACATTATTGAACTGCAGAAGTGCATGAAAATAAAAATATTTTTCATTGATTGAGAGAAATAGGAGATAAATATAGAAAAATTTATTTCTTCTCAATATTTATAAGTTTACTACGAGTACGTTGAGGTATTACAGTATTATCATATCTTTATATTGCTGTATTGTTTAATCAATATATACATTTCAGCACTATGAATTTTACAATCTACTTATTATACATTGTGCATCGTATGGAACGACAAAATTGTAAAAGTTTTAATAGTATTGCAATTAAATCTACATTAATTGTGTAGAATAATCAAGTATTTTTATTATGATTTCTTTTAATTCTTTTACTGTTTTTATATTTGATCTACTCATTTTTGTTTATTAATGTATTAAATACACAATCTACTTGTAACATAACAAGCACATGTGTTGTGCAAGTGACAAGATTAAATTTATTTCTTTTATTTTATTTAAATTTATTTATTCAGTTATTCAACTATTAAAATTAGCCAATAATTCAAAATTAACTAAATAATTACAGATTAATAACTATAAAATTATATAATTCAAACAACAATGAACGATGGAAGGAACATTTTTTAAGTTACTTTTGTTTCTGTTTCCTCTGTCGAAAGTGAAGAAATATTAATGACGAGTCCTTCAGATTTATTGCGCACTTAATAACGTATAAAATCCGCGCAATTTCTGCCTCGAGCATGAAATCTAGTAACGAGTTTGGAAAAACATTGAAAAACGAGAAGAATTCTGTTGTAACTGAACGCAAACTTCCGGTACATAAATATTGAGCAAGCATACTCTTCACCACCTGGCTTCGGCTCTATATACTTCTTATATCCCGAAACTTTCTCCGCCTTAAACACGAATTTTGCATAAAAGCAATGGAAGTTTCTTTATTTAAACATCATCGGCGTTCGCGGATTAAAATTTTTACTGGAACGCACTGCTCCTTCTGTTCCATTCCCTATCCTTGGAGTATTACCAAAGGAAGATGATAGCTAGTGTTAGCAAAGTATTATTTCAAATAAAGTAAATAATTTCTACTATAATAAAGACAACCTTAAGATCAATATATCCTATTTGTTATAACAAATTTTCCAGCTCATTTAAAATCAAATTTAAAAATGGTATTTCGTTCGAGAGGGAAACTAAAAACAGTGGGCCTATATTTTTATTATTTTTAATTTTTATTATATATACGTATATATATCTACTTTGCTAAATATTGAGATTGCTTTATATTTTTTAATTACATTCACAAGATTAAAATATCTCGTAATATCTTTGAAATGATTAAGGTAAAACTATTTTACTGAGGTCGTGCTTTTTACTTAAGATATTAATTTGTCCATACGGCACAGCATTGAATATTTTAAAGGGTATTTGAAATGTTCTTCTTTTACATTGAATGAATATAAATGAAGTACTATTATGAGACTGAGAATCGCTACTTCCAACTCACAAGTTTAGTAATCAGATCAATAACGTCGTATCTTTTAAATGTTTAAACTAAATTCATTTAATTTCCAGGAGACCCTAGAGGTAAAAAAATATAAGTAACACGGTAAATCATGGTTTATACAGGGTGTCCACTCTGTGAATAGAAAGTTTTTAATCCTGTGGAAATTTAAAGGGACCTAGAATAACAACCAACGGTTGAAAGTTGATATAAACGAAAAGTTCTCTCTGTAAATAATTCTTTTCGCCATTAATGTATTACTACACTCTGATAAAATTTGTTCGATTAGTTCAAGATATTTTTAACCGTGTATTTTAAATTAAATTGAACGAACATACTTCAATTTATGAAAACAACTTTGGCAGTTGTACTCGTACGGATACGATAAAAAGTACAAATTGTTTACGCTCTCGTTTTTGTATTGGATATTGAAAATTTTCCGGTTCGTGGTTTTGCAACGCACAAGATTCTAATTAAAATCGCGAATTTTCAGTGGAATATAATAGCACAGGATAGTCAGTAGTTTCAGATTTTCGTAAACCTTTTGCTATGCGTGTAAAATATAGTCTTTTTTTTATTGTAATAATATTTCTTAACGAGCAACACAAAAGGAAATTTCTAAGAACTTCTGCCACGTGTAGAGAAAGTGATTACACACGTATCAATTCTGAGAAAGGAACAAATGAAAAGTTAGATTTATGCAGTATAAGATTCGTTGGCAATATTAACAAAAATCTACTTCCTTTTTAATTTCAATTACATTGCTCGGTTCGGATAATCGAGGTTTCACTGAATCATCGATTAATCCCTTGCCCTATATCGTGACAGACTCGTGATGAAGATTCAGATCAGAGTCTAATAAATATGTATTTTATTAATTTCCCTTAAACCGAGATGAAATTCTATTTTAGCTTTGTTAATATATAGTTATTAGAGAACATGTATAGGCATACAATAGATATAAATTTTCTTCTTTTATACGAAATTGCGAACTACAAAAAAAGTTCTAATCACTGAAACCGTAAAATAAATCGTAGGGCAAGGAATTAAAGAAGCAAATATACTCAGAATTATGTAATGTTTGGTCTCGTTTTAATCAGAAAAGTGCCACAAATGCTTCGATGAAAGTAAAGGGTGTCCCAAAATTCACGCAATTCACGCTTCCGCCACGGACTGGTCACATGACAGAAGGTAGCCCGAAGTAGTGGGGATAAATTTTTCGCAAGTATCGTGCACATCTCTTTCACATTAATGAAGGCCGCATTAAGAAGTCGTGGATTTCGCGTACAACAAAGATGAAGAAATTTAGCGGACTGCGAAAAACTGGGACAAATTCATGGATTGAACACGGTGTACCTAAAGTTCGTTTTCTTTTGTCAAATTACGTTATTTCACGGCTCGGTTCGTCCCGTCAGCGCCTGATACCGGTTACAATATCAAGTACTTACGGTTACACAGTTAACTCGACTGGCGAGCGCATAATTACTAACTGGAGTGGAGAATCCCGCATAATTTTCGTCCGGCGAAAATTTCATGGGAAATACGTACGCGCCATCCGTGTAAGACGTTTTAACGAAGCACAAGATGTCGTCGTTCCTCACGGCCGTCTCAAGATTTACAGTGTGATTCTCCTTTGTCCTGTTGACCTTGTCCCCGAAGAAGAAGATGGGATTTATTTGCACTATCTATAACGCCATGGACAGTGAGCTTTCAGTATGTTCTTCCGACTACATTAATTATATAACTTTAATGAGTCTATGGAAGATCCTCCGGTGAAATTTCACCAAATTTTATATTTTAATTTAACAAATTTCACTCATAATTTCATTTTTAGATGAACACGTCAAATTGTAGCAAAATTACTGAAAAATGTAGTTCGCTTTAATGTCTAGGCAAGGAATAAAAGTGAATTTTATGCAATTTTTTTACCAATGCTTCTAATTGATTATAAAAAATCAGATCGTTTTGGTACAATTATAAAAAATTCTGTTTTAAAGTGCGTTCGAATACTTTCGTGGCTCACTGTAGCACCATAAAAACCGCAAAAGATGTTCGACATTTTCGATCGGTGACCTAGAGAAGGGCCCTTTAAGGAATTAATAGCAGACGAATGAGCCCATCTTTAACTCCTGTCGCTATAAATCAGTCCATAGAAATGCGAATTTGCATAAAGATTTACAGTCTATTCATTACTCTTTTTAACGACGAACATTCCAATACTGGTGGGCTTATATAAGTCCGCCGTTCCACCGGCATCCTTTCCCGATTTCCAGTAACAAATGATTTCATTCACTCAATATGTTCCATTATATAAACGATAGAAAACGATTCGATAAAAGGCCGATGTAGGCATATAAAATATTGAAACGCCTCATCGATAACCCGTCATACCGCAAAATTATTGTTCGTCGGAGGAGATTCAATATCGCATTCCCTTAGACTGCGTTTAACTGCGTCGACGCGTTTTAATGCGCCATCATCGGCGCACTTTATCGGCGAATATATACGCACCACAATCACGGGAATAGGAAACACCGGAAAAGTCGCCGGGGTTTTTGTTCGTCTCCGTTCTGATATCCGAGTAGTGCATCCCGTCGTCGTGCACGAAATACGAATTCCATCAAACTGTCGGATAATCGAGAATATTCGCATAGTTTTGCACAGGGGAACTCCGATAGGCGAATAACGTGGTTAAGGAGAGCGGAGCAGAGTACTAGCTGTCCGCAACATGTCTCTGCTTTCAAGCAACAAGCTCGTTCGAAACTTTTCGCGCGTAGCTTGCTATTATAATTGTTGCCATTTGCGATCGCTCTGTGTCCAAAGTGTCTCCCTGTTAACCATCCATTTTTCTCTTGTCGCATCATTACTCTTTATCATTGTCACTCGTCTCGAGATTGCTTTTATTTTTCTGCTTGAATGCGTGCAACAATTTCTATCGGATGGTGCTTGTTTCTGAATTTACTCGGTTTGAAATTATTCTCGAATAGACGCCGTATCAATTATTATAGAGAGATTCGTTTCATGGAAAATAGTCAGGTTTCAGTCCAGTTAATAGACTGCGGGGAAAAATGATTACAGGAAGTGCAAAACAGTTGAAGCATCAGAAATATACAGAGTGTCTCACTTAAGTGTGACTCCCAGAATTTCTTCTTTAATTTTAACGAAGTAAACAATTTTGTATGTGTAATTTGAATGGCATCAAGTGATTAATATCCCGCAGGGATTGTCTTTGAAAAGGTTTTTCTCGTTGATTTCAAGACCATTTTTTAAAAAATATATTATATATAAAATATAAATATAAATATAAAATATATTTTCGTGTTACATCGCGGTAAATGAAAGTAAAACATCTGTAAAGTAAACTCAATTATTTTGTTTGATCAAAAAGTGTGATCTTCGAGTATAGTTGTGGGCTGCTCTTTATTTTATCGGACTCAAAATTTGTGCCCTTCTCCTATAAATTATGATGTATTTGCTGTGTAATCCAGTAGATTGGTACCTGGGCCGGCTGCAGGTTAAAGTTTCGATCCTGTAGGATCAATGGTTCAGGAGTTATGCTTACTTAAAGTTGATTTTTCAGTGTTTTTGACAGGTAAGAGCGCCGCCATATTGGTTTGTAGTGACGATCGCACGCCGCTTATCGAGCAGAACCGCTAGATGGCAGCACGGGCACGCGTTAATGCTGATAATATACAGCGGGTATTGCGATTGTTGCTTGAATTTTGGAAGACATGGCCACGATGTTGCGTTTTAACTGGTTGGGTTAGGTCTGGGTTAGGTTTTTGTAAATATTTTCCACGATATTTCTTCTCAAACATTTTCTGAGATATTTTCTCTATGTTAGCGATATTACTGTGTGCCCGTGCTGCCAGCCAGCGGTTCTGCTCGGTAAGCGGCGCGCGATCGTCACTAGAAACCAATATGGCGGCGCCCTTACCTGTCAAAAACACTGCAGATTGCTCAACTTCAAGCAAGCATAACTCCTGAACCATTGATCCTACAGGATCGAAACTTCGATCTGCAGCCGCCCCGGGTATAAATCTACTGGATTACATACCAAATACATCATAATTTATAGGAGAAAGGCATAAATTTTGAGTCCGGTAAAGTAAAGTTTACCCTACTTGTGTATTTATAGCTATCCTTTTGATTCATTAATAATAATGCTATTACCGAAACGAAAGCAGGAAAAAATGTCAAATTGAAAATAAAATAAAAAAAATAGCACAGTCACACACACGTGACAATATCAGTAATGAATTGACAATATCAACTGTATAATTAAAATTTGTACAAAGTACTATGTATACATATTACATAATAATTATAATAACGTAATTAGGTAAAGTCGCTCGTGCCCATAGTTGGTAACGTGACTTTAATGTAAAGTTACATAATTTCTTTCAAGAAGTTGCTTGTCGAGCTTAACAAAAAAAGGATAGTTATGAACAAAAATGTTTTATACAAGATAAACCGTTCGAGTCGGTTTAAGAGTTGGTTGAAAATGGTCGCGACCGTATTAAGGTAAGGCTACTCTATTTCACTCTGAAAGTATTATCGAATGTAGAGCGCACGTTATTAAAACGACGAAGCACTCTGTGTCCCGCGTGTAATATGCGTTTTACGCGCGCTTACACAATTTTCTGAATGAAAAGACATTTACTTTTTCGTGCGTGCCTTAGGAAAATGGTGGCGGCGAAGAAGCACGTAGAAAATGGTTTTGTTTGTATTAACCTCAGCGAATGGAACATTCGCAAATATTCCTGTAATTGGAGAGAAGAGGCAGTCGGGTATGGGGAACAAATGTAGGTTAACTGGGAAAAATGAATTAGGGCCAAACCACAGTACGTGTTACTCGGGACCATCTGACCGTATGGAATCCTGTACTAAGTTTTGTCAAACATCGTGACTTCCATGGAAGTGTCATCTCTTGTTCGAGAAAATTAATATTTTCTTGCCACATAGAGAACCCGGCAAAGAACTAAAATACACTTTC
The DNA here is from genome assembly GCA_028455795.1 of Lasioglossum marginatum. Taxonomy (NCBI): domain Eukaryota; kingdom Metazoa; phylum Arthropoda; class Insecta; order Hymenoptera; family Halictidae; genus Lasioglossum; species Lasioglossum marginatum. Next base: position 3,870,695 of record CM052254.1, on the reverse strand, counting down.
GCCACTTTCAGAAACAATTGAAACTCGTTGGGAAACTGAAAATTCTTTCTCCAGTTCTATTTTCGCAGCAGTCTTACATTCTTTCTCTGAAAATGAGTTTGATATTCTGCGACATGTTCACTAATTACAATAGAACCTCGATTGATCGGCTTGATCGGGAGACAAACAGCCCGGATAAATTAACGCCCGATGGATAATCGAGACCCGAGGAAATAATTAAAACGTACATTATATTCTAAAATAAATTTTTAATTTCTGAAAATTTATTTCCCTTCATATAATATAATCATATTTAAACGCATATTTGTTTATAATCGGGATCCGGTTAATCGAGGTCCTACTGTACTGTATTACGGATTTTCGTTCATGGTCAAAAGCACTAGTTGAAATCCCACCTTAATCTATAATTTTAGTAGATAAAATGTTAAATAATTACTAGAGGCAGGTGAATGCATATTATAAAAAATATTTGAATGTTTTAATTTGTCGTTTTATGCAGCAAGATACAGGAGCTATATAGACATTTATTTCTTTTCTTAACACTAAACCTACCATCACCGATCAAAATGACCGGTTTCAGATATTTTATTTTACGATTATTGATATAATAAAATTAATTTCATAAGAAATTATAGTATTACAATAGGAGCTGCACAAAGTCTAAATAAAATCAATCTTGTCATTTTTATAAGGGAACATGTACCAGTTACTTTTAAGGCTCGGCAGGCAGAGTTGTGCAGAATTACAATTGAATTACTCCAGGAATTATAATTACAAAGTAATTGAATTATACTGTAATTCAGTCATATTGTAATTTATAATTCAGATCTTCATTCAATTAAATTACAATGTAATTCGTAATTGCAATAGGAGTACAATTATAAAATACTTTGTAATGAAATTACATTAATTAATTGAACGAGGACGAGGAATAGAAACTAAGTCGCATAGACAGCAGACAAGTATATGAAAGAAAATAAGAAATACATAAAAATATATCGCAATTCTTCAAAGTTCTGGACTATAATTTGGAGACCTGTATATTAATTACACATCTGATTAAAATAATTAGTAATTGAATTAATTGAAAGGTTTGAATTATGTAATTCAGTTACGACGTAGTTGAATTACTATATAATTGAAATACAATGTAATTCAATTGTGTAATTCAATTACGATGTAATTGAATGAGCACAACTCTGTCGGTAGGTTTAGTGTTAAAGAAATTTTTGTTTTTACTTTCCTGCATTTAATTTAGTAATTTTTGTCATAAATGCATAAAATCCGCAGTGTAGTTATAACATTGACCCCCGGTAAGATGAAAACGTATTTATAGGATGCACAGACTGGACCGTGTTAAGATTAAACGAGGACAGGTTGTCTGTAATGGGTGTTTCATCTTTCATATCCCGTTATTCGGCAAACAACCGAAGGAAATATACGTGATAAAGACTGTTTCGAGGCGTCTGGATAATCCGGAATATTCGTATAGTTTTGCAGAAGGCAGCAGCGATAGGTGAATAAGGAGTGGGTTAGGCGAGGAGAGAGCAGAGGAGATCTGTCCGCAACACGTCTCTGCTCTCAAGTGGAGCGAGCTCGCCTCGAGGCATCCAAGTTTACTTACAACTTCACTGCCAACTTCTCAATATTCATCCCAATTATATACCGAACCTTGCGCGCAATTGCGACTGTATACAAGCGATGCAACGCGCTGCTAACGCCACGGATGTATGTACATATAAGCAGGTACTCAGTTGTCGTTCCGAGAAATGATCTCCACCCGTCTTGCCACCTCGTTACACCCGTAGATACAGTTCCCAAAGTACAGGGGATAAGTAGCATTCGAGCCCGCCATAATTCGTCCCTCGACGATTGTTGTCCTTGGAATTTTGCGATGACGCAATTTTTCCATCGCGTTCGACCAGACGCAAATCTTTATGCTCGACGAAATAATGAGAGATTTTACATATTTACAGTGAACCACGAAAGTATTTGAACGCACTTTAAAACAGTATAACTTTTTTATAATTCTACCAAACCACCTGATGTTTTGCAAGCAATTAGAAGCATTGATTTACTAAATGATCTGCAAAAAGGATTTTCCAAAAATTACAATTTACAATTTACATTTAGAGGTAAACAAATGAACGTAAACATTGTGAATGCTCATTTCCTCAACTGTTGTCCGTTTGTGTCGCAAGATCTGTTAGTTCATTACATGAAATTGAGATACGTTATAACAATGAACCGGTACGCTAATAGTGAAAAAATTGTGTTTTCAATGTGGCTCCGTATAAATTTGGTTTTTTGTGAGAAGTTCTGAAGTAATGTTTACGTTCATTTGTTTACCTCTAAATGCGAGGCGTTGCTATTACGTACCGTCGAAATATTTCAAATATTCTGGCAATTGATTCATGGCGATATTTTCTTTCAAGGTCATCGTATAGCAGATCGTTGAATTCGTTTCGAATTCGTCGAATACGTCGCCTACAATATTATGAAGTCAAAAATACCCAGTTCCATTAAAAGATATGATAGCGACCTTGATTTTTGCTTGAAAATCGATTTTTTTTAAAATTTAAAATATTGCAATTTCTTGTCGGTTAAATACTGATTAACTTTGGTACGAAACACTTTTCTGTCCGACCACCCGAAGGGGCTGAAAGATCGTGGGGATTAATTTGCGCCGCACCCTGTATGTACAAATTAATGGTTGTTATTATTGTGTATTGTTTATGAGACGAACGAGTACAATCCTATCTTGCAGCTTTAACTCTTCTGCGACTTTTTAATGCAAAATTTATATTGTTAAATAAAATGTTGAACGCAATAGGAATATCGAATAACTACAACTATTTTATTCTTATCTTGTAACCTGCAAGATTTACAACGTCGTAAATTCACCTTTTCCGAAAACATTTACGGATTGGTTTCTGTGTGCTAGTTTCTAGTAACAGAGTTATCACGTAAAATTTATGTAAAACTCGTAGAACTACTAATGCGCAAAGTTTGAAGGAAATTGAGTTTAGATGCATTCATATCATTCGTATGTATCATGAATATGGTCCCCTATCATTTAAATATATGTATGTATTTATTCTTGTTTGAATTTATTTGGAATAACATCGCAGATGTTGCCTATAATTTCGAAGCAAAGATGTACTTTATGTTGTTTATAATGAAGTAGAATTTTATACATATACATTGCTTATAGTTCATGTAAATGTACTTAAAATTAAAGTACATGTAGTTAATATTAGGTAAGACAAAAGAAAACCTTTTTTCGTCGGGAGATTTGTACTTTCGCGTCTGATTTGATAAAAAATATTTCATCATGACAATATACATATAAGTATAATTTTCACTTTACTAAATGATGCAATAAGTAAGATTAGTTTGGACTTTGACTCAGAGTACTTATAATCACTTTCACATTTATCCTTATCTTTCGAATAGTTTCAGAATATACAGAATAGTTACAGTAGTGAAAGATAAGAATAACAATTCAATTTGAATTTCCCAGCTGTATCATTGGGAGGGTCTTGGACGTGCACACGGACCCGTGTCGATGAGACTTTGCTACTTGAATGGTGTTCGCCGGTTGCGCCGATTAAACTTTTTGTGGTAAGGATTATTGTCTGAAGCGGCGCGGAGACCACTTGACACAAAAGTTTCGTCCGTACGAAAGCAACGGCTTATTTGACTCTCAAATAAACCTGTGACATATTTATTGTCGCGGCAGGATGACACGAACTTGTTGCTTTCACGCTACACCAGCTATTTGGTGAATCGGTAAATTGGTGTAATCAAATATTGAACCGGTAAGAAAGTATTATTCAGTGTCACGAATTCTAAATACTCAATCAATTTTCAATATAGGCCCACATAACAAAGTTATAAAATGCAACTTTTAGTATTTTTTCTACAATTCCGATCTATTGCAATTTTTGAAAAAATTTCTTTTCACACCCTGCAGTAAACTAAGTGCTCTAGCTTCCAAAAAATGTTCAACTCTCTCTCTCTCTCTCTCTCTCTAAAAATAGTACAAAATTAAAAAAGTTGTTGTGTTTTTTAGAGTGTTCGAATATGTATTAATTCCGGCCACTGTATAATTGAAGTGCATTTATAATATACATCATATTACATTTCCAACGAATCTTGGATTTTCAATATTGTCACGATAGCGGAAATTCCTAATATGTACGTAGATATCGCAATGAATAATACGAAACGAATATTTTTCCAGAACCTTCCCGATATACATCGTTAAACCGGACATGGAAGAATCGTTCGACGCAAATGTTCGTTTTGATGCCGAGGAAACGTTCGCATAATCTGCCAACGTATCCAGCGGAATAGCGGAAAACGACTCTCATAAAACATCGAGTGCGAAATATAAAATTTCTATTCGATTATGACCATTCATAAAGAAGCATCTTCGGGGAAGCAACAACTTCGCTATTCCTTTGGAACGCTTCATATTAAATACGTGAGGTAAATACTAAAACAAATAAGAATTCGATGAATACACTCCGTCTTTGATATAGTCTACAGCAGTTACGTAATAAATATCTCTTGAATGAAAAAGAAGTTAATCATTCGAAGCAAATAAAGGCTAGACTAATATGCAACATCGTAAAGTTAATTCGTTAGCAAGAATTCGAAAGTTTAATTAAATAATAACAAATTTAAATTATATATAACACAAAACAAAACGTGAACTTAAAATTACTAAAAATTAGTCATCTTGATTTCATTATTATATAATGTAGGGAACGTAAAATTAAAAAACTAGCTTTCCTTTAAATTATTTTTCAACTACCTTTGAATTATATTTCTTCAAGGAGAAAACTCACGAAAAAATTTTGAATTCGACTGTATTTGTTCTCAAGCCATATTATTTTTTTATTATTACGGTATGAAGTTTTATGCAATTTTCATAGCATATTTTATGAAGATTTTTATGAAAAATTGTGGTAAGAATAGTATGAAAATGCTGTTTTAGTTAATACACACGTTTATATTTTACGCTATAAATATATAAAAATTTGTAGTTTATTTGTTACGATATTAACTCGGAAACATTCTCTGCACACGGTTTCGAAATGACTTTTCTCGAAATTATCTGCACGAGAGCAATAAAGGATACGACACACATTTCGAATTGTTGAAATCTTCTGAAGCACAAGTGTGGTAGAAAAGATGCTGATACACGAAGAACACGTTGCGGTAATGTCACACATGATAAGAGTTATGCTCCGCCGGACGTTACATCGACAAGATTAATTGCACTCCCGATAAAACCGTACAGAGAGGATAAAGTTCCTCATGAAATCGTTACCTGTTATTGACATACACGGTATCAGGACGACCCCCGGGGATCTGCCGCTACTCAGATAAATACGATTTACTCTTTAGTCACTTTTAATTTAGCTTCACTGTTTTTCTGGTGAACGGTAGCTCGTAACGAACTTCGACTATTTTAATAAACGTAGGTAGATGATCTCTCTGTTGTATGATCTGTAACAATTCTGTTGACAAAGGTTAACAATTTCCCGCATTTATAACGTACGTTTGTCAAACATTTCGAGCACATCAATCTCTCACAGCGAGGATTTGATTCCTTTTGCTGCATTTTTAATTTAAATGACTGGAAGTAATTTGTGATTCTTATTATTTACATATTATCTTCGACTGTTTCAATGGACGTAGACAAAGGTTAACAATTTCTCAGTATTTAAATTCTTTTACTGCGTTTTTTAGAATTTCGTAGAATCTTAAATGAAGTGACATAATTTTGATATTAATTTTCACACCACGCTTTTACAATTTTCTAAATTTTTTAGCAGTATAAATATTTTATTAACATACATCAACTTGGTAAAAGAAATCGTGAATTTGTATAATTTCACACATTCGATTACGTAGTTCATTGTAAGAGGAGAAACATTTAATTTATTTAAACATACTGCTATTTTTCAGTAAAATAGAGAATGAACATTTTTTAATCTAATCATGTATTAATTTTAGTACAGAGAATGCAGAAGCAGAAAATGATTTTACGAGAGGGACCATTGTAAGCCTAGAATTTATGGCAGTCACATGGTCCAGTTCTTTTTCGTGCAGATTAGTAACGTAAAAGTCTGTCCTTCGTTTAAAAAGTTTCTTAAGGAAGGTTATAGGATAATAGAGACTCATAAACGCCACGTGTACAGACATTTCTACCTCATGCTGGGTAAAAGGACAGACTTTTTTTCGAACAGTTACCCATCGACTCTGCGTACCAATTTGCAATGAAAAAAAAACCGAAACATATGATCGCCATAAATTCTTGTCTTACGTCGTGTCCTGTTTTTGTCGGACCACTCCGTTGTTCGACACACATAATGCCCCCCCCCCCCCGAAACTCTTCAGAAAAATCATACAATCAGTATCGTTTGAACCGCGGTAGAGAGAACATCTCTAAATACGTGTCGGTTCGATTTTCACGGTTGTGAATCTGTGTGTTTTTAATAATCATATTTAAACTAATCACTGTGCGGATTTTTATGTAAAATAAAAGTTAGCTGCTGCTATTGGTGAACTTACTTTATTGATATATATGAAATCAGCTGTTCAGTTCGTCTCCTAATAGCCCAGTAACACGCATTTCGAAGCAGTAAGTGCACTTACGGCTGAATAAGTGAGTTTTAATTAAATCAATTTCTGCTACTTCTCTTGTTCACTGTTTTACCGCGGCGCGATGCCAACGCTACGCTTAGGAACCTGCCGCGGAGTCGTTCTCGTGTTTTTCGTTAATAACTCCTTAACAAAGCCCAAGCGGACATTCTTGCAAATGAAAATGTCGCTTCAAATAACCTCAAGATTACTTTCAAGTAACTCGAATATTTTTAGGACATCCTGTATATCAGCACGCCGTGCGTATTTTTCGGGAAAGTTTCACCCAGGAAGTGACTTTATTAGCATTTCCACACGTTTTCCCGAATATAGGTGGCAAGGGGGTCGCAAAAGTTCGACTACAAATGTCAAATGGTGCATTATTAGTCGGCAGAGTCTCGAATACTGAACAGATTCGCTGATTTTACACGGCTCCCACTTGTAGTTCGTGTAGTAGTCTGAGTAATTGTTATGGATCTGAAAGTTACCCGCGGAATACGATCAAAAGTACCCGTAAAATTATACCGGTAATCCCGTTAAACTCTAATGTAGCCTTGCCACGTATCTCGGCGTCGGAAGACAACCGGATGGTGGCCATTTTTCACGTTGTTTGTCTTTTCGTGCTTTCATTCTTCTGGGGTTTTATTTCGACCGCATAAAATTTTACGGAAAAGGGACGAACTAAAAGTTGTAATTTGAATGCAGCTTCACAACTGCTACACTTGCGGAAAAGTTCTACAATAACCTTACATTTATTTACTATTTTTCACGTTGCAACAAAAGATTTCTGCTGCACGACACGGTGCAAAATAAGGCCAAAGTGACATGAAGTTCCTTTTCTATCTACTTTTATATTCTCCGATTATTTATTTATTCTTTACGATATGGTTTGAAATTATTTTTACTTTAATAATTCAAAATTATAGTTCAATAATTCAAAATTATAGTTCAATAATTCAAAATTATAGTTCAATAACGGTGAATATATATAATTACAAAGTAAAACTTAATGAGTTTTCAAAACCTATATCATAATTGCACAATATGAATCGCATTAGATAAATAATCAAAAAATATAAAAAGAGGGAAAGGAATCCTACACATTCTAATTTTTTAATAGATAAAGGTTTTCTTGTTAAATAGGTGACCTTAAATACTTGATTAAATTTATTTACAAAGAAGAAATTTTTCATTCATTTAGTTTGTAAAAGCGACCTCCTAAAATATATATATACCTTTAAATATAATTATAATACGTGAAGCAACTGAATTAAACATCGAATATAATACATGCGGTAAATAATGCAGCGCAATGAAAATGTTCAATACATCACAAATTCTGTTTGTAAGGCTTAGAATTGTTGATCAGGATAATCCGCACGCCACACGAAATACACTTCCTATAGACGCATTATCAATTTTATGTGCGTTATAGGATACGTATATGTATAGACGTGGTTCGTACATATTCTCTTGTGATAAATTTATAAATGACAAAAATATTTCGATGTTATGAGTGCAAGCAACTATTTTATTAAAAACTGATCTAAAAAGGAGGAAGTCCAAATTGAATTTTGTGATTGACTTGTTCATTTATGATATAATTAATTTACATAATGGTGTAGCAATTAACCTACGTAGCAGAAATATTTATTTTTTCGCTATTATAATTTGAATATATTTCATTATATATGATGAATATTTAATTTTATGGTTAATGATTTACCATACGCTCGTCTGCCTTTTTAGTGACAAACTATCCCACTTACGTTATGAGTAGACTGCGGATTTTAGGCATTTATGGCAAAAATGAGTAGATGCCGTTTGAAACAGTGAAAAAGTTACAATGATCTAATAATGTCAAACTAGTGTTTTAAGCTTGTTAAAATTATTAAAGTAAGAATTAAACTGTCTATCTGGCTCCAGTCTCTTGCAAATGATGGACAATTTTTATTTTGCATAATAATCCGCATTCTAGTTCTGAGGAACGATCTAATTTCCGTGAGTGCTCTAATTGTGTTTCTTTCAACTGAAGTCAGAGTAATGTCTTAATTGATACTGTTTACCATGAATTCTGAAAATATCCTAACTGACATATTAAACTCTACTTATGAAAAGATTTATTGTTATTGCTTTTAAAGGTATCTAATAATTATTCTAGTTAATTATTAGTGAATTAATTATTCTATTTAATTATTAGTTCAATTATGTAAATTATTTACTAGTTACTTAATTAGTCTAATTATTCTCTTAATTTTTTTTTCTGTATTCGATCTCGGATACTCGATTTGTAAATGTGTTAATTTATAAATAGATGTGGGTCTTCATGAAAAGTAAAAATTGGAGAAACTAAATAGAAGATTTATTCTTTCTTTAGAAATTTTAATAGATCAGAGATAATATATTGACATTCTTAAATTCTTTTAATCTTCGCACTATTTTCAATTTCATTCACTCAATTTTGTCGTAAATGCATAAAATCTGCGTACAAGGCTCTGACACAATTTCAAAAGGCATAATGCAAGTTTAATAGGACGAGATTATTAAAGAAATATAAATTTTCTCAAACGAAGAGAAGCCTCCCGCGCGCGCCCGCGCGCGTAGAGTGAATGACAAGATAGCAACCTCGTGAGCTTCCCCTAAAGTTCCGTTCCTCCTTAGCAGTTGCGGGGAATCGTTATGTCCAGCTGTGAGGTTACTGCTTCCTTAAACACGGATTTATGACACATCGATGGACGTCGAAGATTATATTAAATTGGTCGTAGTCCGCACGTTTGGTTGCCAAATATTGGAGACCTCCTATTTCCTATGCGTTTTCCTTAAGATTACAAATCCTTGATTGTGCTTATAAATCATGAATTCTATTACAAGCAGGGTCACTAAAATTTTTAACCATATAGACATTCGTTTAAAAACATTTATTAAGAGATACAAGCAATTACTTGCCAAGTACTTTCCATTTAAAGTCCCTACGAAGATAATTACGAAAAAATCGTTTAGCTAATGTTGACGAACCAAAACTCTCTAAAAAATTAATGAAAATTGTCAAATATTTCAACGTTTACTGAAGAATACCCCATTAAATTTTTAATGTGTTTTTTCCAGAACTTGAAAATTAATTCTTGCACTGATAGATCGAGTATACGAAGTTTGCTCACCCTGCAGAAGAATTATAGTAGTAATTACCACCATAAATATCTTTTTTCTTAGATTTTTTAATCTATATGTATCCGTGTATTATCTGTGTATTTCGATACACGTGTACACGTTTACTTCAGTACCCGTGTATCCGTGTATAACACGGATTAAAATACGGATATATATTAGTACTCGTGAACACGCGAATACGTGTATCTCCAATACACGTCCAAAACCGTGGTCTCTAGAACAAATCTACTGGATTACATACCAAATACATAATAATTTAAAGGAGAAAGGCAAAAATTTTGAGTCCGGTAAAGTAAAGTTCACCCAGAAACAGTTTAGGACAATAAATGGGATCTTTTATGCCAGGATGTGTGAAGTGTACATTTTCTTCTTTCGATTATACGAAATATTGAAATATACAAAAGTCTTACCACTTTGGAGTGGAGCGAAAAGCTTCGTCCTCTTGCTGTGCCACCCCGAATCTCATTTTCTCCAGGCCTCATCCATAGTTCAAATCAACAAAATATATAAATAATGCAAAATATCTCATTATTTTATCCAGCACTGTAGCTCGAAAGTTCTACGAAAACTTCACCGACATCCTCGATTCGGGCCACCGTGCGACACGATCGTTCGATCCGAATTGATAGCGCAGAAATTGAATGCGCGTGCATGGTTGGTTGTGGTAGGAGTCGTCAAACTTTTTACTGACGTTTATAAAAGAATATACAGAGGCGTCGGTGGCGGCGTCGACTATGAAAAAAAAGTAACCGAGAAGAAAGTGGCGTCGTTTATTACACCGGAGCATTCTACTAATCCTCGAGGAGGAAAAAGGCGTCGGTAGCTGTGGCGGGGGTGGGCGTACGCGCATGCAGACGATACCCTTTGAGGGTGTTTCTCGTCTTCTGCGTCGGGAGGTGTGCTCTAAAACCGCATTGATAATATAAAGATCGTTTGAAAAGCTGAGCACGTCTTGTGATGTAATGTATGCAGGGAAACTGAGTAAAACAAAACAGTTCCACTGAAATTGAATACAAATTTCCGTAACTCGTTCTACCCCTTCCCTCCCCCCGGGTTCCATTCGGCCTCTCACTCTCTCTCTCCTCTCTTTCTCTCTCTTTTCGCCACCCAACATTATCCATCCTCTTTCTCTGCCCACGTTTTTCTCCTCTTCTTCATCGCCCAGCAAGCAGAACCAGAAGCGGTCTCTCGGCCGCGCCAGAAATACGGCCGTGACTTACCTACTTCCTCTCTCCCACCCTTTCTCTGGATGTACGAAAAATTATGCCGCTGGTAATGACTATAAAAATGAGCGGGATACCTCGGGGATCGTATTTTAAAGTGTCCGTTAGAAACCGGGAAATTGAAATCTCGATAATTTCGAAGGCCCCTAGCCGACTTCTGCAGTCCGACGTTGCCCACATCATCTCGGGTCTATAATAGTTACGCGAAATTATTTTGTGATGAACTGCTCGACTATTGAAATAATTGAAATCTTTTCCGGGATGATCCAGAAATGAAGCCATTGAATATTGCAAAGGTCATATTTCCGGACCTCCGTCGACGTCTTCGTTCTCACTCGATCGATCACCGAAATAGTGTTCCCTAGAATAGTTTTCTGTGCTGCCTGTTGTTCGATTTTGATCCACAGCTGTCCCTGGAATTCTTGGGGAACTGTCTGCGCGAAACCAGTCCGTAAAAAGAATGTAATGAAATATAGCAGAAGTTATTTTTTAAATTGTCACCCGCTGCGAAGCAAGCTTTGTCGTGTTTTATCTGTTATCTGGTTCAGAGCCGAAGTTCCCCCGCGAGCATGAACAGAATATAGAATGCCGCGAACTTGCTGCTGTGTCTTCTCTTAGATTTTACTTTGCAGGCCGAGGGGTAGATTAATCTACCTTCGGGATTAAAAGGAGATAATAAAACATAATAATTCCCTGATCTGCTTGCGCAAGTAGCGGGTAGTGGTAATGAAAGATAAGTTAGAACTTTGTCTTGGGATCGGTTCAGAAAAACGGGAAATTATCCGACGGATATTTTACACTGATTTCGGAGAACTTTACGGTGATGGACAACATTGATTTCGCTCAACGTACATAGGTCACGATATAGATTCATTATTTTTGCTTAAAAAATCTTAAATTTTACATTCAACTTTCATTCATTTTATATTCAACTTTTATTCATTTTACATTAAACTCTTATTAATTGTACATTCAACTCTTTTATTAATTTTACATTCGACTTTTATTAATTTTACATTCAACTTTTATTAATTTTATATTCAACTTTTATTAATTTTACATTCAATTTTTTTATCAATTTTACATTCAACTCTTTTATTAATTTTACATTCGACTTTTATTAATTTTACATTCGACTTTTAATCATTTTACATTCAACTTTTATTAATTCTACATTCACCTTTTATTAATTTTACATTCAACTCTCTCTTTTATTAATTTTACATTCAACTTTTATTAATTTTACATTCAACTAGCAATAAAGGGTCATGCATGAACAAATATTTATAATTTCTTATTTTATATTTTTATAAAGTAAAATTTACATATTTTCAGTAGAATAATTTATAAAAATTACACGTTGTCTGTACACTATGACTTGAGATATCAAGTAGTCATTAAATTAAACTATCTAGATTGTCATACAAAGTGTTTGCAAGGTGTGAAAAGTGCATCAAATTATTAAGACATTGGAAATAATATAATCACTTAAGTATAATCTTAAGTATAATCACTTACATAAATTCATGGTGTTTACAAATTAAGGGAAAAAACATACATCTTGCATATGTATTTTTTATATCGATTGATTCGTTAATTAAAATCCAGCATACTCTGAAATAAATATAATAATTCATTTTGAACAATGTAAAATGAGCAAATATTTTAGCTTCAGTTTTTAAATTCTTCCGTCTTTATTGCAAGGGAGGTGAATTAATTAAAGGCAACAATTAATTAAATCTGTATAAAAAATTACCTTGTATGACGAAAAGGTACGTAATAAATTACAAAAAGAGAATTATAACATTGGACCCAGTATCATTTTTAAAATGAAGCATGGAAATTGTTCAATCTTGCCAAGTTTACAGAAGAGGATATTTCTTTAAATAAATAAATAAATGAAAGAGAACGTTTATATTATTGCACAGTACATTATGTTATTTTATTTTTCAGTGGTTCATGGACGTTCATACGCATGGTAATTTAATCAATTAAACGAAACATAATGTATTGTTTAGACTGTGATTTGTATATGTCGTGCACAAATTTATGAAATGCAACGAAGCGTTGTAATGTGTTGTAATTGTTAGAATTTAATTACGAGTCGCTGCAAAATCAATGAATTCATTGAAAAACGATTACGAAAAATAATGAAAATAACTTATTGGGTAAGTCTGTGTTTTGTTAATAAATGAGAATAAATATTGAATAGGGCCGAATTTATATTAGAATCCAATATTTCCAATAACCGACGAGTTTTGCTGCGATGAATCGTCAAATCAGCGAAATAAGAAAGAGAGAGAGAGAGAGACAGAGTTCTCTGAATTAAATTTTCAGAAATAAGCCTATCAAAATCATATAAAAATTTGCTTGTTTAAACTTGCAGACATCAGAGTTTGAAACCAAAAATTTAATCAACGATTGATGAATAAATTCCTACTTCAATCGTTAATCGCAATTAACAATTTAAACTCCTATTTTAGTCGTTAATTGCGGTTGACGATTACATTCTTTTCAATTGTACTCGTCAACCGAAAGAATCGGAGAGTAATTGCTGAAATTAAATGCTGAAATTTCGAAATGAAATGAAGTTATTTGGTCTATAATACAATCTCTATGTGTCTAGTTATTACAATTTATGGATAGACCGTGTGGCGATTAACTTCAACAATAATCGATTAAATCAGTCCCCGATTTTTCGATGATTTCTTTTTTTAATCAACGATTGACGATTAACTTCATCATATGACAAAAATGTGTTTTTACTAAAACTATGGTAAAAAAGTATACAATATGATTACCTTTTTTAATCGTACACATCAATCAATCAATCTCGATTAAAATTTTAATCGATAAATGCCCAACTCTGATTGAAACAGTTGCATGTAAACAAAGTGATTAACCACAATACCTTTGGTAGTCACGTAACTTTGTTTCGAAAGCTGCCAGTAATAAACCGACTAGAAACTGGGAAGTTTTCACGGTAATTTAATGACGCGTCCCCGTTATGGATGACAGCGCGCTGTCAGGGCTGAGCACGGCGATATTTTGTAAAAATAAATAGCGATGACGATGTTAGTTTCTCTTAAGTTATCATTTCCGAAGGTGGCCAGGGACGAACGCGCACGCCACCAACTTTATTCTATCTTCGAAATTAGTTCAGCCGTCTTGGCACGTCTTTGTCGAGCTGCCGGTGATAAAGTTTAGTATGCTAATTCGCAGAACAGCTGCGCAGCTTCTCCAACCCGAGCAAAATACCAAAATTATTGAATTTAAATTGCTGTAATTAAAATGTCTTACGCTCACTGACAAATTCCCAGATTCTTGGTATTAATACCGACCGCTTGCTGCCTGGCGTCTCTCCCCGATCGTTTATCGCCTCTATTATGCATTAAAAATCATTTGGGTTCCAATGCATATCGCCTCCTCTGCACCACGCTGCACCACAGTGCAACTTCTTTTACTTGTTAGACCGGTGTCGAGCGAAATTGAATGCCTGGAGGAACTCCAGAAGGAACTGGACAGTGTGCTCTATGTAGTTCTGCTCGGAAACTAGATACAAGGATAAATTAAGTAATTTAAGTACGCGGTGTGTCCGTCGAACGAAGACCGCGGAACCTTTTAGTTGACGTTGCGCATCCGTCCTTGGAACTTCGAGCATGTTGTTCCTCAATGTTCTTTGCTGCCGAAACAGAAACAAAATGATGGCTTAAATGGCGTGTCTCCGGGACGCGGCGGTTACATCAAAGAGAGTTATGAAATCGTAATCGTTTCTTAGCTTGCTGTGAGTCACACTTCTACTGACATTTATGGTGTTAACATATAATAAAAAATAAATATATAAAAAAGTTATTATGTTTTAAAAGGCGTACGAATACTTTGCTCTTCCATTGTATATTTGTTTTTCACATAAGCAATGTTGTTCTGGAAAAATAGTTTCATTGGTTCAATTTTGCTCCTCACTGTATCTCTCGAAAATTAAGATGAACTTTCGTTTAAAGACTGCACATTATATAGAATTGATTTGACTGAATTATATAAAAAAATGGGGCATCCGATTGCCCCTGACCATTTTAAGTGGATGAAAATAAAATTAATGTGTGTCATAATTAGACTGCGGATTTTATGTGTTTATGATAAAAATGGATAGCTCTAATTTCTGACAGCAAAAAGATTTGAAGAATTTAAATATATTACGATATTATTTTCAACCTATCAAACTATTAGGATTTGTGCGATCTAAAAGAATTCAAGAAATTATCCCCGCGATGAGCTTCACCTTTGCAATTTTAATTACGTTGGTTAAATTATTCCAATTGTCATGGATATTTTAGGATCGGTTATTCAGCAGCCCGAACTCTTTAGTTCGTCAAGCGTTACCCAGCACAGCTTGCAACACTCCACACGATCATTTTCACAATTCGAAGCGAACATCTTTCCCGGAGCATCGATCAATAATCACGGAAAAGTATCCCCGGTGTTCGACCAACGGAATCAGATATCATCCCTGCGCATTTATAACGAACTAACGTTAAGTAGCGGTAATTCCATGACAATGGGCTCGGACCGTACCGTTTCGAAATCGAATCCATCATCGCATTGAATCGGGGAACGATATCTCATCGGGAACGATCATTAAAATCTTGTCATTTCTTATCACGGCGCGCGGGCGATGCGCGCACACACACAAAGAGAGAGAGAGAGAGTAAGCGATGGACACCGAAGTGTAATCGACGTTATTGTTTCCCTTCCGACCAGGAAAATGATAATGTCCGTTGATCCCACGTTAATGGCCTATAATGACCGTCTCAATTAGAGGCTGACCAATTAAGATCAGACGACGTTTAAATTCACTTAAGCGCAGCGCTGGGGTCCGCGACGCCGCGCCACCACGAGGCGTACGGTCCATAAGTTAACGCTCCATCTGTTCGGCGGGAGCTTTTCAGCTTTCATAGAGGAATGAATAGGGCAAGCCTGGCAGTCGGCCAGACAGCAAGTAACTTATTATATCTGGCATTAAATTATTATAGAGCTCGGTCGACAATGGGTACGGCGGAGTGCATAGGAAACGATTAAACTGAATGACAGATCTAGACTGCTCCATTCGTAATCAGCCGTTTGCCCGCGTTATATGCGCGCTAACCGCCCCCGCGTCCTCGGGCTCTCTCCGTGTGTGCACGTGCGGATGAACGCTGCCCGGAATTATTGGTACCTACACCCCCGCTCAAAAATATGTCGACTACGACGGACCTTGACTACACCACTGATCGTAAGTGATCGTAACCCTTTGCACTCGGAGCTATTTTAACTCGAAAATTAATCCTCGTCCCTCCGTCGTGTCAATTTGACACAGTTTTCCCGAAATAAGTTATACTGTTCTGTTATTTGTAGATTTTCTCCGAAACTTCGTGACATTTATATTTTCAATGCGAAACACAATCGGAAAACCTAACATGTAAATGTTAACTCAATTTTTCAGTGATTTCTATACAAGAATATGTTTTCTTATTCATTAGGGGTAATTAGTCTCTGCACGTTTCAAATTTTTCAGATGAATGAACTACTTCAATAGATTCTACGAGCATATTTTTTACGCGAATCGTTCGATACCCAATGCGAAATAAAAATTAATTGTACCAAGTGACCTGATGTTTTGTAAGCAATTAGAACCATTGGTTTACTAAATGATCTGCAAAGAAGATTTTCCAAAAATTACAATATGCATGGTTGCATGCAAAAATAAAAACAGCATTTGTTAAAACTGGGGTTTTATTTGGGCCCTTAATGAAAATTTAAAATATATGTTTTGTAGATCTATGTCAGTTATACACATACTGAAAATTTCATCGAA
Organism: Lasioglossum marginatum; assembly: GCA_028455795.1. Lineage (NCBI taxonomy): Eukaryota > Metazoa > Arthropoda > Insecta > Hymenoptera > Halictidae > Lasioglossum > Lasioglossum marginatum. The sequence continues at coordinate 3,853,796 of CM052254.1, read as the reverse complement.
ATCGATTAACATACCCAAGAGCTACAAGTGGTTAAATGTGGCGAAAGTCATAGTTTTCCGCGACTTTTGGTCAGTTTCTGTTTAAAATCCACAGATTCTTACGTCTTACGATGCGTCATTTTTTTCTGCGTCAACCGATTTCGTTGAAATTTTCAATATGTATATGACTAACATAGGTCTACAAAACATATATTTTAAATTTTCATTAAGAGCCCAAATAAAAAAAGTTTTAAAAAATACTGTTCTTAGTTCTGCATGCAACCTTGTAGATTGTAATTTTTGGAAAATCTTTTTAGCAGATCATTTAGTAAACCAATGCTTCTAATTGCTTACAAAACATCAGGTCGTTTGGTACAATTATAAGAAAGTTGTTCTGTTTTAAAGGGCGTATGAATACTTTGGTCCTCCACTGTATGAAATTGATATAATACCTCGTACAATATTGAAATGTTTAGTAATTGGTTAGATCCCAACATATTTAATAATGTAAACAATATTTTGAATAATGCTAAAGCAAGTTTTAATGGAGACTCTCTGAGTCACCGCTCGACTACTTAACCCTTATCTGACCCTCCTGTCAATTTGACACATTTTTCACTTATAGATCTTATTTTACCATTTGTTGACAATTCACCTGAAACTTTGTGATTTCATTTCTTTTAACACGGAATATACAGGATGGTAGAAGAATGCTGATTAAAAAGAGCCCAAACACCACGTAAATCTGACTAGTTTTATATTTTTTATTTTTTAATTATAGAAATATAAAGTTGCTTCTATCAGAAATTATTTAATAAATTTCTTTATTCAAGCACGTATTATTATAAAAATTGTGACAAATCTAAATAAGTTCAGTCTTGTAATTGTTATAATTGGTATTTTGATGATTGCTATGTATACAGTCTATAAAAGTAGATCAATAATTCACTGCTTCACTGATTAACTAATAAATTCCCCATCAAATGACACTTTTATTTATTCAAGAAATTTTAGTAATTAAATGGTACAATTTGGTATAATCAGAATAATTTATTTATTGATTTAATAATGGTAACATGAATTGTATTTCACAAATTTCCTGAAAGTGATAAGTGGTTCATAGTTTTGGGAGTGTATGCACTTCTCTGTGGCCCGCACAAACGGTTTTTGGTTTCTGTTGAAATTTTCAATGGTCCCCCGGGGCCCTCAAAGTTTTTCTTCCGTCCTCGGAATCCCAGAAATTCGATATTTTTAGGGCCGTCGCGTCGATGCTCGATGCTCGATGCTTTGTAATCGACGGAAACGTGCCGATTGTTCGTGACGCGTTTACCGTCAACAATGTCGTGTCCGCTCATCTCTTGTTCCTTTTTTTTTATTTTTTTCGGTATCGATGCAGTTAGAATTTTCTGTTTAAATGCTTGATAAAGTCAATTTGACCGGAAAACGCGCCGAACGATCGACGATTTTTATGTGACTACAATGGAACGTTCTTACAAACATACTTGACAGATCGTTTGACTGCTGCGAACATCATGGCTTTTGGACAAACGGATTTGAATGGTATGAATTGTATCACTGCGGATTTTTATGTGAAATAAAAATTGCGTTTGTTGCAACGTATAGAGGTTACATAGACGATTATTTCTTTCTAAAATAATTTTAGTGAGTTGAAAATAATATAACTCTCTCTCTCTCTCTCTCTCTCTACACTTCTTTGTCATAAATGCATAAAGTCTAGTCATTATATTTTTGACTTGTTAAATGTAACTATTTACAAAGAAAAAAAATTTTGTTTAACTTCAGTTCTTTTATATTTGTCAGTAGTATTGTACATCTGAATAAATGTTCCGCAGACAAATTATAAATTCAGTGACATTTTCCTTGCCAAAAATAAAATATTTAAAGAAATAAAAGATTTCTAAGAAAATTTTTGTGTGGAAATTGAAGTTCATTAATGTTTAGTTGTATTTATTAAATGTTTATTATAGTTTTTACAGTATTTAATATTGATTCTAATACTATCTTTATCAAATATTTATCATAGTATGGTAATATAAATTATAGTATCAACAAGCAACATAGCAGAGCAAGATAGCAAAAACCATAACTTTCTCAAATTTTTGTTTGTTACGAAACAGTGATTAACGAAGCGATTAATTTTTAATTATTTATAAATTTATTAATAAATATATTAATAATAAAAAATAATTTATTAATTAGTTATAAAAACAGAAAATTGGGAAACGAATTAACTTGTCTCGGCATACCTATTTTCATTGTTGAATTAAAAGTTATACAATGACAATACAATATTACAGAAACAATCGCCAACTGTTAGGAATTCGGTCAGTGAACATGTCCTTTGACGAAATCTACCTTTGCCACTGCACTTTGTACGTATTTCGGATGGGTATAGTTTTGCAAAGGAATGGATAACTGAAAATTCCGATCCCGTTTTTCGACTGAATGACGGCGATGTGCTGGATGGGTATTGAAAACAGATCCATATTTACCAACCCGTGTAGTATAACAATGAATATTAATTAACAAACAGTTCGGCTGCCGAAGCCGATTCTCAGAGAAATTTTGTGAAAGTTTCGGATTATCCTAATGACATAGTGTAACGAAAAAAGTTTGCTCGAAATGAAAGTTTTTATTATACAATGCATGTTAGAATTATTAACACGAATAAATTACTGAATTTATGCATTTATGACAGGAATGAGTAGGCATGATTTCAAACATTATATCGATTCAGAATATTTAGATACATGAATGCATCTGGCGGGTGCATCGGTGCATCCACATAAAAGATAAGATCATAGAAAGTTAGAGAGCTGATAGGTCTTGGATTATTTTTTAATTCAGTCCATAGTTTTCTAGCCTTATTATCAAGCTTTTCTGATTTTAACTTTTGAAAATCTTTAAAAACTCTAAATTTATCAAGTAGCATTTCTGACCTATTATGACATATGACTTTAACATCTATCATTTTTTTCTATTTTTACTTAAAAAGGAGCACTGACTTGTCCCAATTCTCAGAATCACTCTGTATATATAAATGTTGAATTAATATTTTATAGAAGAATTAGGTGAAAAAATTATTTCGATGTAAACTCGTTTATCTATATACAGTGAACCACTTACATTCTCAAGTAATTCTTAGCAATTGCAATGTTTTCGAAATCTTTTTTGCATGTCATTTGGTAAACTAATTCTTCTAATTGCTAAAAAAAGTCAGGTCGTTTGATCCGATCATAAGAAAGTTATACTGTTTTAAAATGCGTTCAAATACTTCTGTAAATCGTCCTACAAATTCGTTCATCCACTGTAGTAATTTATATTTTTGAAATTTTAGCTTTGAATGCTAGCGAATTAGAATTTGCTACTGTTACAGTAATATTTTATTGTAATGTAGCGCAACGATGAAGTGATTCATTTAAGCGCATCTTTATAAAAGCAGCGGACGTGGCATAGTCGTTTTGGTGCAATGTTATGTACGACCACATGCTGCTGGTATAACGAAACATACGATAATGGAGCACGGTTGAGATGTTCTTTCACACCCGGCATACCATCTATGCATAGCTTCTTCTTTGTTAGGTTCGGAAATTAGAAAAAGATGTCATAAACATGTTATACTGCTGCAAGGGGTAGGTAAATGTGGTAGAAAAAGAATTCCTTTTTAAAGGAACGTCCTTCTTTAACACTAGATTTACCGGCAATTAAAATATACCTATTTCTACTGAAACCAGTTGGAATAACTGGTCTTTAGAAAAAATGCTTATTTTAAATATTTTTTGAATAAATACTCAATTATATATAATTTTATACAGTGTAATTTTAATATTATTATACTATAATAATATTAATATTATACTATTAATATTATATTATACTATTAATATTATTAATATTATTAATACTATTAATATTATACTATTAATATTATTATACTATAATAATATTAAAATTATACTTATTGCTACTTATGAGTAGCAATTCGAAATTTTATTTTAATTCTCAGTAAACCACTAGGGTATACAAAATGATCGCGCGATAGACGCAGATGAGCAAAAACATCGATAAATCTAGATAGATTTACATAGATGTACATATCTAATTAACGGTTTCAGGTTTGGGAAACGGATTATAAGATACTTTTCCACTTTGAGAAGTACCAGTCAAAATGACTAGTATTGGTATAGGTAGTCATGATACAAAATTATTTTGATTCTGTGTAAATGAAACAAAAATATAATATATTACATTACACGTTTAGTTATCGCTGTAAAAGTCATCACATCATTGCGAAAAAAAATGTAATAGAACTATAATGTGTAGACAATACAGTGTTAATAGACAACGGAGGAAGTGCTAGTTATAATTATAAATCATACAATTACACTTTAGCTATACTTAATAATTCTGTCAGCCGTGATAGTGGAATTTATCTATGCCACGTATATTTGAATTTGTGGTCAGTTAATGCCACGATTAATACATAATCACACTTACAGATAATCGTCATTAGATGTTACAGTGAATAATAATGAATATGCTTCACGCGTTATAAATTCATCTGGTACCGCCATAAATCTGGCTACTATTGGCGTCAGCTTGAGAATACATTTAGTGACAAGTGATAATGTTGGCCACGTGTTCATATGAAGCCCGCCGCAAGCGTAAAGCCGCAATCAATGAAATTATGACAGAGCATATTAAAACAATGGTGATATATTTAACCACATACCAACCTTATGAATTTAATTTTTATTTCGCATTAGGTATCGAACGATTCGCGTAAAAAATATGCTCGTAGAAGCTATTGTGAAGTAGTTCATTCACCTGAAAAATTTGAAACTTGCAGAGACTAATTTATCCCTAATGAATAAGAAAATATATTCTTGTATAGAAATCACTGAAAAATTGATGAGTTAATATTTACATGTTAGGTCTTTCGATTATGTGTTTCGCATTAAAAAAATAAAAGTCACGAAGTTTCGGACAAAACTTACAAATAACAGAACAGTATAACTTATTTCGGGAAAACTCCCATATAAATATTCACCATTTCGAACGTTACTGCTGAATGAAATAAGTACTCTTATTGATCTTTTTTATTTCCTCAAGTTCTAATAAATAAAAATGTTATTGTATGTAGATTTTGGTGCTAGAAAATTGCGGAGTTACTTGATTATTATTAATATTATCGACTCGTCTAGATGTAATAATTAAAATTCTTTTATTTTGTTAATTGGAAGGTTTTTGCATTGATATAGAGATAGCGTATAGACCGCGCAAAGGAGCCGACAGTATCAGCGGTAGATACATAAGTTGCTGTTTCACTATTTATTTTCAATAAAATCTTTTTAATTCACATTATGGTTCAAATAGTGTTATTTTATATATTAATATCTGACTATTTTAAGAATTACTTAATCAACCATTTTTACAGGTGTATGCCGCTATCAAAAGCTCGTCAAAATTCAGCACAATGAATGGTGGTGCCATCCATCAGCGACCGTGAATAATCTGTTCCGAAAATGAAGAGTTGCAGTCGATGCATTCCTCACATATCGCTGACCAATCACTATGTGGAGTGTCATCTTACAAATGAAGTATATAAATAAATAAAACATACGATATATTTTTCCTTTCCCAATTTTTGGAGTTTTAATAGTAAAACTACCACCGCCGATCAAAATGACCAGTTCCAGATTTTTCATTTTACAATTACTTGTAAAATAAATGAATTTGGCTGTGTAGATATCTTTAGTAAAACGTGTATTACAATAGGAGCAACACGAAGTTTAAGTAAAATCAATTTTGTCATTTTTATAAAGGACTAGTTACTTTTAAGGCTCGGTAGGTTTAGTGTTAACCCTCATCCGTCTCTCATTTCACGAATTGAATCTGTCCCTCGGTATCAAATTGACACAGTGGTAAAAGATCGATGAAATAACGATTGATGAGTTAACATTTACATGTTAGGTTTTTCGGTTACGTGCTTCGCATTAAAAAAAATAAACGACACGAAGTTTCGGACACATTTATCTACAAATAAAAGAACGATATAACTTCTTTCGGGAAAACAATGTCAAATTAACACGACGGAGGTAGGATAAGGCCTCCCTTGGTAATTCGGCTACACGTGCAAAGTTATCGGCAGATCACGAATTGGAACCTGTTAGCACAGACGAGGTATAGCGGTAGGAAAATCACCACAGTATAGGACTAGATCAATCGCCATATGGGGTTTCTCTGCACCGACGAATGATAAACATTGGAACTAGATTCATGGGAACATTGGATCACATACATCAGGCCTCAAAATTATATTCCCGATCTGAGGCATTTACGAAGGCTACGCCCAGCCGCGCATCTCTCAACGGTAGATTAAGAATAGATATTTTTACGCAATTTTTCACACACACACACACACTATATGTACACATTTAAAATTGTAATATTATGGTAGTAAATAAAGAATATTTTTACAACAAATTAATGTGTTCTTATTTCCCACCCTGCAGAAATTATGCAAAAGTCTAGTAGATATACTGCAGAATTACGTGCCACCTCCTTCGATATCATGTTCTCCTAATACAAAGTTCAATTTTCGAGATTTTTGAAAATTTTCGCCAATTTTCGACCGTCTGACTTGACGTTGAGTTGTACTACTGAAAATCCGGATACCTCCTTCGATATCATGTTCTCCTGATACAAAATCGAAAAATTGGCGAAAATTTTCGAAAATCTCGAAAAATGAACTTGGTATCAGGAGAACATGATATCGAAGGAGGTATCCGGATTTTCAGTAGTATAAGTCAACGTCAGGCCAGACGCCCGAAAAATTTCGAAAATTCAGTAGTACAACTCAACGTCAAGTCAGACGGTCGAAAATTGGCGAAAATTTTCAAAAATCTCGAAAATTTAACTTTGTATCAGGAGAACATGATATCGAAGGAGGTATCCAGATTTTCAGTAGTACAAGTCAACGGCAGGCCAGACGCTCGAAAAATTTTTGTTTTCCGAAGTTTCGCTATTTTCGCAATTCCAAATCAGTAGTGTAACTCAACAAGGATGTTCGGGAAAAATTTGAGGTTCAATAAATATATACGCAGATTCAGATTTTTATTACAGTCTTTATTTATTCATTATAGATCCATACACATAAAATGTTTGTATTTTGTATGTGCTTAAATTATATTCTATATTCATACGAAGAACACCTATTTTGATTTTTTGGTCATCCACAAGTTTAGTAGACTTGCTCAAGTAGACTCGGCAAACCGTCAGACTTCTACTGCAATACTTCTGCGGACTGCAGTCACAGACGAGGTACAGACAATTATATTAGATGGTCTGTCCACTGCTATTCTGCACCATGACTGCTATAGTTCTCGAGCTATCTCAGACCCGTACAATATGAACTGCGCGTGGCGTACCAGAGCGATTCTTCAATAGGTTTCCACATCACCCATGAGGTACTATTGTCAATGCGTTTTTTTTTTGGTCAGTGGTATCCCCTGTAGGCCTATTCCACTGCGTCGCATGATAATTTCGAGAAAATTGATAGCCATAGCCATAACGTATGGCGTTGCTCGTTGATGAGCGGAAAATTAATCATTCTGAACTGGTTCGGTTTTTATAACCAATTCTTTTGCCAAGGATGTCAATAAGTACTCCCTTGACCACCTTGCCATCTAATTTTTTACAATAAAGTCTCGATCTAACTCTTAATCTTACTCTGTATTTCAAAATATTTCTGTTCCCACAGATCGATGCTTCGAACATTTATGTATAAATAAATGTAAGGTAATAACTCTCGTTTATGAAATATTTTGAAATTACAAATTGTGGTATCTCATGTGGAAGTAGAAATTGTTGATTTTCCTAAAATTATGCTTCAATACTTTCTTAATTATCTACAATATTTCTATGAATTTTTTGTCCTTGAGTTTTGGTTTTAATATTGTAAACCTTAAAAACCAACACATTGTCTGAAATATCTGCTGAACTCGGAATAAGTTCGGTGCAGAATGTAACAATTCATGATAATCAATATAGTTCCGTGACGATTTGCCTTCTCACCGACGAGAATCTCCTCAGTGGCCTTCTGCACCGACGAGGTCACGTCGATGGCCTTCTGTTTCTTACTCCAGCCAGAATACATCCTAGAGGGCGTAAGAAAACGCAATTTTTAAATCTGTGTCTATCGTGATCCATTGAGAATTTACCTACACCCGGTAAATCTACAACCAGTAGTGTAGAAAATGATGTTATAAGTTGTAAATAAAATCGATTTACATATTTTTACATAACTGCAGTGGTTAAGATATGCTGCACAATCATTTTTATCAATTGTCGATAAAGACATAAAGCCTTAACGAATAGATTGTCTATGAAGTCGATGTCAATATTCGTTCATTCCTATTTCAATGCTGATAAGAATTGATTATCATAAAACATACATTTTTCACTTGGGGTACCAGTCATTATAAATTTATAAAGTGAAAGCATTTGAATTTGATCTTTATTCGGCGTATGTATGTATGTAATAACTATTAGCTCTGCTACAGTAGTTGTGCAAGTTTCAAAGCCTATATTACTTAAGAGTTAAGGGTGTTTAACATCGGTATTACAAGGGAGCAAATTAAACTGACTCTAGGAAACTTCAAAATATACCTAGCTTGTGTAATCGTTAGATAAACATCAAGTGAAAAGACAACAAGACACGATACAAAATCTAAATAAAGTTTATCGTATTTTTAAATTGAAACCTGTATATATATATATACTTAACTTACGTTCTGTATATAAACATAATTCATTATGATTATTTGTCATCAGAATATGTAAAACAGATGCTTGAAATGCTCTTGTCAAATATTTTCTAAAACTTATATATAAGATGAATTAGAAACTGTACTAATATTTCTCGTTATTGAATGATACAACACAAATTCTTCTTTATAATATCCATAGAATTTCAAACATAATTTGCAATGAAAAGTTTCGAATCCATTACAACATTTTGTTAAGATAATGTCATTTATTATAATAAACAGGGGGTGCAGACACATGGAAAACAAATTGAAACTGTTGTACACCACTGCTTCAGTTAAGAAACCATTTAATAAACAGTCAAGTTGCAAAGTACGCCGATATAAATCAGCATTATCGTCTTTCTAAAGTGGCTCAACAAAGTGTCTGACTATTGCTGGCCATCTCTACTTCCAGTTCACATCCGCGGTAATCAAATTGATCGAAATGAAAATGTTGAACATTTTCTTGTTAACGATGATCAACGCTTGGCAAGTTTGCAACTGCGAGTACTGCAAAGACACCGCGACCACCCGTTTCGCCAATGATATTTGAATAAGGACGCCCTTGTGATAGACATGCAGATTTCTGTTTTGCAGCCACCATAGGTGACTTCATTGTCTATGCAGCAACTTCCGTCGGCGAAAGTTTAATTCTATGAAACTTTAGACTCCGGCAGAGTCGGCCTTCTCCGGATCCCAGGGAGTTATCTTCGTGGATTCAGGGAGGAATTAAATTTGTGATTATAAGTGTTCGGCTAAATGAACATTTCATTAAACTGAAGAACTCAATAAGATTGTTCCCATTTCGTTCCATCATTCTTTCCACGCGATCACGCGGAATTCTTGGAAAAGTTGCTGAGCGTTTGGAAAAATACTATTAACTTCAAGGACTATCCCTTTCTCTACTCCATATAGACAATTCTTAATAGATTCGAGCTTTATAAATGATCGAACTTATTTTGTGTCGATTGGAATCAATTACCAGTCGAGATAACTGCAAGCATTGCAAGCACGAAGCTTCTTGTCGAGTGTCTTTCTAAATTTTAAATTTCAATTTCGATAATAAATTGAGTACTCAATTTACAATATTATACTATCTTATACATTCATATAATCTCTTTGCTATGCATTTTCTATTTCTTATGAAAAATATATACGTAGAGGACACATAAAGGTTAAATTTGTTTCTTCTTTTAACCTTCAATTTTAACTTTATTCAATGAAATAACTACTTGAGAATGCAAAATACATATTTGCTAGTGTGATCGACCTTTGTTTATGCTTGAAACACTAAATATAAAGTTTTGAGATTGTAAATACTATATGCGAGTAATTAAAAGTTAAATTGAATCATATATTTTTGATTAGATTAGTCGATCAATAGTCCTGTTTAGAAAGTATTAACCTGTTAATACCTAGATTAATTATTTAATTTTCTTTATTAAGGACTTCGTTAGAGAGAAACCCATAAAATTGCAACGAATAATTTAAATAAATAATATAATTACAATAAATAACAATTTCTAGGAAAAGATTTTCTGGAAGAAAATCTTAGCCTCAGATATAAACTTTCCTCTTGCCATTTTCAATGAACTTTCAATCTTGCTTTTAAAATCGAAATTACATTAACAATGAACAGTAGAATTCGTAATTAAAGTTTGATTCTGTACTTTTGATCTGTTTCTTTTCCCTGAGAAATGAGCTTCGCACTATTAGCCTATTGTTAATCTTCTCTATAATATTTGCAAAATTTTTTAACGACGTGGACGTAACAAGCGTCGACCCATAATACCCAGCCTGTAATAACTCACAAGCTTCCAGCCACGCATACCTACCAATTGTACAGTAACTTCGGGTTAAATCGTCTCTGCGCACCGAGGAATATTACGTGTCTGACTTAAAACGCATGCAGCTACTGCGGATTCATTACGCCCGGCTTGTTCCGTGCATCGAACGTAATCTGGGATTTCTCCCGTCATAACGGAGCTCGCTGCTCCGTTCCTTTTTTTTTTGTTTTATGGTAAACTAAGACGATTGTTCTTTCATTAGCAAATTGAAGCTCAGCACACGCGTTGTCCTCCTATTCAAATAGTTATTAAATATAAGAAATGAAGTAGTGTGAAGGAAAAATCTCGTATCATCACAAAACATTGATTTAAGTTATAAACAAATATCTGTTCAGAATACTACAAGTTGGAATCAGTACATCGATCATGTTTTCTAGTTTGTAGGTGTAAAGCTAATTTTAAAATGGAATTCTCTTTTATCTATTTTAAATTCTCATTCGTTTTTTCGTGAACATTTTTACCTGAACAAATTCAGGTTTAAACTTCTTCCGTATTTTTGTTATACAGGGTGTCCCGAAATTCCCTCAGCATCCGGAAATGGGAGGTTGCTGAGGTCATTTCAAGCAACATTTTCCTTTGCGAAAATGTCATCCGAGGTTTCGTTAAGGAGTTATTAACGAAAAGCACGGACCAATCAGAGCGCGAGCTAGACATGTTCATCGCGGCGCGCCGACAGCCGAGCGTTGGTGGCACGCCGTAATGTCACAACGAACGAGTTTCTCGACAATGTGAGAATCCTCTCCGATTTCGATGAGCTTTGGATATGTTGTAAAGACCACGATTCTGAACAACATTTCCCTCTTGCAGTTTTTGCCTGTCGGCTTTCGTTTACGAGAAAACTATAAAATTTGTTATTCAAAATCGATCGATGTAAAAAATCGATGTTAAAAAGATATTTAAATCGTGTAATTTATAACATATTGTATTTAAAGTTCATCGAAATCGGTGAGGACCCACATCATCGGCAACTTTACCCGAACGAGAGGAGTAGCATAAATTGATTAAATTAAAAACTCACCGTTAATCCATTTGCTTGTTGCACCAGTGAAACACGAAACACCACACTTTCACATAGTCGCTGAACATTTTCACATTTTTCGAACTCGAAACGATAGCAAACGAAATGACATACTCCGACGCGGACGCGAAAAGAGTCCCGTGTTCTTCGCGATTCCGCGCGAAACTGCGTGCTCTCCCAGCGTACAATGTTGTCGATGAAGGCAGATTGTTTGAAACAAATGAAATCGTTGCCAAAGAGATATTGATTTTTCGAGAATCATATGGTAATATTGATTTTTCGAGAATCATATGGTAATATTGATTTTACGAGAATCATATGATTCTCTAAAAATCAATGTCTCTTTGGCAACGATTTCATTTGTTTCAAACAATCTGCCTTCATCGACAACATGGTACGCTAACACCATTGTCATATACCACTTTATTATACATATATGTATATCATAAGGTGAACAATTGACATTTCATTATGGGCTAGCCTCATAATGCTTTCCAATTATTCGTAGTGGCAACTATGGGTCAGGGTAAACAAACAAATTTGACTTGTACAGGTATGTAATATACTCTATTTTGTTCTAGGATAACATATTACTTTGATTAATCGCGATAGCTTCTGTAGTTTTACAAACCAATGTTCAAATGTTAATTTTCTGTAATGTATTGCTCCGAAGGTGTGATCAATCAAACTTTTCACTACACCGGCGTTAGAAAACAAAGTATTTTGATACTTTGGAAGCCATACATCACGAGATGATTTTCCGCATCGTTTAACTCCCATCTCTCTACCACAATTACATACATTTATATTTGATGTAGGTTACGAACTGGATATACAATTGCATGGTATTGTACCAATGTTTGGATTCGAATATAATTTATTACGATCCAGTATACATCAAGAGAAACTAATAATAATTACTAATTACTTAAATACTTGAAATTGTTGTATTAATTTCAGAGTACGTTAATCGTTACAAGTCACACCAAAATAATATTAAGTAATTTTAGATTAATTAACATTATTGACAACATAATAAAGTACCTACTTTAAATGTTAGCTTTTAATTGTTCCAAAATACTTTCACAACTTTCAAGATATGTCATTCTTACATTGATTCTAATTATGCCCACATAATTTTACGCAAACAAAAGAAAATTTTGAAAAACATTGTTTTTCGGCAGCTACACAATTTCGAGCATTTTCAATATTATTGAGATAATATTCCAATTAATAACTTGGTAAAGTGTATATAATACATATCATGTTTTCATTTGTATATTTATGAATAAGAATATGTGTGAGTAAATAAAATTTACATAAATGATCAATATACAAAGTAAACATGAGCAAAGTGTATACAGTTTTAATTTTGACAGCAACGTTTTATGTTTTTAATTTATTTATCACAGTGGTCTGAAAAATACCTACTAAAAGAAACACATTTCTTTGTGTCCTCGTTTTCGCGTGTACAGCTTTCTACAAAAAAGCTAGTTTTTCTATTAAAAGAAGGTGTATTACAGGAAATGAAGGGTAGAAATTAATCAGAGGAAATCTCGTGCCAAGAAAAACTGTCTCAGTCATCGAGCCATTATTACATACCACAAAGATTAAGGAAGATGTACTAAGGGTAATGGCCCGTTTACATCGCAGGAACGAGCCCCGCGGAAAATCGATATCATTCACACCGAGGCTGTGGGAAACTATGGGATGGACCTAAAACCGCGATTTCTTAGCTGTTGGCGAAACGATCGTGCTCGGCGATAGAATGCATGCAAATTTACGATGAACCTGGTATTAGAAACGTTTCACCTAACTTTGTTAGTGTACTCTATTAAATGGAAAATGAATTTTGCGAATTTATAGCATTCACACAAACGCATAAACGACAATTGAATGAAGAATTTTATTAAAATTTCAAACAGTTTTCATATTATTGTCGTGATAATTAATCAGTAACGAAAAAATATTTATCTATATTATTAAACAAATGTTTAAAGTACCAAAAATAGAAAGACACACAGAGTTGGGCAACTATTTTATTTAAATAAAAATTTCGAATAAAGTGAACTTGGAAAATACCCACTTTTTCGAAATTTTTATTTCAATAAAATATTTGCCCAACTCTGAAGACGCATGGTCAAGAATGTGTAGTTATCAATTTTGATTGAAACTGTGTTACAGGATATTAGATAAAATTATGACTTCGGACTTCACTGAAATTCATTCGATTGATAATAATGTTCTGGCCACAAGCATTTTGAGAATTTTGTGTCTATTTACTCAATAAGCAATAAAGTTGGATTTCTCGGCGAAAGAAATATGGGAACGTTTCTTTTATTTACGAAAGGATGGTTTGAGGCAGAAAATTTAAGTCTCCTTTTCAAGAAATATATAGCGTTGATCGAAAATAATGTGAGTTTTGTAGATGCATAAATATAATAATTTATCATGATATTATACAATATCATATAATTAATTATATACTGTGACAGAGTCATATGGAAACGTGAAAAATCACGTTATTTACGAAATATAATCATTAGACTGCAGATCTTTATGCAAAATAAAAATTGTCTGTATCGATTGCAAGAAATAGAAACTAACTTGAATGTTATTTCTTCCCTTAATGATTTGAATAGAGGAGAAATCATCTATTGACATCTTCAATTTATCAAATTTTCCAACAATTTTGAATTTCATCTACTCAATTTTGCTATAAATACATAAAGATCCACAGTCTAATAATCATATTAGATCTTCATAACTGGTCAGTTATGAAATATGCAGCCGCATGTAAAAATTAAATTCTATTCATGTTAACTTACGGTTATTTGGCGTTGGTAGTTGTAGTCATGCAACTCTGATAATATAGTAGATTTTTATCCAGTCATTTGAAAGCAAGAACGGAAGCTTAGGCGTTGTTTCTAACTCTGCTGGATGAAACTTTCACTTGGTTGTCCCTGTAGATCCTCTAATTCCAATGCACGTTTTCCACGTCGTTCTCGTTGCTTAAGCTCAATTGCCTTGCTGGCGATCGTTTACGAGTCCTTTCTTGTCAATGGACCGAGGAAAATCACCGAAGGAGGAAAAGGCCAGTTGATAGCACTTCACGGCAACGACCTGCATGGACAATTGTTTCCGTATTATCAGCTTTCTCGAAGACAGCCGAGATTCCACTAACTCAGTCTAACGTATCACCGTAAAATACCTCAGATGATTAAAACACAATGATTCACTTAATCGTAGCAATTAGTTATGTATTTCTTATTTTTCCCTTAAATTTATTTTCACCGAAAATTTTTGGCAATACCGCCAATAGTTGGCGGTACATGGAAAACATGTTATTTTCTATATTCTAAATATTCTCATTGTTCTATAATTCTAAATATCCTCATTGTTCTATAATTCTAAATATTCTCATTGTTCTATAATTCTAAATATTCTCATTGTTCTATAATTCTAAATATTCTCATTTTATTTTATTTTATTTATTTTTATTTTATTTATTCTATAATTCTACATTTTCTACATTTTTTAGAATTATATGTTCTGTATTCTACATTTCCGATTTTTTACTGACAAATTATCTTTCACTTGCATAAATATTTTGCTAATTTAGATTTATTATAGATATTATTATACAATATCTAAATATCCTGATCTAAATCAGGAAAACGTACAGGCCATTCCAAAATCTTTTGAAATAAATTATTTTACAGAGCATTGGTTCCCATTTACATTTCTCTACACAATTCTGGCAAACAATGATCCACGAATGCAATTTCTGTTTACATATAATGGAATGAGCAACACATTGGGTAACCAAAATATATATTTCCTTGCAAACACCTACAGTGAACGTTTATTTTAGCAAGAATTTTAAAGGGGCGGCTGCGTGGAAAATATATTTTCTATGTTTGCGTAAAGTTTTCTTTAAATATTTTTACTGTTTTGCATTTTATCCACTCATGGTTCTCATAAATGCATGAAAGCCACAATCTACATACCCCCATCAATATAAATATAGAACTAACTACGTATTAAAAAGACAAGGAGGATACCAATGCTTCCGCATTCGCAATATTACTAGAAACATGGAATCTGTAATAATTATAACCGTAACCTTAAAAATGAATAAAATTCGTAAGCGAGTTATCGTACCGTTCTGGACTGTATGTCACAGCTCGCACACCTAGTATATCTCAGCAGGGGCAGCGGAATCACAGTAAAAATTCAGGGGACATTATGAAGCATCGTTACAGGATTAATCGCGAACTCTCGAGAGCATGGCAATCTGGCATTAATGCAGGAGCTTTCACGCGAAGCCCCCGGCGCCATTACGTTGAATAAGTGATCAAGGGCTTGCCTAAATCTCCGACATGAAAATTGCATTCCAACTAAAACCATCGTCAGAAATCTCTATTGACCCAAGTATACGCACCTGATCGGTGTTCTTGCCGCGGTGTCATCGAAACCGCTGTTGAAACCATGCTGCGATCCTAATTAATCGGATGGTCACAGACAATAACAGTCCTTGGTCGCATGTACAGTGGCCGGAATTAATATTCGGACGCTCTAAAAGAAACGATAAAAAAGAGACGCGGAGGCTCGTCTCTTTCTTTCCCATACGCTGTCCTTCCTTGCGCCCGAAACTTTAATTGTCCATTACATAAGTAAGTATCAACGAAATTATATCATATTTGGTATGATTTTTCTTAGAAAAATGCCACAAATATGTTGATCAAAGTCCCATAAAAAAATAGTGAAAAATAAAGACGTTTGAAATTCCAATTAGTTATGTCTACAGTTCTCGGCGACCGAGGCCTCTCGAGCTCGGCTGTCCTTCTCTACGTTTGGCAAAAGTCAAATAATAGTATCCCTGGCGTCTAAGTGTCCCTGCGCAGACCCGTGTTGGGGACTTATATTGATGAAATACTGTGTTTACCAGATACGTTTAATGTTTGGTAGGTTTAAGCAGATACTCGGTTAGTTCGATTAGACACTTTACCAGAGTTTATAGCTCGAATAGCGAGGTTCATGCGTGGTCCACTTCGTTTCCTCCTTTTAACTTGGCCGGCGCGGGTCGGGCTGCTTCATTTTCGATAACTAGCGTTAGGGTAGCGTTCCAGGAACGGCGGTGTCCGTTGAAATGGAATGACCACTTTCTTTCAGCGTTATCACTCCATAGCCGACGGTTTACTAGGCGGCTTTCGAGGCTCCGGTGTACAGGTTGGCCCGGCTTTTGCGAATCAACGTAAAAGGATAGGTACCAGCCTGTGCTTGGAAACACCTTTCACATCGGATTGATCGAACGGATCTGGAGCAGAATGTTGTACGTGTTACATGCTAGCACGGCCGGGCATACGTACGTCCGATCTCCGGACCTTCGTGGTCTTCGTTAACGTGCGTTGCTTGTGTTCTCACGGTTTGTCGAGACGATCCAACCGATCCCGCGTTACAACTAACGGGACCAGCCGAAACCCGATGTCCAGTCTCAAATAATCCACGTAAAATCTTTAAATTTCATCCTGAGCTGGGGCGCGCGCGTTACTTTTATTTTTGCGAATACCCCAAACCATAAATCCTCAGATTAATTAATTATTTAGGAATGCGGTCGGCGTCAATACCCTCACGTCGAAACCCTCTCTCCATAAAGTACAATGTTCCCTTAATTATTTCCTAATTAATAGACAGCGGATTTTATGCATTTTTATGACAAAAATGAGTAGGTGTAATTTCAAACATTAAAAACATTACACGAATTTAAACACATTTTTAATTAGGAAAATAAATTTTTATATCATTCCAGTATGTTGCAATTCAGGTGGAAAATTTTTATTTTGCATAAAGATCCGCTGTCTACTGATTAATCTTGAGCGAGTAGGGGTCGTCCAGGCCTTTTTGTTGCATATCTGAAATATTTTTATACCGTTGTGTAGGGGTGGGCGGGTACCCGGAAATTCGGGTTAGGGTCGGATCGGGTATTCGGATAGGATGGGTAGTCGGATGGGATCTAGAAAATTTATTGATATACTTCATTTACGCAACAATGTTGATACCTGACAGATCTATTTTTTCCAACGTGAACCAAGCTTGCTTTCCTGCAAAGTGCCTATGAAATTCATTAGCATTCATAAAATGTTCATACTGCCGAAATATTTGTTTCAAATGTTTTTACGAAGCGTACCCCACTCTACGGACTCTCCATTCCCTGCACAAAATATATAACTAGTTACGCTATCGACAACCGCACCAGTAAATAAATAGCAAGATTAGAAAGAAACAGAAAACATTTTTAAAGAAAAGAAAAACAAAGAAAGAGGACTTAAAACTTAAAATTGAAAGTAAAAAGAAAATTAAAAAAATTATTAATCGTATGAGAGATTTGAACACGGAACCTATACTATCCTCGCTATCATAGCTGTTGCGATACGATTAAGAAATGAAATATATCAATGAATGATTAATTATCTTGATAAATAACGAGTATTGTCAAAAAAGCTCGGACATGGATTAGCGTATTTTTGCTCTAGAAAAAGTTTAATTAAAATCGACGACCCCACCACTGTGACCTACCCTTGTAAATCACCGCGGTGTAATATTTACGATCGCGGAGAGCCTATAATTGATACGAAGTTTCAGGTATAAATGATATTTCTTGCAGCAAGACCTGTTCCCGGCCATAATTGTTTGCGCCCGGTCCACGAGTTATTGAACTCTCACAAGAGTCGGCTAGTGTTGCCAAACTGCAACACATTGATAGCGAAGCGTAATCTGTTCCTGTTTACAGAAATTTATCGGCGCGAAATTCGGTGCCAACAACGCGTAGGCTCTCTATAGCCACGGGCCCCGGGTGTGTTACCCGGTCGTGATCGTGTAGCGCGCGTTATTAAAACACGGCCAATTTCATAGAGCCGAACAACAGTGCGACGACAGAACCTTTTAAAGTTCCACTCGTTCCGCATGAATAGTAAACGAGCATTGAAAATTTTCGCGATACCAATTGAAAGCTCCAGTTTCAATGCGGCATTCAAACTCTATAATCGCTCGCACCGAAAAATGCTTCCGCCGCGCGCCGTGAACAATACTTTCAGTTTTTATTTACGTATTAAAAACATCGCGTACAGTCAATATTTTACTCAAAATGTCGATTTTTTCAGGGGTCCAAATAATTAACCATTCGTTTTCGAGAAAATCCTTTTTCTTTTTAGAATCTGCACATTCTTATTTTAACCCTTAGCAGTCGGGAGGTGACTCAGAGTTACCCCTAAAAATTGCTAATATTGTTTACATTATTCAATATGTTGAATATCTAATCAATTACTACACATTCAAGTATTATATGAGGTATTATATCAATTTTTCATCTATAAAATGAAAAACATCATATACAGTGGAATTATTCTAGATCAGAAGAAATGTTTAATTTTCAAATTAAAATAGCTCCGACTGCAAAGGCCTAATTTTTATTGAAGTTAAAAGTGACAATCTAAAAAAATTCTGGAATACGTATTTAAGTCTCTATTTTAATATACAGAGAGTGACTGTCGCGCGCCTCTATGATACATGCAACGTACACCTCTGTAAGTCGAAATCGCAATCTTTTTATTCTCCATTTCAATAGGAACCTTTAAAGAAGCATTAATGGGAAAAATGGAACCTTTAAAGAAGCATTAATGGGAAAAATGGAACCTTTAAAGAAGCATTAATAGGAAAAATGGAACCTTTAAAGAAATATTAATGGAAAGAATGGAACCTTTAGAAAGCATTAATGGGAAAAATGAATATTGGAAAAAGAAAAATTTATTGTGCGCTCAGCTATTTTTGCTAGAAATGCATAAAATCCGCAGTCTAACAGAGCACACAGCACCTCGTAGAGCCTAACAAAATTTGGTTAACTTAACAGATTGCAATAAAGATTGATTTTTTTTCAAGTTTGATAAAAAGATTGTATCACCCGACTGGCGTGGAAGTCGAAACGTTAACTGAAAAGAAATTCTGCGACCGACAATGTCCAGAAAATGATGGACAGACATCCATCATAAAGTAGCAGATTTCACTATATCAACGCAAGAGTAAAGGTGCACAACCAACACATAAACGAAGAAACGTTTCACCTATGTACTAACTTGCGCAGCCAATAAATGCACAAGTGATTTGGTCAAGCAACAACTACAAGCACGATGAAAGGAGAATCGCAGAAGCGATTACACGTGAGCGACAGTACGCTGACTGGTTTCGACCCCACGTCACATACAGTACATAGCACATAATACTATACTACTTGTCCAGCACATTATAGACGCACAAAAGGCGCCTAGCACTATTCTGATTTCTGAATTCACAGAATGCCGTGATGACAGGTATTCTACTAATCGGAAGTTGGAATGTGTCCGGGCTGCTTCGATGTGTACGCGGCGACACATTATGCGCTCAGTTGCGTTCAACACCTTGTTCCGCGGGACAATTTTGGCTCCCCTCGGCCGAAATGTCACTGAAAATATTGATCACCCAGGCATGCAATTGTAGAAGGAATAATAGTAATTCTCACTTCGATCGTTCTGTTTCCCGGTTCGAGTTGCTCGGGACAAATGCTATGGAACGTGCCAATGATTATGGTTATTACTAGATTGTAGGTCTCGATGCATAGTTCAGAAAACATCATCATTTATTAGGTGTACAAATAAGTTCGGTGTCTTTACATATATTCAACTATGATTGCACTTCAAATTAAAATTTTCTCCCGCCGCTTTGGGCTTTTAAAGCATCAACCTTACCCTACGAAACGCACTACATAAATTTTCGCTAATTGGTACATAACTTCAAAAAACAATACTTTGCACCATGGCGTTTAAGAAACAGCACATTCGATACTGTATGGTTTCTGCATTTGTTCAGCATTAGGTGAAAATGCTGAAAACATGCAAGAAGTGGTTCTAAAGGTTACGTAGTGGAAATTTTGATCTCAGTGATGGAGAACGCAATGGAATGCCGAAGAAAGTGCAGGACGAAGGACATTTATTATGAGTTGTTGAAACCGGAGGAAATTATTATTGCTGAACGATATCAACAACAAATGATTCATTTAAGCGACGCAATTGAGCAAAAAAGACCTCTTACCGGCAGTGGAACTAAGCAAGTGATTCTGTTGCATGACAACGCTGGAAGTCATTTCTTCTTTGGGCTGGGAGATTCTCCCGCATGCGGAATATTCCCCCGATATGGCCCCCTCGGATTATGACCTTTTTCGGTCGCTGCAACACCACTCGGTTGATTCTGAGTTCAAATCTCTCGAAGAGGTCCACACAAGCATTGATGAGTTTATTCGATCAAAACCACCATCTTTTTATAGAAACGCTACCCGTTTCTATAAAATACGCTGACGTTTTTATTCGTCAGCTACCCGAAAGGAGGGAGAAGTGTATAGAAAATAATGGTGATTACTTCGAAACATAACGTGTATTCCTTTTTTTTCATAAATAATGATCAAAGGTATGCTTAAAAGGCACCGAACTTATTTGTACACCTAATAATTGAATAGTTTTCTAGATTTTTAAGCCTGTGCCCGTTTCATTGTTTCTTCTCCTCCTGTTAATTTTTCCTCGTTAAGACGAGTTAATCGAAGTTGACACTAGAACAACCGATCACTGGAAGTGACTAGTCTGTGTTGTCTTTTAAAAATAACAGAACCACATTTATTGAGACAAAATACGTTTGAATAAATAAATTTATCCCGCTGGCAGTTACGTTCTGAGAACTGAGAATACACACTGGAGGATCATGAGGATCCCCACCCTCAGTATGAATCGTGACGTCACTGTCTGAGATAGACTACTTCACTATAGTTTCCTGACGCCACTAAGGGTCTGACCACAACATTTCCCCCACTATCTTGCCGTCAATTCCCTCGATCTGATAACGTTGCCAGTAAGTGTCCACAAAGGCATCTTTACAATCTCAATAATTGTGAAATAAAGAATCTGAAATCCGTCACAGGACACCCTATATAATTACAAGAACGGCATAAAATATGTCAGGTGACCTCCCTCCACTAAAGTTCACCGTAAAAATTTGATTCTATCTACCCAACGATCCGATACCCTCGATTTCTAAAGTAGCTCCGAGTTAAAGAAGGCTGCAGTCGGGCTAAGACCGACAGCAGCGGATCCAGGGATAAAGTCGAGTTTTTTTCTTGCCGTGAAGTTCAGACATTTAAAATAGGGTAGCGAATCTCCACGTGGCTTTTTTAAACAGAGCCCCCACTCGTAATTCAAGGAGAGAACCTGGCTTGCATGCCGTACGATAATATGAAGCAGCATTTTCCTCCTTCAAAATCCCATGGTTGAGAAGGGGAACGTGAAGATTAGTGCGCGTCTTGTGCTGTTCTTAAATGCAACGTGCCGCGGATGGCCGGTTGGATTTAACGGTGGAAGCCGCAATAACGAAAGGTTTATACAGTCTCTACATTCACGGCGAACGCGCCGGCAGATTATTTATGTGGGATTCGTGCAAAATGCTTGCGGATTCCATAATTTCTTCCGAGACGCTTTCCATACTTTCGCGGCACGAGCCTACCCAGCATAATTTTCCGACTCGCTGCTCTCGTTAATTGCAGTCCATGTTATGCTAGACTTCGTCGGGTTACGTATTATCGTATCGTGCAAGAACACTATCAATTGTTAATTAGTTTTCGAACGTACATCTAGTCTTGCGCTTCGATATTGTTGCTGTGCACGGTGGATACTCCAGTAGCATATTCCCTGCATGCAGATCGCAGACTCATCTCCATGATTAACACGCTGCACATGGCCAACATTGTATTTAATCCGGATTGCGCTTTTGATCCAATCGTGGATCAGAATCGGAGAGCTATTTTTTCCTAATTTAGTAGTTAATGGATTGCAGGTTGTGTCGTGAACAATTTCTGTTTTATTGTTACGAGGAAGAACATGCCAAACATTTTGTAATAATTGTAATAATAAAAAGGCTACCATTGGTGATTTAAAACAATCAGAGTTCCAACAATAGTATACTTGAAAAATATTTCACCAAATGAAAGAAAAATTATGTTCACCTAGAATTCTGGTAAATAATGCTCTTTTAGAAAATCTTTTTCGAAAGTGTAACAGTTACACACACACATTTCTGTTCGTAATAAGTAAAAATGATGTATGTATAGCGAACGTATTATAATAAATATATTACCCAAGGCCAGTTTAATAGCACGCCCGTTCAACGAACATTCAAAGTTCATTTTCCTGGAAATAGCGCTTTGTACTTAATGAAAAGTACCTTTTATCGCTTTAATTATTCTCGTTATTTTTGGAAATATATGGAAAAGCAATAATTTCTTTTGAATCTTTTTAAATCTTCTACCACTACTTTCTGCGATATTTCAAATGAACACCTTCCACAATAAATTAGCATTAAATCTGAAATGACACGTCAGCTTTTTTATGGAAAATATAGAAATAGGTAGAAAATACTGAAAGCACGGAACTGACCTTGAGTCTCCATAAAACTAACTCATTGTCACACCTAAACCGCAGAAGAATTATTGCTGGTATGTTATGGCCCCCTCGATACCGAACAACTTTTATGAACGAAGTTTTCTCGTATCTCTAAAAATAACGGTGATAGTTAGGATGGTCAACATTATTGTCCCAGTTGTGTGATAAAATTTCACTTTACATTTTTGAATCTTGTTAACTCTTTGCACTTGACCATCCCCTCTGAGACGTCACTAAAAATGACCGTATTGTAATTCAAAATAATTCCTACGTTACTAAATGTCTTTATGATTCATATTAGTTGCACAAATTAATTCGTAGCTCTTACTGCTAATTAATTGCACTCGATTATCCCCTCTGAGACGTCACTAAAAATGACTGTACTGTAATTCAAAATAATTCCTACGTTACTAAATGTCTTTATGATTCATATTAGTTGCACAAATTAATTCGTAGCTCTTACTGCTAATTAATTGCACTCGATTATCCCCTCTGAGACATCACTAAAAATGACCGTACTTCAAAATAATTCCTACATTGCTAAATGTGTTTAATATTAATTCGCAGCTCTTATTGTTAATTAATTGCGAATTTATTTTGGGTTCAAATCTTTCCTAAGTTGGGGATCCATTAATTACAAGATGATCTAAAAGCGTTAAGAAGGATGGAGGTTATTTTGGAGAGCAGACGGCATTTTAGTTGTTCGTAAATAATCAGTAAGTTCACAAATATAGCAAAGTTCTCGACTTGCACGGTTAATTCGTTCCAGCGTCAGTCGAAAAACCACGTAAGTAAGTCGAATAGTGGCTCAACGCCACCGGTGAAAGATTATTAATACGATCTGTTTTGTACATACTATATGTACGTACTCATTTGAAAGGAAAATTGAAATAAATCAATTATGTTCATGGAAAATTTATCACTTATAAATAGATGAATATGCTGTACACAAGCAAACACTTATCTTCGCTTCTCGTACATAGGCACCGACAAAGCTCCCGTTCTGGCAAAAAACGAATTTTACAGTTCGGAATTAGTTTTCTGATTCGCTTCTATGAATCCGCGTAAGTTGAGGATTTACTGTAACGAATTAATTTGTACACCCAATAAATTGTTATCCATGATACAAGTAAATACACTCAATTTCATATAAAATAGAATAAGTCATATGCAACGAAAATGTTCTTGACGAGAACATCCGAATTTCGGAACCAAATTAGCTTCGACTGCAAAAGGTTAATTAAGAATTACCCTCCTCTTTCTGGAATTAAAATGGCTTCGCGTTGGAAAGGTTAACTTACAATTACCCTCTGTTATAACTCTACCATCAATAAAGTTATTCAAGGTATAAGTAGTCAGTGGTAATTAATATTTGTAACAAAGTCATTCAATTGCTATTCGTATAATTCAATTACCATCTGTTGAGTGTATACTGCTCAATTAATAATGTTACTATGCAGTTGCAAATTAGCACTACAGGTTATTATTCACTCGATAATGTATCCCTCCGGCTACACGAAGTTACAAACGACCATCGCAGATAAATATGTCTTTTCCCGAGTGCAAGAACTTCCGTGGAGAAAAAGGAAGTAGTAAGAAGCGGTGGTACTAACGCACTTTAAAATTTTTATGGAACTGGAAATGCTACGAGTGCGAGAGAACCCGATAACTGGCGTCTGTACAATTACCAGAATTGTCAATAGTTGCTACGGTCATTAAAAAATGGAAACCCCTCTTAAATTGTTATTGATTCTTCGGCAATTGTAGAGTACAAACATGCGAGCTGCGTCAGGTATTTAAATAAATTATTTCAAATCGTTTAATTGATGATTTTAGAAACATTTTAGGCATGTGTGAAACTAATTGTATTGACTCCTCGTATCAAGGACAATGTCGAAAACCAAAAAAGATCGTAATCTATTCAAGTTTCTATTTTATATGAAATTGAGTGTATTTACTTGTACCACGCCTAAACGCTTAACAATTTATTGGGTGTACAAATTAATTGAATTGATCATTTACGAACAACTAAAATGCATTCTGCTCTCCAAAATAATCTCCATCCTTCTCAACGCTTTTAGTCCATCTTGCAATTAATGAATTCAAAATAAATTTGCAATTAATTAACAGTAAGAGCTGCGAATTAATATTAAACACAAACACATTTAGCAATGTAGAAATTATTTTGAAGTACAGTACAGTCATTTTTAGTGATGTCTCAGAGGGGATAAACGAATGCAATTAATTAATAGTTAGAGCTACGAATTAATTTGTGCAACTAATATTGAACATAAAGACATTTGGTAATATAGGAATTATTTTGAATTATAGTACAGTCATTTTTAGTGATGTCTAGGTTGCGGATCTTTATGCATTTATGGGTTCAAAAAATTCTTTAAAAATTCTAGAAATTAAAATTCCTCAGAATTTCGTACGATTTTCACAAGATATCACTAAAAATGACCATACTATAATTGAAAATAATTCCAACATTACTAAATGTCTCGGTTTACTTGTCGCAGTCTACTCATTACAGTAGAAACAACAGAGACTAATGGGTACATCGAAGCCTCGCGAGGACGTCCGTCACGATAGCACCCGTACGCTGTCGAGATGAATTCCGACTGGCGATGGGGGCGAACATAAACGTTTCCTGTCGCGTCCACTCGAACAAGAATTCCCGGGATTCTTGCCGAACACAGGACTCCCTGTGATGATACCTTCAAAGATCGTATCGCGGCGTAGGATTCTATAGCAGCTGACCCTAGTAGGAGACAAGGAGAGACCGGCGGTGCATTCCTGCACCGCTGCACCGGACCAGTCGGCCCTTGAACGCGTGAAGTAGAAGTGGTCTGCGCGTAACCCATCCGCGCCTGGTGCACGGCAACCCGGGCGCATGCGTGCATCCGGAACGGTCCCCCGCAGAATCACTTCGCGCCGCGACGCCAAGCGGCACCCCGCATCCGTGTATACGCGGCTGGTCCATGTGCGTTCAACGTCGTCGCGTGGGACGTCGACGACGAGGCCGACGAAGACGCGTCTCAGTACAGTGCACTCTCGCGCGTGTTCTCACTAGCCTAGCCGTCAATTCTACCGATCCCAAAGGATACATGAAATTAAACTAAAAAAACGAGTAAAGAAAGAATAATTGTCAGTGTTCTCGCGTTTCGTGGGTGATCGCTGGGCTAGGGATGAATTAGAGGTGAAAAGATGCTACAGACAAGCGACACGAGCGTGATCGCGATGATCACGGATTCGTGTGAGATCCAGGAAACCCGGGAGCGTGGTTATCGCCGCGGTTGCAACGGATTACGGTTCGACGCGACGCAACGGCCTGCTTGAGAATCTTGGTGTGGTACTTTACAGTGTGTTGATGCTTGCGGTCTTAGCCACCCGCTGATGCATCGGGAACCGATCCGCGGGATTTGACGCGCGATTTATCGTCGGTGCTCCCTACCGTCTCGCGCTGGATCGCTCCTCGGGATTCTTCGGTGGATACCGTCGTCGGAGGGATCATCCGGTAATTCTGGAGAGTGTGTGACGATACATACGTGGAAAACTTGATTTCGGTAGTGGACGTGTCGCGGTCGTCGTCCCATTTCGATTCTCATTGAAACGCTATTGGAACATGCGAGCCCCGGTTCCTGCGACCGCGGAATGATGATCGTCGGTTGATCCGCGCGCACGAGAATGTTTTAGATGGTACGGTGTTTGCGATCGGGAAATGCGGTAACTGGAGCAAGTTGCATAATACGGTATAGTGTGTAACTAGAGTACCGTGTTTCCCGGGTGCGGAAGGGGCCGCAGGCCGAAACACCGATTTTAAAGCTGTATTAACCTGATCCGGCGTCCTTTCGGTTTTCGGTTCTCGGGAGCGGTGTGTGCGCCGCGCTGACCAGAAACGGTCCAACGTGGGAAACGATCGACGGTGATACAACGTGTGAACCAAGTGTTAAAAATGTGGTGTCGTTGGCTCGCCGTTCTGATACTCGCTGGTTTTCTACTGGTTATCGACGGGATCGCGGTCAGCCAAGGTACGTGACCAGACCCACAGCATTCTTAAACATTCTCCAGACGTGCCCACTCGAACGCGTTCAATTACCCCGGCGAACTCGCCCTCGAGGATCGCGCGCGCGGTTAGGACCACCATCCGTTCCTCCCGATGCATTCGCATGCATCGCCTACTTTTCGAGAAGTTCGCGTTACGCTCACCACTTTGCTCAAGAACCTGCGAATTCAATTGATATGCTCGCCGGTTCGACCGGGCTATCTGTAGACGCCCGTCCACCAATTTCGGCGAGACTGCATTAATAAGTCTCAATCGAGTCACGACCCGTTTGGAAATCGTTATGAAATGAAGCTCACGCCCTTTATGCCCTTAAATACGACACTTTTGAATTTGGAACGGTATATTTCTGTTACGTATATGTGTCACAATATATCTGTAGTCCTGAAAGTGAGTTTTCAAGAATTTTTAAGATTCTTCGAGAGTCTTTTATTCTCTTTTGCGCCAGTATCGTCTTTAACACTAAACCTACCACTGCCGGTCAAATGACCGTTCTCAAATTTTTAATTTTATGATTATTCAAATTATGACGTTGCTTATATGGAAATTGATTGAATAAATTTCCTTATCCAAGTACATATTCCAATAAAAATTGCACATAATCTAAATAAATCGAGCCCTGTCATTTTTATCAGCTAATATTTTAATCACTTCCAGTGCTCGGTAGTTTTAGTATTAACACACTTTTGGATTTGGAACTATACTTTTGTTACGGTTATGTGTCGCAATCTCGTCCTAAAAGCGTGCGTTGCAGATTTTTCGCAGGATTTGAGACTTGTCAAATAATCCTCATCATGTTTTGAACATTTCTGTTGGACATGGAAAGGATTACTTGAAATTCTCTGAAAGAAGTACTCTGTTCCATTGTTTAGTGGAATCGCTGGGATATTAATTTGCAATTAAAGAATCTATGTGTTTCAGATGTCTTGAAATATGAAGTAGAGTAGAGACATTTAAAATGAGTCTTTTCGTCCAATTTTTGTGGCTGTTTCTTTCTTAACGTTAATGACATTGTTCCACGGAAAAAATGAATTAGTGTCCACATAAAATTTCATATTTTAAGACAGTAGTGTCCAAATACATTACGGACGGTTTGTGTATCGCTTTAATCTCTAATGAGCTAAAACGGGCACAATTCAGAGCAGAGTTCACGTTAGAAGCGGAAAACAAAGAGTCCTACATAGAATGACGAGGGGCGAATGCCTGAAAAATTCTTTCACAGACGGTTTCTCGGGAACTACTTCTAAAAAATGGATGACTATCCAGTTGCTACCGTAAAGAGCAACATAAATTTTAGAATCACTGTACTATGCGTATGAAAACTACATATAGTGGTTTTATTTATTTTAATGACAAATGTTAATTTGTTGCAACCATTTTCTTATGCAAGTAAAGCGAAGATTAATTCATATCAAATATACTTTAAATGCTCGAACAGTTGTAATGATAAGCTCAAATATACCATCGAACAGTTTGATCTCAATAATGATGGTAAATACACCTTAAGGATGCTTATCAATATTAATCGTAATTAGTATGCATTTCCAGCTACGTCATACATAAGTACATCATTTCATCGCATGATTATATGGTTATGTACGCCTTCATGCTTAATAGGGTAAACTTTATTATCTATTGCTGGCACTGCACTAGTTATTGGCACTTTTGATTTCAATGGCAAATATTAAGAATTCCCGGTATAGAAAATCATTTTATATTGCTTCTTATTTATATCTCAAAGCAACGTTGTAAGTTTTCATAACAGAGTTCCACATATGACTGTTAGCAACGCTGGTACATCCAGTAAGACCGACGGATGACCACAGTGCGGTGTAGATAGTGTTTTATTAAAATTTTCGTTACGAGTAAGTATACTTTATCGCTTTATAACTTAATTTCGGACTGTACTACAGATGTAATAAGTGCATATATGTTTAATTATAAAACAAATAGCCTATTTAACATTTACTTCTTACTGTGCCAATGACTGTACTATTTGTCTTACGATTGTCATTCACTGAATATATTTTATAATAAAAAATTTATGACTCGTAAAACTGTTTCATTTTGTTGAAAAATCTCTATTAGCTTATAATAATAGCAGATTAAGCTCGTTTAAACATTTCAAAAACAGATAAAAAGATTTTTTACTACGATTTTGGCTTAGGGTGCCGATCATTGTACAGTTTAACCTAACTGTATTAATTTACAATTAGACTGCCGATTTTAAGCATTCTTGACAATATTGGGTAATCAAAAAATTGTTTTAAACGAATTGTACATATGTATCTATTGGTCTAGCAAGTGCATAGTCTTTTTGAACAATTCTTTATACATTTACTCATACATAAAATACATGTGTGCAGTCTTTCAAACAATTTTTTCATCACGTTATATGAGAATGTATTGTAGTAGGAAGATTAAAAGAATTTAAGACACACTGTAAATATATTCCTTTCAATCTATTATTCTAAAAAAAGAGAGAATATTTTATTTAGTTTCGATTTTTGGTAATTCATGCAAGAATTTTAATTTTGCACAAAGATTCACAGTCTAATTAGAACAATAATTTTGAACGAATTAGAGGTCGAAATAAATTGTTCTTCTTCTTTGTCAGTTTAAAAGGTCAATGGAAGATCTCGATATATTCTGTACGAAAATATATGCTATTTAAATTGCAATTGTCAGCACGAATAATCGTTATACAGTTTGTCGGAATTGTCGGTGATTCATCGCCTAATTGGCGATTCGAACAGTTCCATGAACCCAGCAATGCTAATGACAGCTTTCGGCAGCGTTAACTACTTTGACTTTCATACTTAGTGCTCCATTCAGATTCACGTAGTAATAACTTCGCAACCATAACAGATAGTACAATTAATTTCAACACTTTAACAACTTCATGCGCAAGCATATAGGACATGCATTAGGACGCATCATTCACCTCCACGTCTCCATACTCCTGCATAATGCGGCAGCTCGCAGGCCCAAGTGTCTCACTTCAGCAGTTTATGAAGCACTTTAGAAGCGAACGAACCGAGCTTAAGTTTCGAAACGAGAAATTTCTGCTTAGTATGTATTAGATGTGCCGATGACTAATTCATTATTTCTTAATAACATAATGATATACTTCCGGGAATATATGTGACACACATTTCTGCTTTCACGCCGTTCCCCGAGAAATTCTTTACCTTTATAAAGATCCATAATCTGTCCACCATTTTCTTACAATGTAAACTATTATACTTAAAATCGTTCATGGACACAAACAATATATTTTGTTACTCATTGATATATGTATATATAGTATATTGGAAGATTAACGTAATTGTAATGTGTTACTATATTTGATAGAAATATTTAAGGAACATTATATTTATCGTTTAGAGAGCAATAAGATATAGTATGTCCTATATTTTACAATAATGCTGAGGGAGCAACAAAATGTACTTGCATCTCATAGAATAGCAAAAGGTAATATTGTTGTGATATTTTATAAAAAAAATGTTTACAGAATAGCAAAATATATCTATTGGTGTTTTATAGAAATGTTTAAGGAAGAGCAAGATATACTTTATATTCATGTTTTGTACATGTTCTGTAACAAAATATAATGTTTTCATATTTCATAGAAATATTTAGAGAACAATAAAATATAAAATACAAAAATAGTGTTTAGTTGTTTCCTTTCTTCAAAATATATTGCTAGAGAAGAGACAATTTGTCTTGACTTTCTTGAAGTTTGCAGAAACTTCCAGGGTCTAAATGGGGCTAATGAACTGAAGAAATAATGTATCGCCTATTAGCACTTAAATACACGTTGCATAGACCGCCAAAATTCAGTCACCCGCTCAAGGCACATCCTGTGCTGCGTCGATGTCTTCCATCTTCCACATTAATATCGAATTCTGACGCATTAACACCGGGAAGAACGTGTTGTCGTGAATGATGGCTCTAAGGGAGTATGCGCGCATGAGCTCCACCCGAAGTGTTTCGAAATTTAACAGGCCTGCGACCCCTGCGCTGTAACGATTTGCGGAGTATGCGTACTAATTGAATAATTAAAAGTCACTGCGGTCGGATGTCCATTCGACGGAAAATGCAATGTCCGAGGCAACAGTGACACGGCCATGGCAATGCAAATAATCACCGCTTCGTAATTGTGCAATCACAGGAACGCGGCTGTTCAAGTGGCAAGAAACGAAATTTCATGGGGACAACAGACCCACGCGTAAACGTTCGTGATCGTTCGTGATCGTTCACAATCGAACAGAACCTCATCGATTCGAGACTCTTTTACTACCTTACGAGTGCCACCTTATTAGTGCTACCTTATTAGTGCCACAAAACGAGTGCCACAAAACGAGTGCTTCAATCCAAACTGAATTTAGTGGGAGTGTGAAATATATTTAATTATTAAACTGCGGATCTTTACGCAAAATAAAAATGTTCTGCACCCAAGGAATAGTCACAAAAATTTCTTTTATTACCAGCTTTAAAAAATTCAAAATGATGTGAGAGTATTTTTAAATTCCTCCGAGGCTTTCGCCCTTTTTTACAGAATTAATTCGGCAAAATTGTAGAACATTCAATTCACAATGTCCACATTCAATGTTAATCAAAATCTCAAAAAAATCAGAAAATTATGTTTATTAAATGCGGCAAAGTAACTTAATGTAAAATAACCTTTTTATTTACCTTTCAACTCGATGGAACTGTCCGCAGATCAATTCCGATGAACAATTCCGATGAATAGTTCCATTTGGGTATAAAATATATGAAACGTTATTAAACATTATCAAGTGTTTGTATCAGCTGTACATGTGTTTAAAATTCACAAGATATTGTTTAAAATGTTCCTGTAACTTCGTTCAGTAATTTTATAGTTATTTAACTCTTTTTAGATTGTAACAATTATTTGATCTTTCATAGGAATTTAATTCACTATTTTCGAAGCAATATGCACAACAATTTCATCAGATACGCCACTGTGTTCTTGAAAACGTCTGCGTTTTGCATTTTGATATTTGCGCGATGTACGTAAACACAAATGGTAAATAGCGATTCGCATTTGGCTCTGCAAACAATCAATTAATCGTCAACAGTTTCATGAGTGCTGCAGCATGGTACACCATAAAAAGTATATCCAGGTTAACTGATCAACGTTTACATACACGACAGTGGCTCCGAAATGGATGCTGCGCGAAAATAAAACTTTAATAAGCCGATAATGGAGAGGAGAACCTCGACAACTGGAGTTTAACCATTTTTGCCAATGTGTCAACTGACGATACAAAATAATTTACCTAGCTAGTTTGTTACCGTAATGTAAAAGAATATTTTAGACAATACATATGAAAGTACACGTGAGAGTAGATCGTGAAGTTTATATTTCTATATAGTAATAATCGATCTTTCTGGATACATATAACTTCATCCGTAGCAGATTTATAATTCCCTAAAGTTATTGTAATCAAAATTCTGCTCATTCCTGCGAACTTTAAATTTGATTTAAAAGTTCCTTCTTAATTTGTTTCTACGGAAACTTTCAGTTCAACAACTTCATTATTACTTCGGATACCGTTGGAGTTATAGATTTCTGAATAGAAGCGCCATGTGCCTATACTTTTGCGAATAAGTATACGTT
Source organism: Lasioglossum marginatum (assembly GCA_028455795.1). Lineage (NCBI taxonomy): Eukaryota > Metazoa > Arthropoda > Insecta > Hymenoptera > Halictidae > Lasioglossum > Lasioglossum marginatum. The sequence continues at coordinate 3,820,895 of CM052254.1, read as the reverse complement.
AATGTGTTCACTGTGAGCATACCAGTTAGATGTATTTACTTTAGAAACGGAAATGCACAGGATATTATCGATAGTCGATTCGTACAGTTTCGAACAAATGATTGCAAAACTGGATCAAAAATATAGTACATAATTCTATTCACAGCAGCTTTTGTTTTCGATTCGATAGAATTGATAATTTATTACCTTGTGCAGAACGTTTAATTCACGTGTCTGTCCATTACCAGGTCCAGTTGATATTAATGTTTGTAAATGTGGCTAGCACTATGATATTGTTTGCCCGCCACAACAACTTCGTATAAACTGATAAAAGATAATAGCATCAATGGAAAGCCTGTAATAGAGTATCATCATGAGAGTTTATTACAAGTAGAAACACTGACCAATGGCCAGACACAAAATCAAACGCATTCGAATGCGAGCGTGTACCACGAATTTCCGAACTTCGTGCTGGTAAACAAAGGGTTACATAGAAATTAATGTGTTGCATTCTCAACGTATTTTATCTCGATATTAAATTATTATCAATTCTGTACTGTAAACAAAAGTGCAAAGTCATATTGTACAATACATCCACAGTTTATTTCATTTTCACGTGCATTATGGACTGTGCATTAAATTACTATGGATTGCAAAATAACTTAAATTTAAAATAATACCTTTTTTCGAATTACACCTTTTTTGCTGAATTAGTCGAGATGTAAGGGGTTCCTGTTGATGAAACATATTATTAATATTGAAATAAGTAAAATTTAGAAATTACACTAAACTTTACAAACTAAAATAATGCATACATAATTTGAAATGTATATTTATACGTGTTCTCATGATAAGCTAACTTTTACTACACACACATATTCACATATAGTGAAATTGAAAGAACTGATTAAAGAAAGCGCAATAAAAAAAACATCGATTTTTTGAAAATGAGAAACTAGAATGCCCCCTTAATTGCGAGAAAGAGAAACTACAATACATATGTAGATTTCCTTTTCTGAATGAGCTGAAAATAAGCCAAGAGTATTAAATTTTTATATTCTTTACTTTTTTTTAATTATTCCCTTCACAATTCGCGTTACAAAACGAATCTTTCTAACTCCACAGAAAGACTGATTTGTTCTGCATACTTTTAGGAAATTAGATCGGAGTTTGCGAAATTGCGTGAATGTGTGTGTGTATGGGAGTAAGTGGAAACGTACAAATCGGATCTTTAGGCGATAACCAACTTTCGACAATGGCAGCGGGTGAAGCTCGTTCATCATCGTGTATTTCGGAGCGGCGCATTGTCCACATCACGTGCACGCGTTCAGGGAACATTAAATCGATTCTCGTTCACGCGTGATTTACCACGGCGAATTGAATCGTAAAGTGGTTTGCGTGCTTACGATTTTTCCTGTGTAATCGACCGCAATGTATCCCCGTGCCACGTTCCTCCCCGTACCCTCCTCTCCCGCCCCTCTCGTGCCCGCTTTTCGCCACCTTTTGCCCAAACCAAGCCCACACTATCACCACCGGCAGCAGCGGCAATTCCTCCTTCATTTATCCGCCTCGAAATCGGTCCCCTTCGGGTGAAATTCGCGCCGCGGGAGGCATCGCTAACCGCACGAAATCGAAAGTAGCTGACAACCGCACAAATACGAGAGCTCAAACAGCGGGCGCGCATAATTTTCTACGGCGACACGGGACAAACAAGATTCTGGCCACGTCGACGGCTCATCCGCGCTTTATACCACCGACGGGACCATGTTCAATATGTACTCATGAATATCAATCAATTCGACATCTAAGATTCTTTTGATTGGCTTCGATCGCCGCTTTTAAAAACCAAAGGGATCCGGTGCACAATATGAAGCCATCAATAATATAATGAGACTAAGAACAACAATAATTCAACATCCATTAGATACGAAGAAGTACTTCTAAACAAGAAATTATTTAAAAAGACCTACACTACTGTGCAAAAGAAGGAAGCACCCGGCCATATTTAATAGAAAAGCGTAAAAAATCAAATAAGAACACAGTAAGTTCTGAGAATAGTGTTACTGCGTATTATCTAATACTTTAAATGCAATAAATCAATCATTGCACAATACAATTTCTACATAAAGATATTGTTTGTCATTGTATCTTATAATTGTACCGAGTGCTTCTTTCTTTTGCACAGTAGTGTATACGGCTCTTGTTCCTTATAATTTGTGCAGAAAATTCATATTTTGTATAAAGGTCAAGTGATTAGATAAAACTAACTTGTAAATAGACTGCGAATTTTAAATATTTATTCTGTGGTCTAAGTTTAAATTAAAAAAAAGTAAAATCCAAGAATCCATAATTATACTGGGTGCTTCTTTCTTCTGCACAGTAGTGTACGTATTTTAGATGACAATCGATGTACAGTGAATGTGCATGATGCGTAGAATGCAATTGCAATTCAACAGATTCGAACTTGAAATTCAAGGTCAAAGACACTTTTAAATATTGGGTTGGATAGAAAGTTCCTAGCGTTTTCAAATTAAGAATCGAAGATAAAATTAAGGTATTTTTCATATGTTTATTCAATAACACGAGAAGTTACCTCGAAAATGACACAAAAAATAATAGAACAGAAAATATATTATTGAATAAATCTATCTATAAATCTTCAATTTTAATTTACAAACGCTACGAACTTTCGTTCCAACCCAATACATTAGATGAATTTAAGAATGCTTTTTACATTAGTTTTCTTTTGTTAAGATTATTGAAAGATGAAATACATTGTTATCTAGCATTCATTTCTTGCAATCGACTTAGAAAAATTTTATTTTGCATAAAAATCCGCAGTCTAGTCGTAGTAACAGTAGTAGTGCTTTTCCAAAAGATTTCCGAACAGAAATAGCAATGAAACAGATGAAGCTAGTCTTTAGAGACAACCCGTATCGAGTTATGTCAAAATCGCCGATACAGTTCCCGCTGATACAGTTTTGATCGACAAGAATTCACTGAAACCAAGTTTAACTGACAGCAGCATTCACCGGCTACATTGTTTTCTCCGTAGTTATGCTTGTGTACTGTGTAGACATTGTGTACGGACGTCAATAGACGGATTTTCAAACTCCAATTTGTCGGAAACTAGACCCTTAGGAAACGTTGTATAATATACCTCTGAGATACTTTTGCAGAAGGTAGTATTAGTTCGTATTCCTTTTTACATGCAATATTTTCAGACACACCCTGTATAACAAACATACCTATATCTACAGCTGTAAACACAATTTTTATTATTGACAAACTAGAGCTGGAAATTTCTTAATTCATGACTGGACTGATGATCTTCATGCAAAATTAAAATTTGAATTTGTTTCTCTTTTAAATAATTTTGCTAAATTGTAACTAACGTATCGATATATTCAACAAATTTTTAAATATTTCTACCATTTAAAGTTTCATTCATTCAGTTTTGTTATAAATGTTTAAAATCTCCAGTCGATTTATGGCTATTGAGACTATAAACATGCATTTATGGGGTCCTATTCGATACATTTATTCCTTTGGATAATCCATACATGTTGGGTAATATGAACATCCACGATTTGGACAAAAATAATAAATATGATAAATTCGTTAAAAATCTGAATATATGTAGGGCGCGGTTCCCTATAAAATAAACAAATTTTAATTGTAGATAGACATCATGTTCATTTTTGTAATTATACGTATCATGTGCTATTATTATAATACACCTTCCTAAATCACTGCATTAGTCTAAAATATCTGTGCAGAAAAAGTAGAAACATTCAATTTAAAAACATTAACCAGAAAATGAAAAAAGACAACAAATGTTCTCAACGTCATCCTACACATCTGCGAATTTATTTTTAATATTAAAATATTAAACAAATATAAACAAAAAGGAAATATTAAACAGTGTGGTGATGACTCGAAAAACGGAGGACCATTTACAATTTACAATTACAAAATTAACACACATCGCACAGTGAACGATAATAAAATTATTATTTTATATTGTTCCTAATCTAATCGTAACTGCTAGGATACAAACAATTTTTTCCCATCCCAACTAAAAAATGAAGCCGAAATCGCAATCTTTTAATTCTTCATTTTCATCTTATATTATCATGGAGAACCAACCCTAAAATTTTCTCCGAACTGTAGTCGAACACCCTGTATAAAGCCACTTTTAGTGCTATCTATTCTAGTGTTAAATGGATGATTGCGTATTCGAGACCTAAGTATGATGTATACATATCGAGAGAAGAAAGATTGAATATTAGCAAGCAAGTAGGCTCCATAAGAAATGTCTGCTTCCGCTTGAAGTTGGCTGGAACGATGCACAAAGGATGGAACTCTGGGAAATGTGTATAAAGACAAATACAGTATCATAAAATACGGTCGAAAAGGAAACGTTAAATCGGATTGGCAAGTTTCAGTTCATCATTCCGCTAACTGAAGAAAAGGAATATAGAATCAGCTTTTTATTTTCTTTTGCGTCACGCTCTCATTCTGTCTCATCGGGTAGCGTCACGTGCCAGGAGTCGTTTAGCGGTTGCTTTTTTCTTTCGAAACGAGAAAATTTTTGGAGCGGACCTTCTCCTTGATATGGCACGACACTGCTTTACTTCGCTTCGTCGAGCAGGATTACTTTCTTCCGTGTATTTCCAGGGCAGTGGCAATCGGGGAAAAACTTGTTAAATCTTCCTACGAGAGGAGTATCATTTCTGACCTGCTCTCCGCTACCAGCAAAACTTCCGTTGCGCATTGATAGAAAACATGCACCGACATGATGTGCAGCTTTTTTTCCGCAACCACACCGACATGCTCCCAGAGAAATATCGATCTCTCCGTAAGAACCAACAGCATTTCCTGGTCTTTTCCTGACTTATCAGTTGAAAGTTTATTTTCTTGGATTCAGAAACAATTCACGGTTTCCGATAAATTCAATGTACAGCGGATCTACGCATTTTTCTTTTTCACTCGTGGTATTTGATCAGGCTTTGGGATTATACAGCAGAGTTTTTTCAATGAATTCAATATGTATAACAACCCTGGCATTAAAAATTAAAAACCTCCGTGGTTGTAAATGTTGACCTTGATTACTTTTAACATTCCATTGTAAATTAAAATCTATTATAATAATTTAATAATGTCAGTTTTTGTAGCTAATGGAAGAAATTTACTAGAAGATATACAAGTGTTATGTATAAATCTAAAATTTTTCAGTAAAAAAAACCGGTTTTCGAATTGCATAATTTTCTTTTAAAAACCGGTTCTCAAAATCGGTTTTTAAAAACCGATAGACTCTAATGGACATGAATCTTCTGAAAATTAGAATGGAAATGCAGCGGTCTGTGTTGCGGCACAGGCTTGTATTTTGTATGAAACGACAAACGCGAGCGAAATTAAGAATCACGCCGAGATCCATGGAAAACTGAGCAGGCTGGATGCAATGTACTCATACATGTACATATGTATACACGGTAAAATGGGAAACGTTATCGAGTGGTGAGCACACTTCTGTGCTCGACTTATGTAATACATAAAACAGAGGCCGCGGTCTCGCGATATAAAGCCAGAAGTCTCGCGTCAGGTCTCGCGGAGAAGCGTCGGAAGCAACCCCGGGGAAACTACGATGATTTATGATCACTTATATGCGAAAGGTTATGGAGATTTTTGCGGTGGCGCGCGCGCGATCCCGTGCTTATTTCCAGAAAGTCGCCTCAGCTATGTGCATATTGATCACATCGAAATTTCCGCGCGTTTCCGCGATACTAAACGCGGGCCGCATTGTTCCCGACGAAATAATTACTGCAATATTCTTCGTTATCGTTGCCTTATCAGCCCCCCCTACCCACCTCCTATCCTGATCGTCGCATTATACAATACGCTTATTGCGCACACCGCTGCCGCAGAAACTATAATTTAGTAATTAACATTGCAACGGCGAATTTAATTCGTATGAAATATTATTCCGATTATACTGAGTAACAGGTATCGCGGTCGACGGCGGACAATGATATTGAAATACATGATTTGCAAGTAAACAGCGTGTGCAATAGCTAGGATAATTTGCACTGTTTCATCCTATATTTGAACTAACGTGTTACTAGTCAGCTGCGATAGTGAAATCCCAGCTAATTCTCTTTCCTCGAGGCAACGTTTGCTGTTTGACTGGGTTGTTTGCCCACCGAAATAATCAGTCTTCGTGTTTATTCTTACCTAACAATAATGTTGAGTCAATCTACGACTATCTTTTTCCTTTAAACTACTCGACTCTCCTATACTATATTTCTTAATTTTATATGTATGTACACACGGTGAAAATTGCATCCAAATCGGTTAACGTTGCTATGAGTGATAAACATTTCAAGATAATCACATAAGAACGAAATTCAGTGATATTAAAATTTTTATTGCTCATAGCAACATTAACCGATTTGGATGATCTGCGTGTTACACTTGGGTAGTGTCCCTTGTTAGTAAATTAAGTCTTTCAACATGTCAAAAAATCTCAACTCATTTGGTTCAACTTTAAGAGAATTAATTTTTAAATGCGACCGAAGACTTTTTGCAAGGGTTGTATTAGGAATATCGAAATCTGGAAAACGATTTTATTTCTTATATAGATTATATAGTTTTATCTCTTACCGAAAATTGTGACATCACTTTTTAATCAACTCAATGCCTCTAGTACAGCATTGAAGCTACATTAAGTTTCAGTGATTAGATCTGAAGATACCCTATGGCAATTCGTTCGTAAGTGCACTGAGAATTGGTTAGACAAGCAAAGAGGGCACAAATCACGGAGGATTGTGATAGCAATTAAACTGCGATACTGAGATTGTTCGAACAGTAATAGTTCAATGACGACAATTCGCTGGTAATGTGTCTAGTATTAGCGCAACTCTGCCTATAGACGCTAGCAAATTAGATGAAGATTTAGATGCGCCCTAGGCAAAGCTAACTTCCGGACACATGGATGCACACACACAGACAAATAACGCAAGCGAGTTATGTACACTCAAAATGGTGTCTCAAGTTCAAGAACGTAAGCTATGGCATACATGGACCTAACATGATTAAAGTTACCGCTTGTTGCTAGTTCAACGGCGTATTGTGCACGTCGAAAAACAGGATCCATTAACCTAGAACAACTATCTACCGTAACAAAAATATGAGTCACAACGATAACAATATTCTGGAGTCTGTAATAACAACCCGAACGGATTCCATAATTTATTATCACATTTTCTGTTTTTCCTGCATCGCAAATATTTGTTTAAATTGCACGCGAGGGGGTGGGAAAAAATGATTTGTATCTTTGCACGTACAATTAGATTGGGAACAGTATGAAATAATTTTATTATCGTTCGACGTGTGTTAATTTTGTAATTGTAAATTGTAAATGGTCCTCTGTTTTTCGAGTCATCACCACACTGTTTATCGTTTTCCAATTAACAAAGCAAATATTAAAAATAAATACGCTGATGTACAGGATGACATCGAGAACATTTGTTGTCTTTTTTAATTTGCTGGTTAATGTTTTTCAATTGAACGTTTTTACTTTCTGTACAGATATTTTATATCTATACAATTATTTCTCATATGAAATCCTTTTTATTTATTCAATAATTGTAAAATAAAAAAATCTGGAATCGGTCATTTTCACAGATGGTAGTAGATTTAGTCTCCAAAGAAAAAGTTCGAAATTTGAAGTAAAATTAAATGTAATTAATTTGATTTCCATGATATGTATGATAAAACAAATCACAAATTCATTTAAATTCAATCGAACAACCGTCCAACAACAAGTCCGATTAAATAGAAAATAAATCATTCAAGTGGAATGTAAAATCAATTTCATCTGAAATTAAATAAACTTGATATCTATTGCATGATAAAACGCGAATAACAAATTTGTTTATATTCAATCGATCGTCGTGTGACACAAGAGGAAATTATCGCGGCAAAACAACGACACAATTCGAGAAAAGATTTAAATCAGTGGAAAATAAATAATCCACTTTAACACAGGATTAATTTTAAACAAGAAAACCGTACTCACCACTTAACGGCCACCATATTCCGTCGTACACTTTCTGTGTCTTGATAACAAATGACGCGGTTTACAGTCACACTCGATATAACGAAACGCTTGTGTGTTCACTTTCACTGTCATTATAGTAATGACACCGCGGTCGAAGCTTTGGGTCCGTGATGGTTGCAAGTACGGCGCGACGCGGCGGTGGGGTGGCCACTCTCGCGAAGTTTTCATTGTTGGAGAGGGGTCGAGAGACTCGGCGATCGAAAATCTGCCTAAAATGCGGCAACCCGACCAACGGAGGTGTACGTTGCGTACGTCATAGAAGCGCGCCTCAGAACTGTTGATCGAGTTGCCGTATTTTAGGCGGATTTTTAATTGTAGCTGGTCTTTACTTTACCGGGCTCAAAATTTGTGCCTTCCTCCTATAAATTATTATGTATTTGGTATGTAATCCAGTAGATTTGGGGTGGCTGCAGATCGAAGTTTTGATCCTGTAGGATCAATGGTTCAGGAGTTATGCTTGCTTAAAGTTGAGCATTATTCAGTGTTTTTGACAGGTAAGAGCGCCGCCACAGTGGTTTGTAGTGACGATCGCGTGCCGCTTACCGAGCAGAACCGCTAGATGGCAGCACATAATATTTACCTAACATGAATGGACTATTCGAAGAAATAAATTTATTGAATAGCACACCATAAATGGATATTTAGAGTCTCAATAACCATAAATCGACTAGAGATATTAAACATTTATAACAAAAAACTGGGTGGATGAAGCTTCAAACAGTAGAAACATTAAAAAATTTATAGGATTACGACACATTAGTTAAAATTTAGCAAAATTATTTAAAGAAGAAATAAATTCAAACAAATTTAATGTTGTGAAATATACATATATGTGTATTCAAAATTAAGAAATATATTCGAGAGAGATCACATTCAAATGAGACACCCGATACACGTAGTTGTAAATTCAGGAATGAGATGCGACACTAACGAAGCCAGAATAAATTGCTTTCTATTTTACAGGAGAAAGTTGGAACTGTTTAAATCGTTTAACCACTTGCATAACGCGGGAAGAAAATCCGTTCGCTTTAATGCACAAGTCTATTCATCTCGAAACCGTGGAAAGTAAATACAGCCCGATTGAAACTATCAACGAGCTCGCGTTCAATACGGCCATGGGCGTATCCATTTTTTGTAACAAATTACTCACCGGTTTCATCGTCACTGTGTCTCGTGCAACTCGAAAAGTATAAAGGTTAGTTACGAGCATCTTACGGTATCGATTCCCGTAAAAAGCTCGCACCGCCAGCACCTTTTATCGAAAGCTGTGGTGCCTGTAATAGTGGCACTGTCGGCTCTTTATCAATGACGTGAAAATCATTTTGTAATAGACCGCACATTCGCGATATACTCTATATGAACATAAATTGTCCGTTTATATCGTCGTTGCGGCTTTATTATTCTTTTTTTTTTCGCTTTTTGCGCATTGCCGTCGCTACACGCCGGGATACACACGGTGTTCATAATGGCGTATGCATTCGAGACACGTTTTATCAACAGATTTGAAAAGTTTCTTTTCTTTTGTTTAATTCGCCAAGTAGAAAAGGGCTCTCTAATACAAGGAACGTGGGGTAAAGTCTTTTTAATTACGGAGGCGCAAAAACGAGCAGCGTGACGACACAATTACATTGCGGCGCGGTCCTGTTCCTGTTCCCGACGAGTTCGCAAGCACAGCTTTCGTAATTACCTGACGCATGCTTCGCATGATCAGTTTCAATTTGCGAAAAAAGCTTAGTCGGCAGCGGGAAAAAAAGTCGGGCCAACGCGAAAAATTTATCGCGCAGTATCCCCTGGCCACGGATACACCGACACACGTCGACTTTACGTCCGCATTTCTAAAAAAAAACGATGTTTGCCTTGACAATTAATTATCATAGAGAATATAACGCTTTCGGTGGAAGTTTACATGCACAATTCGATTCGAAACGACTGTTATAAAAATTTGGTAGATACTCGTTTTTATTGTTGAAATATAACTGAGTCAATGAATTCGTGGATTGATATGCTACCATGTTGCAAAAGTCATTGGTAGACTGCATTCTCTAGCTTATTAAAAGTTTAAGGAGTTGTGTGAATACATAAAAGTTTGCAATTTAGTTATTAATTTTTGAAGATGTTCGTTGTTATAGTTTTTAACCTATCTGGGCTAATAACCATATAATGAATTTTAACTCTGTGTATGATATTAAACTTTGAAATAACGCGCAGAACGCACTCATGAGCAATGAGAATTGTTTGATAGGTTGATCAATATTGTATATTTAAAGCAATGTTATCAGATACGTTATTTAATAAGCAAATACATATAATTTGCAAAGTTTAAATTATGCATTTCGTGATTAAAAATTTATTTGTATTCGAGTATAATGACTGCATAATCAATTATTACTTCTGATTTATGAGGTTTTCGTTATAATACTGTGGTGTTCCTCGTGTATTCCACACAATGTAAAAAAACCGTTTTAAATGTCAAAAGCATTTTCTACATGAAATCAAGGATTAAAAACGTGCTTTAAAAATGAACAAAAATATTTTTTATAATAGCAATATTTGTCTTGTAAAAAGCCTACCTACTATATTCGAAAGAATATTATATAAACCAACAAATATAAATTCTGGATTCAATAAATTAGACAGTATTAGACCATTATAAATTTTTACCATAATAAATATAAGTACTAAAACAAACATTAACAATTTTAGTGGAGACAATACTCGTGAAAAGCAAATATTAATAACGAACTAAGTTGTCAAAAAGCCCAGATGTTCGTTAAGATTCTATACCAGGGTATTTTAACTATTCCCAACGACCACCATAAACGTCTAGCTAGACGCATGCCCGTAATATCGGAACACCCTACGGTGAAAATCAATTATATTCATGGTATGGCAAAGTAATGATATTAATTTTCCGCCGAATTCACCGAAAGCAACCCCTCTGCATGACGGTGGATTACGCGGATAACACGGAAGCCACCCCTAAACGCACCGTGGACAATCCGGATAATCTTGCGCAATAGGAACGAAGATTCCCCCGTATTTTTTTCGTCCTTTGGAAAATCACCGTCGTAATAATTACGGCGGATCTCCGGCGATTGAAAATTGAATGGTTCGTTATTACGTTTCAATTAGCAAGCGCGGATATTTACGGTAATTGCAATCAGTTAAGCTGTTAGGACGCAGTGGGTATAACTAACGAGAGATGGGAGGGAACGCGAACGAAGACAAACGGAATTCAAGCTACGTTTTACACGTTGCGGATTCTGCTCAGATTAATTCGATTGAAAGTTTCCATTTTTTAATTGAATTCGGGAGAGCGTGAAGGGAGGCTTCATTATTAAATCCATGGACATGTGTAGAGTTTCAATCGTTCTTCGAAGAAGTTTCGAAATGTCTCTTGTGAGAGAATTAAAAGAATGAAAATATTTTAAATAATTAGAATAGAGTAGAATTTTTATCTTGTGTTTAAAATTATTATATGCATGTTCCATGGCAGTAGGTGCTGTTTATCTTTTAAAACAGTATCTTTTACCAATATTTTCAACCACCCCTTTCAAGGAAGCGTAACACTTTTGGGACAATTCTCTCGTCAACTTTTTTCATGCGTTGGAAATGTAATATTTCGGTATTTTGAAATGCCTTAAATAATTTTACTGATTTGTATTTGATCTACTCATTTTGATAATAAATGCATAAAATTTTCAGTCTTTTTATTAGGTATTACATATTTCAATATTCTGTTGGGAATGGTCCTAGCGAGTTAATATTAAATTCCATGACGGACATTGAAAACTTGAGTATCGCGGCTGTTAGGAGAGTAAAGTTTCGCCATCGAACGTTCGGCAGCGGCGCGCATAGTTAACTTGTTCCAGTCGTATCAATTCGCGCAATAAAGTTGACAGCATTAAAGGATTGGCATAGTCGGTAAACCTCAAATGTGCTTATGTACAATAATTAATAAACGCTCGGCTAGGCCGCGACACAAAGGCTGCTGCGCGATCTCTACCTAGAATCTTCCGGTAAGAGATTCTGCGTGGTTTATAGCGCAACTAGATAATGAGATTGTGCCGAGTTAATAATGATTAGTGTATCTAGTGCGGTAGTTATGGAATCTCGCGCGTACCGCACGCAAGTGATGATAGCTCAAGTACTATTTCGACTCGGCCCCCGTGGCTACCCACTTGGGAGAAATTGGAAACACCGTTGTAATCTCCTTTAAACGGTGGGATGCGCGCCGATGCGCTTTCCCGTCATACATGACCAGCAGGAGTTCATCTGCTCGGCTCGCAATCGAGAGATTTATCGCGTCGACCACTGATCACCGCTCTTTCGGAACTGACGTGAGATATTATCCGCTCGTTTGCTGTTAATCGTTTCCCCAGAAACAGTCTGCTACCGTGTGATCGGTTCCGAGTGATTGATCTTTAATTTAGTATAAAAGTTTATAACACAAGAGAAATCAGAAGTTTGTTTTGTATTGCGGTTCGGCGTATATATTTTTCTTATTATTTGGACTTTCTCTTATTATTTTGCCCGTATCTCATTATTTAACAGAATGGCGGCACTTTGAATTCTGAATTTTGATTTCAGAGGCTTGTTTTTCACAGATAGAGTATAATAAGAAAATTAAAATATGTCAATATTTGTAGAAGTTGACTCTTGAATAAAAATAATAATGTAGCCATATTGATTTCTGTGTTACTCGTATTGTTTCTTATCAGGTTTAACTTTATAAAATATATGTTTGTATATAACAAATGTATTTTTAATTACAAGGATATTTATTCCCAAAAATAATTTGAATTTCCAATAAATTTTGCTTGCAATTCATATAACGTAGTGCATTCCACGATTGCTTTTATATACGGATATCATACACGCTCGGAATTTATTTCAAACTTAGTCCCTGCGTACGTCAAACACAAAGGCATTCAATTTCATGAAAGATGAATAAAGGAAGAATGACATGCTAGTATTATGCGGAACCTAATCAAGAAAGTATGCGACACTTTGTTCTGTGCTGTCCATTATCCTTTGACGAAATTATTTACCTCTTGGTGACGCATTGTTTGCTTTTTCATTAAAATTGTTGTATAGATTTGTACAATTCTTGTTCTTATTCGATATCGTGAAATGTTTAATATTTTTACTTCAAGATGATTAAGAGAGAAATATATTTTTACTTCGGTTTCTTACAATTGATTTCGACAACTTTTATTTTCTATAAAGGTCCTTTGTGATCACCCATAATATTGTTAATTTTAATTACCATATCTATTAATTACCATCGCGTTACATTTTGGAAAGGACTATGCATTGAGGAAATGATAGTGAATAAATAATGTATATATTGGAACTTAAATCTTCGCAACAGAGTAATTATTTTGTTTGAAGAAAGAGATAGCTTAATATCGCAAAAGTTTCATCTCGGAGATTTATTGCCAGACAAATGAAAATAACTTCGTTCGGAAACAACGACCGCGGTTAACGCGAAAAAAAGGAAGCTAAGCGAGAAAATTCTATCCACGGAGAATTCGTGGCTGCATATTAAAGTTCCAGCGTTATCGATGTTTACGCTGCTTTATAATCCTCTTTAAACCATTCCGCACAGTTAAAATGCCTGGAATTCGTATTATCACTGTCGTAACTTCGCCCGTTCTCACAGTTTAGTGGTATGCCTATTGATTGCAGTTGAATAATCGCTTCGTGATCGAAACTGTTCCACAATTACGGTTGCTGCATACTTGTTACAAATTCACAAAAAATTGCAAACGATAAACCACGATTTAGTGCAAATAACTTCACTCCAAAATGAATGAACTATGAGATTCTAATAAGTAGAATTGTTTGAAACTATTTAAATAACTACTTCATAAAATCATACAATTTTTGGTAATTTCCTAATTTTTTTATTAAACAGAAACTATTGGTTTGGCAAGAAAGTAATTTCTTTTTTTATCCAAGCAATAAATTTTAATGAATAAGATATTCTCCCTTTTGTTAGATGATCTTTTGCCAAAAAGAATGAATAAGAATATTTTATTGATTAAAGATCATCGCGTGAATAAAGAAATTCGGTTTTATTTCACCTTAAAATACCGAAATTACTTTCTTGCCAACCCAATATTTAAAAATATCCAGATTTTGGTCCAAAAATGATCCAAAATAACCTAACGTAAATAAATATAATATTTCGTAACAGTTAATATTTATCTATCCAAGCAATTGTAAAATAAGATTTTACTTTTCATATTAATCTATATCAAATGTTTTGTCTTAATTCTTTGAACAAATTGTACATTTTAGAATAAAATTGGGTAAAGTTATAGTCTCGATAATTCCTCTAAAAAATAACTTATAAATCACAGTTTTTAATTTTGCTATCTGTGACGTTGGTATAAATTGCAGTAGAATTGAAATATCAGAACTTGGCTCTCCGTGAAACTTCGTACTGAAGACAGAAGATTGTCTAAATGATGTATTTACAGATAAATCCCTCTCGAGCGTAGAACGGTAATTTAAACGAATTATTCAGTTTTTTAATTATCAGTAAGTGAATCGTAGAAAGTTCGGAAGCAGAAGTTTCAAGAATTGAGCACGCGAATAGGTCAAGCAAATTGACTGAATAGAATACTAACGAGCTGAATGGATCAGAGAGGTTCATGAATTCAATTGACTAATTGCTACGCTCTTTTTAAACGTATGTCTGTATTCATCTCGTGTATCTCGATTTTTACGACATTTTCTGTGACACGTTCACGAAATTATCCTCCGGCTGCAATTACTGAACAAAAATGCATTCACAGGACACTGGACATTATAGATTTTGTTATATAATTTCCGACCTAATATGATTATCGAATATTCTTTTGTCAAGGAAAAACGTCATGACGGAATGACGTCAAACGAATTAAACGTGATAAAGAATCAAATAAACTTTATCTGGAAACTCAGCAATTTTAGGATGAAAGTATTTTATACTGGAAAAAGCTAGTAATACATCACTTATTGTAAAACAATACATGTATAATCGGATAAACTTAAACAAATATGAAATCATGTCTATTCTGTTTTTAAAATTTTATATTAACCTGCATGTAGAATGACATTTTGTAGATTTTTATTTTGGGACACAGAATAAGGTAATCAGTTATAAAAAAATGTCAGCATGCATATGTTAACAACCGATATAAGTCTATGAAACACATTTTTTAAATTCTCCTTATAGAAATTTACGAAAATATTTTCATCACGATTTCAACCAAATGAAAATTTTTCAAATATTTAATATATAACTAATAACTAAGCCATGTATCAAGAATACGATACTGATTGCCAGATGTTCTGATGAAAGCGCTTTACAACATTTACATGCCGAAATCGGACATTTCATATTAGCAATAAGCTAATAATAAACTTTTAGAATGTAATTAGTATTTTTTAATTAAAACACTTACCCCATGCAACAACTTAGTTATGTCTCGAGAAACGGTAGCGGCTCGGAATCGGCTTCTGAAACGTTAATGACCTCTGTACTATGTCCCTTGTATTTACGTTGTATTCTTGAAAATAATATAAAAATAGTAATATATCGAGTGTTTCGTAAGTACCACAGATAAACACTTTGGTCTTCGTCCTCGAGAACGATGGTACAGAGAAACTTGTAGGTATCTAGGCCCCATGAAATTTAAGCCATCTTCTCGTGAACCTAGAATAAAAAGAGTTAAATGAAAAATATGTTAAATTAATTCTCTATTGCATTCCGTTCCCAATTGGGGACTTAAATTTCAAATGTTCTAAAGTACATTAAGTAGACAATACTGAAGACTCTGAGCATGTTGGTTCTAATTGAACATTGCGATTTTGCATATGTATAAAGTTCCTATACAGGAGCAGTCATAAAATGCAATAAATAACATTTTCTAATAAAATTTTATTATTTATTTCATAACCACACTCATTTTTAAGTAGACTAACAGTCACATACAGAATGTCTCACGTAACACTTCTCACGATTTTTCAAGTACTTGCGATAATCTAACAAAAAAATATTTTAAACAAAAGTTGATCAGTTTTCGATTGGCAATTGCAATAAAAAAAAGTTTGAATTTTTTAAAAATTATTGTCAAGGCCACCTTCAGTTTTTTAAATGGCACTTCGTATTTCTGACTTAACAGTATTCTAGCCCGTATCAAGACGAATTCAACGACCCAGTATACCATGACCTTCGGATGACCTTGAAGTGCAATTTAAAAAAATGAAGGTGGCCTTGACAATAATAAAAAAAATATTCTGAAAACTGATCAATTTTTATTTAAAATATTTCTTTGTCAGATTATCGCGAGTACTTGAAAAATCGTGAAAAGTGTTACGTGGAACATCCTGTATATTTTTTTCAACTCGTCATAAAAATTCATGCGATAGAATTAAGAAAATCTAATGAATTACAGAAGTATTAACCAGCTCAGCGCGTCCGTATTGACGGAAGAGTATTGCGCAAAAGGTTATTGAAAAAATCACTTTGATACGTTGAAAGCAATCGGAAGGATTCCGGCTGACGGCCGATTAAAAATACGTGATTTCGTTCGGCGCGGCCTCGTTACGAGCCCTGTCCTCATTTTGTTATTTTCTCCGTCGTTTGGTATCGGTTGGTTCGAGCCGATTCACGTTTATACAGGGAGCTTATAACGCACGAACGGGGCATCGTTCACGCGCGGTCGAGCATTCGGTCGCATGCACGCGCGAACACGCGGCCGTCCGGCCGTCTGCCAATGTACAGTCATTGTGGTTAATTTGCAACTGGCACGCTTGGGATTATTGTCTCGAGGGGATTTTCGCGGAGTATATGTCTGTGCACGCGCATCTCTGCCCTCCACCCACCCACCTTCTGCACCAGGGGGGACGATACTTTTCCCTCGATCCGGTTTACGGCCTCCATACACCAGGAATAATCTTTATTTCTTTTCGTTGCATCGAATATTACTGCGTGCGCCGATTGCGGCACACACCGGCTGTCCCCATTGCAAAATTATTATCATTACTTTCGACCCGGCAATAACAATTGCCATACCGTTAGAAAAAAACTGCGAATTTTGTATCATTTCGCTTTGGTTCTCTTTCTCTCTCCTTCTCCCTCCTCATTTTGATCATCTTTTCATCACAATTCATTTTTATCATCTTTTTACTTTTAGCATTATTCTCTGGTAAGTGTAAGCACGATGACTCTTTACACAAACCTTTAACCCTCATCCGTCCCTCGTGTCAATTTGATACAGTTTTTCTTATTTGTAGGTAAATTTGCCCGAATCTTCGTGACTTTTATTTTTTTAATGTGAAACGCATAACGGAGAAACCCAAGATGTAAATGGTAACTCATCGATTTCAATAAAAAAACATCGATAAATAACTGTTTACCCTGTTATTTCATCGATCTTTTACTACTGCGTCAATTTGACACCGAGGGACAGATTCAATTCGTGAAATGAGGGACGCATGAGGGTTAATATCTAAGTAATAATCTGCACATTCGAATGTTTGTTAGAACATATCAAGTTCAAAGTTGTTATAGTTGAATCATAAACAACCCCAGTCGTAAGTCATGAATAATTTTGTTAATATAATCACCAATAATTACGCTAATCGACAATGAGTACTAGATAAAATTAATGGAAATAGGTTAACCTGCTCGTAATCCCTGCAATCGCTGTACATTATGTGTCTGGAATAATTGGAGAGCGTTGAACAACCACTATAACCATCAGTGTACGCTCCCCTTTACTCGAAAAACGATTCACAGCAATGATGCACGATTTTTGGAAATTTTATTTCGGCATAAATGATTATTTATCCACTTTTGAATAAATTCTTTATTTCGAAAATTACCATTTTAATTTAACAGTCTAAATATTGTGAATCTGTTGAATATTTAATAGCAAGATAAAGCTCAGATCTTGAAGGAGTTTATTATTGTAAACTATATTTTACTTTCTTTTTTAATAAAATGTTATGAATTGACATTGTGTGTATTCGCTGAAGATTTTAGTTTGTGAAGTTAAAATAGTTTTCAAATATTTTTAACAAGTCGAAGTAGAAGTGATGTTCATGTTCCAAGAGTATATTACGTCACACGCCGAATATGGAACAGCATTCCGAATTTATGTTGTTGTTGAAAGGACGGTGTCTGCGAAGATTAAGCATACATTCCGCGCGAATCATTTGGAATCCACAGTTTCGAGGAAACTTTGAAACGATGCTCTGCGTAATATCTTCAGGAGACGTGTAAAGGATAGTTCCTCGTAAAATTTTCTAACTACGCGAAAGTTTCGTAGCCTTTAAGTCTGACAAATCTTTTACATACTATCTTAATAGTCGCCGCCCCCTCTGTCTCCGGTGATCGCGAATCTTTCCTCCCCGTGCAATTTTCTAAAAAGCTTTTGTACATAGAACCACTCGCAAATCCGTAGGAAAAATACATGTTAATTGCAAACTTTCGAAACAGCTGAACAACTTCGACCCGTCCACTTGCAATGTTGCTCTAGTTTACTCAGAATTGTACCTCATATGTCAGAAACTTACATCAATGATGTACCACCAGCTCTCTGAAACAAATATGCAATTGATAACTTACTCTTCATATCATACATGTATATTTACATATGAGCATCAGCCATATGAAAATAGAATCTCAACAACAAATTAACCCCTTGCCGTATACCTTTTCTTTTACAGTTACAGTGATTAGGACGTCTTTATCTCGAAAATGTCGTAGAAGAGAAGAGAAAACTTATATTTTTAGTATGGCTACATTTATTTTAATGCTTAAATATTCATTACTAGGATCTTCATGCATTTATAGCAAAATTAGTAAATGAGTAAACTAAATTCAAAATTGTTGGAGAATTTTAAAAATTGAAGATGTCAATATACAGTGGCCGGTATTAATATTCGGACGCTCTAAAAAAGACGATAACTTTTTTAATATTGTACTATACGATTTGAACTTTTATTTGGAAGTTGGAGCAATTAGTTTACTACGGGATGTGAAAAGAAATTTTTTCAAAAATTGCAATAGATCGGAATTGTAGAAAAAAATACTAAAAGTTGCATTTTACAACTTTTTTATGTTGGCCTATGGTAAAAATTTTAAAAATACGTTTTGTCGTACTGTTTAAAATCATTAAAGGAAGAAATAATATCCAATTTGGTTTCTATTGCTTGCAATCCGTGCAGGCGATTTTTATTTTGCATAAAGATCCGCAGTCTATGGATTACAAACAAATCAAATTTTATTTCATCTAAAATGAAACGCGTAAAATTCATATTTGTTAGACTTTGTTAAAAACCTTCGTCACGAGTCTGGCTCGTCAAAATACGGCAAGGGGTTAATTTGGATCATCTTTATAATTATTTGAAAAAGATTTGATCAAAGATAGTAAAAGTTGAAAAAGATAAATTAGTGAAAACAAGAAATTGTGCATCCTCAGGAGGGGAAAATGACGCGTCAACTCGTTAGGGGAAGTAGCCCCTGGCCTCTGCAGGCTCGCTTATGGCATGTCTCGTGTTTCCAAATTGAAGTTATGTAATAAGTTATGTAATAAGTGTTTGCATCTCGTAATTCGCAAAGATAAGTCCGATCACATTTCAACGTCATCTGACGCGGCAGCTGCCGGGCTCTGAGAAATCGACTGCTCCTCGCACCTTCGTGCTCCTGATTTCGCCGTAGGGCTGAAGTTGCCCGATATATCAGCCCGGAAAAAATAAATGATTCATGAGACCAGATTAAGTATATCGGTCAACTTTTAATAACCACTCCCCGGGAAATGTATGACACGGTAAATTCCCCGATTAAATCAAATTACGCGGCATTAAATTCGCTTCTCTTCGTCCCTTAAAAACGGATGTTCGCTGTTTTTTGGTGACATTGATAGATCTGGGAGTTTTGACAAAAAGGTATTGAGTAAATACCGAAGAGAAAAATACAAAACTCTTAAGATGTCAATAACTCGTTACATAATGAGTATTAATTATCTAAATCGTACTCTATAAATTAATCTATATCTACTCTATTCCATAAATAACATTCTATTATTTTCATAGCAACGTTTTGTTGTACTCTCTAAATTAAATTTAAATAAATTAGATATTATATAGATATTACGTAATATTTTTAAAAATGTCTCAATTTACATTTCTATGTATATTAATTTTTCCATAATATGCCGCACTATAATAAATAATTGAGTTGATTCTTTCAGAATGTTAATATCACTTCTTATGAATATTAGCAATACAAGAAAATCCTTTAAAATTGAATAAAATTGAAGATATCCCTCAGATGTATTGAGCATATCAAGCATACCCAAGTTTTAAGACGCATCGAAACCGTCTCGAGCTCGATAAAGATGTCAAAGTCTGGAAAGTTTGAAGCTCTGGAACGCTACAACGTATCGAAAGCCCTGGAGCACTAGCAATTCGTTTTCCACTTTGTTATATCGTATTCATACGTAATTTTTTTTGCTCGGAAAGGTACATGTTTGCGACAATTAACATTAAGGCAACAAATTGTAGAATAGCAGAGGCTATAGAAACTTTAGATTTACTTTTCGGTGGTTCTGAAGTTTCTATGTCTTCCTCTAACGCTTGGTAAAACTTTCACGATTCGTACAAGACTTTCAAATGCAACACGGTTACTAAATGTTTGAATACTCGCCGAGTTTCGAGCTTTTAATTCCAGACATCTTTAGTCGTCCTAAATCTCGTCACTAGACACACTTGTGTGAAGTTCTCTTATTCCTTTTGAGCGCCCAACTCATTTTTAAAGTTAGCTTACATGTGCCGGTGATTATGAAAGTGGTCTAAGTCGAATAAATAACTAAGCCGAAATAAATTGAATTCTTTTGAACAACATAACTACTTTGTAAGAGTTCAATTTTATGCTGTTTTACAAAAGTGGTTATCACATTATCGTAACATAAATCAATATAACATAAAACAATTTTAGAAATGTGGTATACTCATCTTTTCTAGATATTTACGAAGACACATGTACAAAAATATACAAATATAAAATATGGATTCTACATTACAATTTACTCTAAAAGCAGTTTCTCAACCTTTTCTGGTTGACGGCACACTAAAAATATCTGGAATCGTTTGCGGCACACCTGAATATGTAAACCTGAAAAAATGTAAAAGTTGTATGATACAAGAAAGCAAAACAAATTATTTATTTACAGAATTTAGTCAATGAGAGGGTTAAGCCTGAGTTCTTGAACAAATTAAATCGGAACGAGGTTCCAAAGTTGAGGTAATTACAAATACTATTTCAAAGTTACAAAACCCATGCAATTTTAACCCCTTGCCTTACAATATCGTGACAACAAAATGTCTTCGTCCGGCATGAGTTGACGCCAGTGGCGCTCACCACTAGCGCGGTCTCAACATAAATTGGCCAACTCATGCTGGGCGAAGACATTTTGCTTTCTGGTTGGAAAAAAACGTCGACGTTGCAAACTTGAAAGGAGCGGTTTCTCAAGATAAAAGTCTGCTCTATCGCGTGATATAGTTCAATTTTACGCTGGACCCTTATTTTTTGAGAAAAATTCAGAAATATCCTCAAACATTCGTGCAAAAGTCTTTAATGATTGTTTAAACATGTTCAAACATTCATAATATATTAATATTGGATATCACTGTATTCGGGAAAGTCTACAGAATCTTTTGCTGCAAAGAACAATTCAATATCTTTTATAACAACATCTCAATATTTGTTTAAAGTTGAAAAATATGTTTTTTTTTTCAAAGTCATGTTTCTCAAAAACTGTTCGTCTGGGGAAAAAATTAAGGGCAGATTCGAAATCAGCGCATAAAACTCTATAAGAACCACCATCACAATGTAATTGTGAAACAAATTTGGTGTTGGACAGTGTTATTAAACGATACGTTAACTTTCTTTTGTCACGCCAAATTTTGTATATTTAGTATAGAAAAATCAATATCTTGATAAAACTTCAGATCACTGTATGATAATCGTAATAAATTTTGTTTTCAACATTACCATTAAATATGTAATCAACTTGTTTATTTTTATAAGTGAATAAATATTACTGTTATCGTGATTTCATTATTGAAAATATGAGTGTCAACTTACTTTTGTTATCCACTGTAGCTTCGTAAGGTAGTTAAGCTTAGTAGTTAAACCCTGACGTGGTTTGTTTCGTTCGAGAGCTAATCATTTCGCCGGCAAGACATTTGAAGCTGCAATCTCGTAATTGACCTGAGATCGTGTAACGACAGTCGCATGACCGCGTGACAAGTCCAATTATCCGATGAGTTGTCCCCTTGCCCGTTGCGCAATGTACCAATCTACTTGGGAATAGCCCTTGAGCACGCGTCCCGATTGTTAAGAGCTTGCCGCGCGTACCGTTTCATTCGTTTACGTGCACGTGTACACCCCGCAACAATAGCGCTAGACGCTATACAAACCCATACGAACCTACAGGGTAACTGCACCTAATATGGAACACCTGATTTCAACTTGCCAGAAGTAGACGTGCTATTTTCCTGTGAAACCGGCGTTAAAACACACCGACATTAATATATGCACCGTTTATTTAGAAAGTGGTGTAAGTCCATAGGTTGCCACACCACAGGATTATTATGATGTTATAAAACAATGTAGACAAAATAATAAATTTATTTTACACGAAATGAAACGAAAGAATTTCGTTTCAACAGAAAATCTACAAAACGCAATTCAAAAACGGGTAAGAAAAAATACTAACGGAGAAAAAAGGTAAACTGGCTGAAAATATGTTGGATGCGGTTTTGCAAAAGTGCACCGTATACTATTTTATAGAAAACATCGATGGAGGACACAGAATTTAAGACGTTAGATTTATCACCTACGTGTCGGGGAAGACCGCCAAAATCTGAAAGAATCGCCCTGGCGCCTTTGTATAACGATGCCAGACCTATTACATACGAAAAATATAAGGATATGGAGCAGATATTACCTTATGTACCTCCTGTGCATCATGAATATTTCAAAACACTACCACATAAAGAGCAGAGAGATAAATAATAAAATATATTATGTTAAGTTTAACAATATATAAATATAATTAACGTTCAAAATAAAAAATACTACTCCTATCTTATTTCTTGTTATTATTTATAAACAAAATTGGATTAATACAAAATATATTTCAAGTGATATTTAATTTCTCATAATTGAAATTAAATGATTTTTACAATTGACTAATTGTGAAAATGGTATAAGTCCATTTACAGCCCGTAAATATATATTATTTTAGTTAAATTCGCCTAAAAGAAATTTATATAATCAAATTACATATTGATAAATTAGTAGAGACATTGCCAGACTTGATATAATTAATCTATATTTTTGAATTGACTGATATGCTATAATAACCTTTAATTTTCTCGAAACAGCAAAGAAATGGACTTGCACCATTTTCAAAATAAACGGTCCATATCTTCATGTAATAATACAGGGTAGCCCAAAAGTCGCTAGACATTTTAGATTTCGTAGATTTTAAAATGGAATAGATTACTCTTTTATAAACAAATACATTTATTGCTTATTACTGTTACAATTAAATTACTATTTTTTATATTTGAAGAGTAATGATTTCTATTATATATATTGAAGTTTTTGCTCACAGAATATGTGAGAAATGAATATAACAGTATAGTTATACACTGTGCTACGTTGTATTAAAGAACATCTTATGAATCACATCTTTCTCTTATAGTAACGTATGGTTTCATTTACATAGTTTCGTAGTATGTCGCTGATTGTACCCGGTACTCGTTCCTTTTATCGCTGCATAAATGTTCCACGAAATACGCAGTCGTATGTCACGAGATATTTATACGAATGGTGGTATATGGTTGAGTACGTGTGATTAAGACCCCATTGGTTATGCCCCTTACTTCCGGCCGACAATGTATTCTCAAAAGTGGTAACTCTAATCAGAAAACTAATTCATCAGATAGTGCTCAACGTTTATTATTCTTACCATTACTTTGTAATTCTGAATTTTTTGTAAAAGTATTTTGAACTGCATTAACCCTCGGACAACGGCCGACTTTTATAGCTATATAATTGGCAACATAATATATAATAATATATAGTATATAATAGGACCGATCACAGCTCTAATTAATAATTTTTAAAAATTTACTTTTGATGATATTCCGTGTAGACACATTAATCTTTCCGATATGCTCAATGAAACAGCTATTCAGTTAGTTTAATTGCCACAGATTGAGTACTTAAATGACAATTTGGATGTTCCCGGTCAAAAATGACTCCGGCACAGCACTCGGAGGGTTAAAAATTACCTAAGGTTATCCGAATTTCTTAGAAAATATTGTATACCAACAAAATTGTAGTAAATATACATGTAGTAAACTAATTGTTATCACTTCTAAACAAAATTCAAGTCGTACGGTCCGACATTAGAAACTTAATTAACTAAGAGTCATTGTATCTTGCTCATAGCAAACTTTGTCACGTGTCATTTTCTCATATTTACCATGTCCGAGAAGAATGCTGGACAAAAGTAATGCGAATACCCTGTATAAGAAACCTGTAGACCACAACAGTACTTCTTCGTCAAAATACTTCATATAGCATCAGCATTCGAAATTTCAACACTGCATACGCAACAGGCTATGACTGTTTCATTCTACGTTTTCTAGTGCAGCGTACAAAAGTATATTTGCGCAAAGATTCGCATGGGAGGCATTATTTACAGAGGCTGTGGTTACAGTTACGCGCCGCGGCCAGTATATCCGGCAATTAGGTAAATAGCGATTTCCGCAGCATCTCTGTCCATAAAATTCCACTTTAGCTCTGCGGGCCGTTCTCGTCCGCAAAGGACACTGGGGAAAAGAGGGTTTCCCGGGCTCCGAACTCCCTAGCGTGCCGTTCATAAGCCTTGATAAATAAAAGATCGTTACGATCGAAATAGTCCGAGCCTACATCTTACGTATGTACGTGGGTATATTTTCCCATGGCCAGCGGGAGCATACTGCTCGACCGTGAGTGCCCCCGGAAATTGATATAGAGCCACGAGAGACGATCGCCGGCGGACCTCTGGCATTGAATTATACCCGTAGACCCCAGTGCCCGAACCGGGAACTTATTATCCGAGGTTATGACAACGTAAAAATACTGGTCGTTAGACCGACAGTGGCGACAGTGACGGTGTTGCACGAGGGTCGCAAAAGAGAAAGAAGGTCAATGGGGGTTTTTTTCATTGCTGCATCGGACGGCAAACCCTTTGTTGCAAGGGTTCTCGAAACAACAGTTTTTTTCGATTCCCTTTGAAAGCAAACGTAAAGAACTTGTCCCGGGATTTTTCTGTCATTAGGCGTTGTTTTTACATCGGGGCACTAGATCTAGCAGCATTGGAAAGCACTCAGGCGAAAATAAGGACCTTCTTATGTGCAACGGCAAGATACCATCACAAAAGCCACCGAGAAATTCTTCACCGAAAATGCTGGGACAAAGTTTCCATGGCGATCTTAACCGCGGAAAATATTTCAAGTTACATTCTCCTTCCGGCGAGTGCAATCTGGGTTTCGTTTGTCAACGATCAAGTGGTTACGTGTTGCGCGGGATGATACCAGCCTCTGGCCCTAGAATAACGAGTCCGACTCGTGATGAATACTTCATTCAACATTTGAATGTTAAAAGTTTCTCTTTTAAGACGAAATAAAGCTTAATTCTTTTGCAACCATTATGAAATTCGTGTAATGGAACCCTTCAGTGTTTTCGTCTCTGATAAAGTAGAATTTATTTAGGATTCATTAATTTTTTTAAATATCAAGAAATTCTAAAAATATTACCAATATTCAAGTTTGAATATTGTATATTGTTCAAGTATAATATTGTTTGAATGAGTAATTAAATAAGAAAAGGTAAGTTTTGACAACAAATAATTCTTTCAATACACTCTGCCAGTAACTCGTAATGGTTGTCCATTCGTCTTGCCGCTTTTGGGCTAGCTTTCGCCAGATGTAGTTCCATAATACCGCACAAAATAACGGTACCACATCCTAATCATCTCCCGGAGCTACCAAGCAAGAGAAAAGACCAAGTAAACCTATTCAGACTGATAATAATTGGACACACAAATACCTCCTACAAAACGAAACCCCGATGTGAACATTGCGATCCACAGTGGCCGGAATTAATATTCGGACGTTCTAAAAAGGATGATAACTTTTTAAATATTGTACTATACGATTTGAACTTTTTTGGGAAGTTAGAGCAATTAGTTTACTACAGAATGTGAAAAGAAATTTTGTCGAAAATTGCAATAGATCGGAAATGTAGAAAAAATACTAAAAGTTGCATTTCACAATTTTTTTACGTGGCCCTATATTGAAAATTTAAAAAATACTTTTTGTAGATTTGTGTGAATTAAACATATTATAAAAATTTCGTCAAAATCGGTCGACGTTGCAATGAGGTACAAACGTTTAAAGATGGTAAAAATTGCAGATTTTCACGATTTTCGGCCTCTAAATCTAAGCGAGCAATAAATCTAAGGATTCTTACATCTTTCAATGCCTGTTGTTTTTCCCGCATCAATCGATTTCGATGAAATTTTCACAGTTCATATAATTGACACAGATCTACAAAACGTATTTTTTAAATATTCAATATAGGCCCACATAAAAATATTGTAAAATGCTAACTTTTAGTATTTTTTCTACAATTCCGATCTATTGCAATTTGTGAAAACATTTCTTTTCATATCCTATAGTAAACTAATTGCTCTAACTTCCCAAAAAAGTTCAAATCGTATAGTACAATATTTAAAAAGTTATCGTTTTTTAGAGCGTCCGAATATTAATTCCGGCCACGGTACCACTAACTGCCACACAATTTTAAAATGCACCAAACTAGACCAACTCCGATGCAGATACAAAATTCCTAAAGAAATCGACGACGTACATGAATCGAAACAAGCTAGAGAAAATCTACTAGAATTCATGAAGTCTGCAGACCTATGGGATGAAATCTAACTAACGAAGCACAAAGTCGTCGTTAATGACCACGAAGTCGATGCGACTTAAAGGAGGAAAGAAGAAGAAGAAGTAACTCGATTGAGAAAGAAGAACTCGAAAGAAAATAGATTGCAAATAATGAAATAATGCAACAGAATTTAGATTCTTTTAATGTCCTCACTATTTTAAAATTCACCTACTCCACGCTGTTATAAATGCATAAAACTCCATCCACAATTAATCGGACCAAGGAAATAGGGAGTTCTCAACACCGAATCAAACTTCGCAGACGCTTCAAATGTTGTTCCTGTTGTGTGATGTTCTAGTAATCTTGAATGTCTGAGACGCTATTCAATTGTCTTCAACTTCTTGAATTCACGAAGGGAAGCTAGTCAGGACAAGACAAATTAGAAAAGTTTCGCGATGGACGACTATGTTCTGGATGCGGGAGGAGAAATATGAGGAAAGTCATTTTCTTGGTCGGGAAGGAGGCAACGGAAGAAAAGGCAAAAGCTGAAGAAGGGAATTGGATATATGTATGTACAACGAATTAGCTCTGGAGAATGTAAGTGTGCTCAACGCGAAAAAGGATGAAGCTGGCTCGGAGGTAGAAACAGAACAGAGACTGCTGGCTGCAGGCTGATAATTGTACAGCTTGCAATACGTTATATTACGACAACGGGGGTTAGAGAAATGGCGCAATACCTATGTACGTGAAATAACCTCGGGTCATGCTTTGAATATCCGGGGCGACGATATTCCGTGCGATTTTCACCTGACTGCTCATTTATATTCCTCGAAGACCTTCCGACAGGGCTGGACGCAGTCTGTTGCGGTGATATTAGTTAAGGTGAAAAATAACTGAGCGCCGGAGGTCAACCGCATACAGATACCCTTAAATTGTAATCTATTTTCATCAGCTAAATTAAACCGACGTCCGAATCAACTGCGGATCAGAGCATTAGGAACCGCACTCCATTAAATACCAGAATACGGTGAACAATCCTTTGTGGTCAAAGAGTTTTAATTATCTTTTATTCATCCGTTCGGTATTATTCTCTAAATTATCAGGGAACAAGAGAGCAATGGCAGATTGATGCAAGCAGAAAGTAATAATTGGATTAGGCATCTTTATGGAAAATAAAAATTTTCTACATTAATTGCAAGACGTGAAAAGCAAATAAACAGCTCGTTGCATCTTTAACAATTTTAATATGTTGACGTTCTTAACTACACCTACTTAATTCTGTCATAAATGCATTAGAACACCCCCTTTATTGAATATTTTTAGTTCATACTTGGTGGTATGAATTCTTCTATAGTCGCTGCTATTAACTGAAAATGAAACAGCACGTTCTATGACATGCAAATTATCAATTTCATTTCCTGGAACGCAACGGGCTCCGTCGATCTTTGTGATATGAAATTTCATTTTTGGAAGCACAATTCTATTTTATTCCACTATAATATTCTGTCTCTGATACCAAATGACGTTCCATCGCATTTTTTAATATATTGACATATCACCCACATTCGATCGAAAACAGCATATCTACTTCTATTTTAATATTGCATATGTTTTTTAATACAAACCATAATATTGGTTTCTAAGGCGATCAAAATTTTTGTACACAAGGGTAGTTCTTCAGTTTTCATAGACTTTTTATTAATTTTACCGATGGTAAGAACTTTCGCAAACTCTGCATGTATTGTCTCCGTATTCGATCGCGAAAGAGCAGATTGTGCCGGTATCTCCGTCACACGCCCGCCGAATTATTAGATTATCGAATTCGCGTTAACGTGAACGGCATACCGTAATTTTCCGAAAAATTACTTGCATTCCGGAGAAGCACGTTCGGCTCAAAATAACTCGGCCTCCATTCCCGGAAACGTTCCCCGAAAGTAGCATCAAAGGATGAAAACGCTCGTAGAGGCAACACACAGTAGGGAAACGGATCGAATATTCTTCGAAACTGTATCCTTTGTAAAATGACAACTCTATTAGAAGTAACTTCGTTCAACATAAGGAAACTCCGAGGAATTCCCCCTTTTCCAGTTAGAATCGAAATATCTAGTAGCGAATTCGGTTGTGGGAGGGGACCTTTGTGTACACCAGCGATTCATTCACTTCGTTTTCTTCCGATGGTGGAGGAACGCCAAAGAATTCCACTTGAAGTTCTTTTTCGCTAACCGCAGAAATGTATCCTCTCTATTCATCATGTGCATTGTATTCGCAAAGCGTCCTCCACGGGATCCTTTTCGCGAGTCGACGCGACGGACTCGTATCGGGGCAAGTGGGTGCCGTCGAAAAATGCAAAAATACAAGGATATCTGCGCGTAATCCATCCACGGTCCATGGAATCGCGAATTCCGATTGTTATCGTTCAAGGGCGAAGCCGCGTTATGCGAATGGAACGCGACAACAACGGGATCAAGAGCCCACCCACCGTAACTTTCCCAGCTGCGACATTAATACCTACGCTCGAATTTGTCGAACTCTCTTTGTTCATTAGATAAATGGAAATTGCTCCCGGCGCCGCTGCATTATTTTCGAATTATTAGCAATGTTTGCCGAGGGTATTTAACCGAGGAAACTATGGTACATCGTGTTACGATAATTACTTCCGCGCTG
The DNA here is from genome assembly GCA_028455795.1 of Lasioglossum marginatum. Classification (NCBI taxonomy): domain Eukaryota; kingdom Metazoa; phylum Arthropoda; class Insecta; order Hymenoptera; family Halictidae; genus Lasioglossum; species Lasioglossum marginatum. Next base: position 3,791,115 of record CM052254.1, on the reverse strand, counting down.
CCTGCGAAAAGTGTTTGCGTTGGTAAACGACACCGCTGGATGAGATAGTCGACGTCGTTTCGATCAAATATTAATCATATTTATTTTTACATATTTATCTTCCTCTGTCTTTTCTTATATTTTCTAATGAATTATAATTTCGTCGTTGGTGGTCGTGAATTTTTTCGAGACGTATATTTATTGCAAGACTAATATGAAATGTAGGTAAACTTATCGAAAACGTTACTTCCTCTCAGATTTTGATGAAATTGAAATATGTTATCAAGGTCATATAATATAATAGGTGGTCTCTTTTAGTTGAATATTAAAATTGATAAATATATATGGATAATATATCTAAATATTATTTTATTAAATAATTTGAAAATATGAATAGAAGTAAAGGGGAAGATAAAGCTTCAAGTCAGTTCGGAAAGAATGCAATACCACGACACTCCCATAAAATACTTCATTTGATGGCAAGCAGTATCCAATATTGCATGCTCTAGGAATTTTAATAAGGATCGCCTTATAGGTTTAAAAGTCAATTCATTCAAGGTTTTGATGGTAGTAGAGAGCCAAGGTATGCAACGAGCAATTCATAATATCATTATTTCTTAACTTGATAACTTTTTCTATGCTCGTCATCTAACATGCCACATGAAGTAATTTTGAAAACTAATTTTCGAAATAATTCTTTCACCTCTTAATAGAGTTCTGAATTAATTTTTCCTTCTTCGACTTATTTATCGAGGGACAATGACATAATTTGATCCATTGCGATAGAAGCTGCATCAAAATCAAAACATTAGAATTTGAAAAAGTCTGTGATATTCGAAACCACTTTTTAGGATCAATGTAGCCTGTTTCTCATATGAACGTGAGCCATAAGGGGTTGAATCAAGTTGGAATTTCCAATTTTGTTCGTGAAGTCATTATTGCAACTACAGATGTAACAGAATAAATTATTTTTGTTTCTTGCAATTGGCAGAAATTAACGTCGATACCTCGTTGGTCGTTGCTGCACCACTCTAGCTTTTGGAATGTGATAAATACCATTTTAAAAACTTTATCGACCATGAATCTCAATTGCCTCCGCCGGAATCACTTATCTTGTCACACGAGAACGCTTTAAAATCGTTAACGTGCCCTCGAGTGTTTGTTTTATTCAAATTCGCCAGAAAATACGGAGAACTATGGCGTATCGTGTTAAACGTACTATCTCTCGCGGAAACCAACGTACGGAATGAAAACTTTACAATCGTAAATTGTCCGTATACGCCGTTACTGTGGCGAATAGTACCAGCCACGCGATATTTTCTTCGCTATATTATGTATATAACCTCGTTTCTCGAAAACTTTCGTACTTGCAGCGCGATACTATTAATGAACGAACGAATGCGCTTTTAATATCCGTCGCGCGCGAATGAAGAAGAAAAGTGTGCATATATTTACGTCCTCATTAGAATGTGGAAACAAAATTCACAAGGGCCGTGCACACGCGACAATTTTAATTTCATTCGCTCGAAAATTAATTCTCTGTTGCACGATTTTACGGCGTACCGCGCGCGCTCGCGTGCGAAACTTGCGCGATAATCGCACCACTTCTTTCGAGTTAGTATTTCAAGCTGCATCGACGGCTTTGGTCATTAGTGAATTTAAATTTACGGTAAAATACACATTCACGAAAGGCACTAATTTATCAGGAGAGACAAGTGAACGTGTTTTACTTTCTGAAAGGTATTTTCATGTTCATAAGAATTGTGCTCCGAGCTACTACATATATTTTTGATAGAGTTTTTCAATAGAATTTCGTGTTACGAAATTTAGTTATATTCAGTAATAATAACAGTAATTTATTCAAGAACTGTTCATGTATAAGAAAAGTAATGAACAAAAAATGGTAAATATACAATCAGGAAAGCAAAGAAAATAAATATAATGTATAAACAAAGGAAAATTATTACAAAATTTAGTTAAATTCAGTCATAAAAACAGTAATTTATTCAAGAACAGTTCTATCATTCATAAGAAAAGGAATTAACAAATAATAGCAAATATACAATAGTATAAGAAAATCAAAGGGAATAAAAATAATTTATGTATGAAGAGAAACGTATGAAAAAAACTCATAAGTGAAAACCGAGGAGCAAAACCGAGGGCTTCTTTAAATACTAAATTCGTCGAATAGAGCGCCATAGTAACCTTTTAAAAGTAGGTCGCTAATTCCGAGTTTTCTGAAATGAAGTTAATGAAAAGATGCCGGTTAGGTTGCTTTTGATGTCATGCTTTGCCCAATTTTCGGTAATTTATTTCGCGTATTCATTGCTAGACGTCCCACAAAAATATTTCCGGCATTAAAAATTTTATGTGAACTTTTAAATCATGAAAATTAAGAACCTATCATTTTGATCCGATTGTATTAACACTAAACCTACCACCACCGGTCAAAATGACCGGTTCCAGACTTTTTACAATTATTGAAATAATAAAAATGATTTCATAAGAAATGATTGTATAGATATCTTTAATAGAGCACGCTTTACAATAGGAGCCGCACAAAGTCTAAATAAAATCAATCTTGTCATTTTCATAAGGGAACATATTCCAGATACTTTTAAGGCTCGGTAGGTTTAGTGTTAAAATAATTCAGAAATATTTTTCTAGTGATAAGCAAACATGAATAGCGGTCATTATGCAATTGAAACATGCAGCAAACCAGCCTAGTAAATCGGTAGTCATTTTCCACGGCTCGATGTTCGGCGGAATTAATAACTACAGGGTCCACAGGGTATTTTCATCGAACGACGATACTCGACAATTGAATCCCGGTTATAGCAGGCTGATAATTAAATATCTACTTCCCTTCCGACGGTTTAACGCTCGCGCACGTAGCTGCCGCGGCCGCGCGATATGTTTGGGTCTGCAGGTGGCCTAAATAACCTCGTTTCGCACAATTTGTAATTATTTGATAATCCGTTAACGTGGCCCCGTTTAATTGATTACTAATTTATTGGGACGAAGAATTCATTGGAATTACTGATATCGAGAAAGATGATTATCGGTCTAACCGCGACGATATAACCGGCGAACGTGGGCTCCGCATTGTTCGTACGGCACAATGCGCGACGTTACTAAAATGCTTCCGGTAAATCAATAGCTGAATCCCTTGAAAACGACAAAGACGATCGTTTGGGCGCGCACGGCTCTTCGAAGTTTCACCTTCGGTTCGTGATTGTCGTGTGTCGAGAGTACTTTTGCTAATCAGACTGGAATCGTTGAACGATTTGTTCCCGGGAAACGGCGCAACACAATATCATTTCTCGGACAGCCGAGGAATTCCGTTTTATTTCCTGCAATTTACCGACTTTAAATAACGACCAACAGATTTATATACTACCGCCGGCGGAAAGTATTCCTTGAAAATCGTCGATACGTTGAACGAATTAATTGAGCGTGCATTAAATACGGAAAATTACTAATGCTAGAGGTAAATACAGGCCGTCCAAGTCTTTAAATGGAATTCTATTTCTATAGGTTTCTCGGTTTTTATAGTATTCCTCTAGAACATGATTTTCAAGGTTATACAAGGTGATAAATGGAAGAATCATTTTGAATGTTATACAGGATGAGTTTGTAAAAATGAAATAGGGCTTACGTGAAAAATGTGTCGAATCGACGTGATGCAGATAAGTCGATATTTCGAAAATGAAAAACCGGAAGATGGAATTTTTCAACGGAGCGAAAGGGGACGACGGATGAACGACGGATAAACGATGGAAAGTTTCTTCTGGAGTCAGCCTTTAAAACCGCGCGTCGTAAATCCGGACGCAGCTTTCTGCTGCGAAATTATCGTTCGAAGTTGGCCTATCTGGCCGGCTCGACGGAAATTCGATTTCTACATTGGGGAATGTGTAGCGTGTCCCGGATACTTTATTATCAACGGACAGACGAACGGACTCGGAAAGTTCGCGAGGCACACTTTAAGCCGACCTCTCCAAAGCGTATCCAATCTTCGAGAAGATGCAAATAGAGGCGGGGCACCGATAGCTGAGCTTGCATAGAGACCGGTGAGGAATGTTAACAGTACAACTACCCCGGCGTACTCTAACTATCCCGGCTACCGCTGTCCGTGTGTTCCTCTTAACTTACACCTCGCGGTTGCATTCAATCAGGACTAAAACGTGGCCTTCATATCGCATAAAAATCCACCACGGACTTTTCACGGTACACGTTTCAGACTCCCTCTCTCTTTCTCTCTGTCTCCCCATACTGGTTCCATATTCCCGACAGCACTTATTCATCGTCTGTTACAACCTTTCGGGTCGATCTTCTATACGTGTCTGCTTACCTCAATGGATTTTCCGATCGGTTAACGTGGAAGAGGATATTCGTTCTTTGCCCCGTAACTCAGCTGTAAATTGAAGTTGCTCCATTCGAGGACGTCCGACATCCGAGACAAAGGCGTAGTCCCGGCTATAAAAGCATTTTCGATGACCAGTTTCAGCGATACAGTAATACCTAAATACCAGTGTTACCTAATTAACAGTATTGGTATATATACGGTACTTATCCTATTAATGTGCTTTCGTATTAAATAAGCAGTCAAAACTAACTTGAAAAAATGAATAGACTCATTATTTTTTTTATAATTGAATTGAACTATTAATATAGTTTTATTGAGTGAATAAAACTATTGATGAAATATTGTTGCTATGTTATGTAGGAAAATGTTAAACATTTTTCCAAAGATGCACATTACACTTTCAACAGTTTCACATGAATATCTTAACATAATTTACAGGATGTATACATTATACATTGTATAATAAAAGTGTTTAATTCTCCGAAAAAATGTTTCTTAAAACTTTTAGAAGCAAAAAAAAAAAGCAAGGAAAATAAATTTTATTAATTGTTTCGCCTCTTTACCAAGCACAACTTTCAAAAATAGGAATGAAGCTTAATAGCTTTAGAAGCGTGAAAACTTGACAAGAAATTCATTTTGAAGAAATTCTTTTTGAAAAACGCACTTTGTCAAGCTCCCGGGGCTGCGTTATAGGATGAAATCTTAATAGGACACCGCGGCAACACAAAAAGCTGCGGAACAACGTAATCCGTAAGGCCGGTTAGACCTCAAAGTCGGGGCGTATTAAATTTAATGACAAAATCGTTTACAGCTCGCGACGGTAATTCAGCCATGATGGTTGTGTATCGTGACCCACATCGACGACCGAGCACATTATCCCGTAAAATCAGCGAAATCTCTCGTCTCGCAAATGAAAATCCATTTATGCCCACTACGCGGGGCCGGGCTTTCTGCTTCCTGCGAACCGGAGATATTTGAGACGAGATCGGGGATTGGATCAAATTATTTCATCGATGTGGCCGGCTCTATTCTCTCGACACTCCATCAGCCAACGTTTTGCCTTTGCACGGGCTACGTTTTCCCGATCGAGTTCTCGGAGCTCTCTCCTCTCGCCGATACACGATCCCTGGCCCCTAAAGCTGCCTTCGACTGATTTTTCTCCATATGCCGACCAATATGGTCACCAGTGATAAAAACTCCGTGAAGTGAACTGCATAATTATGCTAATATCAGTTTTTCTGTTGCTATCTTTGTCGAAGATGCTGGGATTTTTGCGAAATTTATTTACTGAAGAAAGGTGCCAATTTTTTCTGGGGCCAATTTGTTATAATGTCTGCATATAGAACGTATCATTTATATTAATATTAGCTATATATTATATTAGCATTAACATAAGGATATATAGTAAGGATATATAAATAAGAAAGAAATGTTATATAGACATTATCTAACCGCTTTATTAGAAAGTTATTGCGTCCTTTAAAAAGTCCCCACTTTTTATAAAGAAAATTGTTTTGTTTTACTGGTATGTTAAGCAGCATCACACTGTACGGTTTTGTCATATATCTAGAAACGGTGGAGATAAATACCATATTCAAGTGATTTACTTGTAGTAGATACCTTTATTCCATAACAAGTCAAATTGTATTGGCTCTTACTACCTTTTCAAAGTTCTCTATACGATTCTGTATAAGTCACTTGTAGTTGGCTGCATACTTCACAACGATTTTATTTGAGTCAAGAATCTTACGCTATGAACCCTCTTCCACTACGTGTCTGCAGTGAAAAGTATGTAGACCCATTCCAAAACAATGGATTCCATTGTATGTTCACTCGGTACAATTTAAGAGACACCAAATAATAAGGTCTCGTTATGAAAAACTAGCAGGGGAATGGAACCGCGTATTTAAGGGTGCAGATTCGTTCCGACACTGCTCGTTCTGTGCGCCGAGTGCACTGAGTGGACTGTAGATCTCCATCCAAAATAAAAATATTCTAACTCAATTATAACAAACGGATATTAAACAGTACGATTTCCTTTCTTAACCCCTTGCCGTACCTTTTCTTTTACAGTTAGTGATTAGAACGTCTTTATGCACAAAAATATCGTAGAAGGGAAAAGAAAATGTATATTTTTTGTATGGCTATATTTATTTTATTGCTTAAATATTGATTACAAACGAATCAAATTTTATTACATCTAACATTCATATTTATTAGATTTTGTTAAAAACCTTCATCACGAATCTAGTTCGTCTAAGTACGGCAAAGGGTTAATGACCCAATTCTGAAGTCAAAATAATTTCAAGTACAAAGGGTTAAATATTTCAATTGAGAGCTCGTAGCATTTTTAAATTAAAATGCAAAGGTAAAATTAAGACATTTAATCATAAGTTCATCCAATAGAGTAATAAGTTAAAAAATGGCATAAAATGATAGAACAGAATGGAACATGTGTTGTTGAACAAATCTATGAATAAATATGTTAATCTTTGAATTTTAATTTAAAAACCCAATGTATTACATTTATTAACTGTGCCAATTCCGTGAATAGGATCAATAGGTTGAAAATAACATGACAATCTTTTTAAATAAATTCTTCTCATATCTTTGCTTTCCCATGTTTCACCAGTTCGGTTTCGAGAAATGCATAAAATCCGCAAACTAGCACCGAGAATGCAGCGATAGACGAGCTTTAACTTTACGGAACAAATAACTGGAGTCCATTTTAAATGGAAATGAGCGCAGACGGAGTGTCTTGGCTTCCTGTTCGACCTTGTCAAGAAGTGAAAAAGACGATTGATTAAAGCACTGATTCTTAACCGGCGTTCCGTGAAATTCCGGGAAATTTATTAAATATATTTAATAATATATTGTCTAAAATATATTTATTTCTACACGGGATGTTTTTGTTTGCTTTTTGGATCATTAATTTTGGTGTTCCGCAAATTTTTCATATAACACTGTCCAACGAATTTCAACTTTTTTTATGTTTCCAAATGACTATTGGGTCGATCTTATAGAGACTTTTGCGCTGATTCCGAATCTGCCCTTAATTTTTCTCATACACGCACAGTTTTTGAGAAACATGACTTTGAAAAAAAACGTATTTTTCAACATTAAACAAATATTGTGATGTTATTATAAAAGATATTGAATTGTTCTTTGCAGCAAAAGATTCTGTAGACTTTCCCGAATACAGTGATATCCAATAATAATACATTTTGCTTGTCAACAGTCATTTGGAAACAAATTTGGTGTTGGACAGTGTAATCAAAAGTGTTCCTCGACTTCAAAAAGGTTAAGAACCACTGGATTAGAAAGACAAGTTTGTGATTGTTTGACCGCGATCAATCGCGATTCCCGTCACGGATAAACAAACGCGCACGGATGACAAATCGTACGGCGCGCAGCGGGCAACGACAAACGCGGCTGGAACATCAGAAACGGGAATTATGCAATAATAGAATCGAGCCACGGTTAATTGAACACAACGAGACTTTCATTTTAATCGGGGACACGCCCGCGCCCGGCCCAATCTCTAACAATCGACACGTTGTTCCGCGCCTCGTCACCCTCGAATCCAATCAAAGCATTGAACGCGAGTTTGCCCTACTCGACCGCGGGAACAAATAATTTCGACCGCGACTCGGACGCGATTTCGCCGCTCGCTGTGGCAAGGATTTTCTGTTTTCGGACGAACGATTCAAAAGTGCCATCGATCAAAAATATACAAAAAAAGATATTTAAAAAATCAATCAATTGTTCTTCAATAATGCAAGAAGTACAGTAAAGTTGCGTTATTTTGCAAACGGCTGTGTTCTGCACGGAGAAATAACGCATAAGGACACTATTTTTTTATGACTGTGTCTACCGCGCCGACCGCACCGAGAGTACAAACGAAGCCGAACGTAGAAAAGGACAGCATGTGAATACGGATCGCGCGGCCGAAGCGTATCGATGTGAACCACTACTAATCCAATTACAAAATTTCTTTATTTTTCATTATTTTTTTATGAAACTTTCACCAACTTATTTCTGGCATTTTTTTTATTAAAATGACATCAAACACGATATAATTTCAACTGTATTTAGTGGTTTAATCGATGATAAAAGTTTTTTATTGGCATTACATTGTGAGAACACGCGGGCCTTTGAACTGTGCCGGCGACTGTCCGCGTCTCTTTCTTTCCCACACGCTGTCCTTCCCTGCGCCCGAAACTTTCATCGGCGATTAAACCAGTAAATACAGTTGAAATTATATCGTGTTTGGTGTCATTTTAATCAGAAAAATGCCAGAAATAAGTTGGTGAAAGTCCCATAAAAAATAATGAAAAATAAAGAAGTTTTGTACTTGGATTAGCAGTGGTTCACACCGATATACCCGAGCCGATATTCTGGGTAGGCGGTCGCTGAGTTTACTGTACCGTGTCTATCACTGCCTTAGACACTGGGACATCTGAAGGCGGTTGAGGACGGTTCTAGAATAAATCTGTAAACTGTAATAGCATTTTTTGATCAAAACGTTGTATAAGATTTACATTACATAAAATGGGACACTTTATACGGAATGACCTAATATTACACAACTTGATAGGTAGCCAGAAAACGGACAGAACTTTACGTTCGATCCAATAATTTCGATTTGAGAGAGATCAACGAAGGAAGTTCAATGAGAGAAGGAAAGAAGGGGAGAAATAGAGAGAATGATAGAGAGGGGAAGAGATATGCTCTAAGCGGCGCGTTATCGCGACAATCAGAGGCACTTCAAATCAAGGAATAGGAAAAGGGGTGCGGCACCGACACGATCGTGGTACATCAAAAAGATAAGGGAGGTTATTCGGCGCAGTGATAGCAATAGGATGGAAAAAGTGGAAAATGGACCATTGCTCTGCTAACGGCGTGCATAAAACCGTCGCAAGCGATACGTACTACCACAGTGAGCCGATGTATCGAGCAGCCTTCCGGGATATAATCGTAATATACAGCCAATATTACGGGACATATAGATACTGCAACAGTGCTTTCAGACGCAGCGGGGTATATGACAGAGGAGACCTGAACTGAACGCCACCGCCACGACGAGGTATAGAGAAAAGTAGGATTAAGCTCGGCACGATGTATTGGAATCCTGTTGTTCGAGCTCGCCTGCGACGAACCATCCTTTCGCTCGCCGCCGCCGCGCGCAGCTGAAATTAGAAAATTTTTGGGAAGGAAGCGTGAAAGAATAATGGCCCGACCCGATGACAGATTATAAATGCTCCCCGTGGTTCGATCATTTATTCGGCCAACGTTACCCCATCATCGCTCTTAAATGTTTATTCTTCAAATAAAGTTCAAACTTGCAGCGCGTAACGTTTAGTCGCATAAGCAGCAAGCCAATATTTGCGATCCGGTTTTATTGTCGCGTAACTTCTCAAACGTGCTATGGAAATTGGAATAATGCAGTTCGGAGTTCAATCGCGATCGCGACTTGCTTGTGATTAATTGTGAACAGCGGTGTTATTTAAACGCGCTGAAACGTGCTCATTCATTTCGACTTTTCAATTAATTAAACAAACTGCTTGGGTTCTACTGTTTATTATAGATGGAATTGTTTAAATGTATTCGTTTACGCACTTTCAATGCGTTGAACAAATTTTGCTCATGTTCTACTGTGTATTTTATAGCAGAATTATTTAAACATGCAGAAACTTGTTCATTAATGCAATACTTTTAATACATATGCTGAAATTTTCTTGATAACAAACTGAGAAAATATTTGTTATATTATTTGGTTGTCCCAAAAGTTTCTTTCGGAATGTGTTCCTTTAATGTTGCTGAATAAATACAAACAATACTAACATGAATTTGCATTATGTGCATCAATCGAAAATCAACTTTTGGGACAACCTAATATTCAGTTAGCAATATGAAAGGAACATATGCCGAAAGAAACTTTTGGGACAACCTAATATTTTGGACACATTAAAACTATTAGGAGAATAAATAAAATTTATCTTATATTTTTAGTAATTGACACAGAAAATTCTCATTTTGCATGATCCCTAATAACTCCAAAATTGTGTTTAAATTGTCAATTTTAGATTTGTTAATTCCACTGAATTAAGTAAATAATTATAAACAAATGAAATTTTACGTAATGGCAGTATGCGTTCTGCGCCAGGATTAGAATGGTCACCACGGGTCAGTATAATAAATCCGATATTAATAGACGACAATACCATTCAACGAGCCATGACGTAACCATTGTTCATTCGGAATAGCAACAGACCTAACGCAAACAAAGCCCCCATCTTCTGCAAGATTGGAGCAGTAATACTAGTGTATTCGTCGAATGAAGAGGCTTATTTATTTCGTATCCGAAATCGATCCCCTCCAAATCACTCTTGATCATACGTCAATTGCTATTGTCGATACTAGGTCGTCCGAATAAAAGGCAAACATATTGGGAATAAATATTGACAGTATGCGAAAGTTAAGGCTAACAAAATGATGTATGGGTGGATAGAAAAGGAACAAAACTAATTTAATAAAACTTTATACGATAACTCAACTTTTTCTCATCGCAGGTTCCCCGACATTGGATTTTTTCGCTTTGTTCACTCTATTTTTACATCTATCCATTTGCTTTTTCGTTAATATTGCACCGATATCAAGGTTTATTATTGAATATTTCGAATGGCCAGTATAATTGTTGAATGTTAAATATAATGAACTTTCAAGATTTGATTAGCTTCTCAATAGGTTCATATTGAAATTCAATACTACGAATTGACCTAGGTATAGTTTTTTGGGAGGGGATGCAGAGAGAGTCTACATTTCTGTAGATAAATTTGTGTGCATAAAAAAGAACGATATTAAAAATTTCATTAGTTTTCTAATGAAAACAAACTTCACTGTAAGTTCGAACAAGACCTGTTAACAACGCAAGATACTGTTTATTTCGCTATCTGTTGCGACGTATTCACTAAGAATGCGGCTTTTGAAATGAATATTAATCGATTAGATAAAATTCCCAAGCTGCTGTACCTGTTTAGCAGAGTTCCGGGGCACGTTTGCAACCGGTTAAAATTTTCGCAACAATCGCTTGCGAAAGGAGGCCATTAGGGTGTCGTGGCATCGTGGCGACTGGTTCGTTCTTGCTCGTCCCTGGACAGTTGCTGGCAACAGGGAAATCTGGTGAACCCGGGGCGTAACGCTTTTACGGTCAACCCCCTCCCTCGGACGAAGGGGATGGTATCACGATTCATCGGAGCCTCGTTGAAATAATCGAACAACCGGCTCGTGTAATTAATCGATCATATGAGAAATATCTGACATCGTTCGGTGTACTTCGGCACTGGCGCGCGGCGGCGTTAACGCATTCCGTCGCATTGATCAACGAGGATCATTATTCGACATATGGACTACAGTGGCTTGTTCGGTAATTCAATTATACCGAGGCACCACCGCGCGTCGGGTTCGAGCGTGTTTGGCATACTTGTACGATCTGCGTTTGACGCCGGTTGATTCATCCCGGTGTGTTAACAACGAAACGCATTTTCCGTTGGTTAATACCCGCCGCGAAAATCACCCGGCGGAACATTGAAATCGCGCAGTAATGCTCCCCGTAACCGGTACAATGGCCTCCGTTGGATTTTCAATCAGGTTCACGCTGTTCACGCCGCATGAACGACGGGACGCGACGTCGGCATACACACGTCGAAAAAACACGCCCCGATCCCCGATGATTGTCTTTCGAGTGGCGTGCGTCCCACATCGAAGGGAAACGAATTCGCAAACATCACTGAAAAATTTATGTTTCATCGAGCTGACGCGTATCGCGCGTCTCGAATCGTGCGAAATGAACTACGGCGCATGATCAGTTTTGGGAAAAGCCACCTGACGACCCACAGTACTTAATGACCGACGCTAACATTTTATTAAACTTTGAAGAAATGTTTCTTACGATCCGGATAAAAAGGGATTATTTTGGTGTTTTTTGGAAAAAGAAAATCGGTGAATTTTTACCCGGTGAAACGGTTTAGATTTAAATGAAAGACAACTCTACATTCTATCATTTCATAGTTGCTGGAAATAATGTCTATACGACATTAGAATGTCGCAAGATAGTTTTTAAATAAAAATCGTTTTTCTCACGAGAAACCAACGTAAAAGTTTTTACATTTATTCTATGTGTAAAGTAATATTTTATTTTTAAATTTGTATGTAATACTGTTTGTAAAGACGAACAGTACGTATCGTCAAAGAAATTGGAAGTCGTCATTCGCAGTGAAACCGTGAATGTTTTATTTTATGAATTAAGATTCCGGATCGGATTAGCTGAAGCATTCATGGGGGATCGATCAGAATCGGGAAATCCGGTACTTAGCTGTTAGATACGAGGCACGCTCGGCAGAAAAGTTTCGGATTTCCAGCAATCCCGTATTAAAAGTTTTCCACCGTCTAAGCGCTTAGTTGACCCTATACATTAGTTGACAGGCTGAATTGTAAATGAGCTGGCAGCTCATTCCGACGCTTCTTCGAGCCGGCGACAGTTCATTATAACTCGAAACACGAAGCGGTCATAGACCACGCATTTTGTTGCTAGAGGACAGTTTTCGTGACAAGTAACAAGGCTATCCAGTGGAATAAAAAGGTGTAACGAGTTAACGGAAAATTGTGCTGTTTGATTGCAATGGATTGCGATGCGACAGAAGTGAAACGAATTTCTGGCAAACTTATTTTCGCGTCTGCTGCAACAGTTTTACTGGATGTCATCGAGGATACTAATTAGTGGATTGGGGATTTTATGCGTTTATGACAAAAATGAGCAGATGTAATTTAGTAGAGTAAATACACTATTATACATATTATTTTGAACATATTAAACATAATACGAAAGAAAATAAATTATGGTCTGATTATGCTGTTCCAATTTGTATACTTCCAAAATTCAATGTTCCAAGAAAATTGTGGAAATAATTTTGTGGATTGGTGGAAAGTCAGAAGCAGTTAATTGTTCAATAATGATCTTTCTGAAACGGTTTTCCTTGATAATGCCTGTAGCACAGAGCCTGTTAGCACTCGTTATAGGGCGATATTTATTAACTTATTAATAATATTGAGACAATATAGTATAGATTTTGTAAACTCCATCGTATTAAGGGACCGTTTATAGTATGTGGACGAAAAAACTTCAAAGCTACTCTAAGCGTGAAAAACAGAGGGTAACATTGATTTTATAAATGGAATGTGGGGTCGATTTTTATATATTCACATTACCCTGACTGAGCTTCCGTTTAAAACATTTTCTAAAATATTGTGACATGATAGAAACAATTTACTTAATGTCTAGACGAATTGCTAGAAGAATTAAATTTTTATTCGTCTCTTGCTTTTTTTCAATTAATGTAGGTCATTTTTATTATAAGATATGCAGTCTAGTAATAACTTACTTTTATATTGAAACAACAACAGATTCTAACGTATTCTCCATTTTTGTTCACAGACACGCGTCTTTATACAAAATTAGATTAAGATTCAGAAAGAATTAGCAATTAAAATTATTTTTAATTTTTGTCTCTAAGAATCTCCCTTGCAATTTTCATTAAAATCGGTAAACTCAAGTTGAACATATTTCCGTTCAGTATTTGACGACTAAGGTCCTGTTAAATAATTAATAAAAAAAAGTATAAGAAATATTGTCTATTAAAACAATGAGGTTATCAATTTTTGTGTTTAATTACTAAATAAATTGATTCTGCAGATATTAGATTGAATTTTATTGATTGGATTTTGTATCCTTCTTTGAAAATGGATGTTCAACCCGAAAAAATTTGCGCAGATACATTATTCGTTATTTATTAAAAGAATATACTATCAGTACGGGCAGTAACTATGGCATTCACACGTGGGCCGAGAGTTCCAAGTTTTAATTAGAAATCGGATACCTTAAAGTTTTTAATGGACCAATCTCACGTTCAAGTTAGAGAGCGTCTGTAGAGAGATTTTAGCAAATTCGCGGAACTTTGGATCGTATCTTCATTTTTCAAACGTCAGACACATACTTAGGAAACTTTGATTTAACTTCGAATCTTCATCTTCCGGTTTGTATGCTGTTTCATTTCACACGAAAATTATATACAATGCATTACCTACATTAAAATGTAGTGCATTAGCATTAAATGGTAACGAATCAATGAAATAATAAGATAAACAGTAAAATTTGCAAATTCAATTCACATAAATAAAAATACCAATGTTCCAAAATGCAACAAAAGGATCATATGTACAAAAATGAAATAACTATAATCATTTGTAACAGATCTTCAAATGCAATTTTTACGAAAATTAGTTATTAAATAAAGTTTCTATACAAATCATAAAGCTGAAGTATTGAATAAAAAGCAAATAAGGGTTACAGAAAATGGATGTCCAGATAAACATTTTGTTAAAAATAATCACCAAATAATATTTCTACATAAGTAATACTATTTTACAATAAAAATGATGTCTAATTTTTAATAAAACTGATTCAATCGAATTGGAAATTCAGTCTAAATAAAAGTTTGAAATGGACATCCAAATAAAAATTACCTTAAAAATAATCACAAAACAATATTTCTACACAGATTATAAACAAATTTTTGATAAAACTTTTCCATTTAACTGTGTGAAATATGTTTAAGCATCAGGAAATATTTCAGAAATTAAATACTTGAAGCGACATATATTAATTAATGAAATTACCTTTTAGAAATTTTCCGCACGAATTTCACACTGTAGATGTACATGTATAAGGTGTGAGAAAGAGGGAGGAAGGAAGGGAGGAAGGGAATCTGTCTTCAGCGTCTTTTGCCAAAGAATTTCTGGCTGTCTCACCGCACATAGTTGGCGAGTCAATAAGAAAATAGAAGTCTGGACCGACAGAGGAAACAATGGAACGTTTTCGAAAGAGATTCCTCGGAGCTTCGGAACTCATTTTGTAGATAAGGTCTGTTAAAGATGGCACGTTACATCCGTTATGAGGCAGTTTCGATTCGTGACGCGACTCGTAACCGACGGAGGCGTTATGGATCTCTCGCCGGCATGGAAAGTACTGTCGAACTGGGAGTGATTTACGATTCAAAGAATTACCGCGACTTCGTACCAGTAGCCTGATGTCAAAAGTATTTCTCGGACGGAGAATCGACAGGATTTTCCTCGCGAATGCGCCGCAAACCGTATTACTTTCAGAAACATTTCACCGTCGATTCTCTGCTCCTTCATTACGGAAATTCTTGGCGAAGAATCAATGCTGTCAGAGGAAAAATGTTGGACGGATCTCTGTTCTGCGACGTGATTCATTATACTCGGGATGAATAAAACTATTCACTCGACCTGGTAATGAAACATTGTGCGAGTTTCTCCGAAGTATTTTCCGCAGAATATAATGGATTTCATAAAACTCTCGATAAATTGTTAGTATAATTTCGTTAAAAGAAAAACAGTACCACAATAAATTTGGCCTTATTACAAGGTCACAACCTCTGCTTTCATAGGCTATCATTCATTTTTCTCTAGGATATTTATACACGATTAGACTGCGGATCTTTATGCATTTATAGCAAAATTGAGTAGATGAAATTCAAAATTCTAGGAAAATTTAAATAATTAAAGATGTATATATATCATTTCTCATCTATTAAAATTATTAAGGGAAGAAATAATATTCTGTTTGGTTTCTATTCCTTGCAATCGATACAGACAATTTTTATTTTGCATAAAGATCCGCAGTCTATACATGATACAGCAAGTGATAAACCGAGGTCCACAAATTTTGTGGCCAGGAAAGCGTCTTCAGTTTCTTAGTATACTTTATCATGCAAAAATATCATAGACAAAAATTAACGATTGATAGTAAAAGTAGAGGCGTCAAGCTTTGAAATGAGATTAGGTTTATTGCTGTACTACTCTTTTTGACGAAGTTATCGTAGTTTAAATATCGACGATTTTCGCAGAGATCGACAATTTAGTGTTCACTTTTTCGATCGACTAGGTAGAGACGCGGATAGGGAGAACAAAAGGAGGGTGCTCGAAGCGTGTTGTCGCGATGGATTTACGCGTTTCGTCGAAATATGCCGTTGCAGCGCGCATAAAATTTGCCGGGACGTTGGGCTCGGCTGAATTGTTTGAATTTTTGATCCGTGAAATTACATCTCTCGACAGTTTTGCTCACCCCTGACGACACCACGCATCCCTTTATGCCGAAGATCGCTTCGTTCTGAAACGAGCAGGGACCCTAACTGTTATAACCAAAAAGAAAAAAAGTCATGGAATAACAAGTATTTCATCGACTAAAATCGTATTGGTTACAAATAAGGATTATAAGTAACCGAAAATTTTTTCTCTTGTTGCTAAATGTTATTGTTGAGAGAAATTCATTTCGATCACTTATAACAGTTATCGATGAGAGAAATTTATTTCGATTGCTCATAACAGTTCTTGATGAGAGAAATTTATTTCGATCCCTCATAACAGTTATCAATGAGAGAAATTTATTTCGATCGCTCATAACAGTTATCGATGAGAAAAGTTCATTTCGATCGCTCATAATAGTTATTGATGAAGGAAATTTGTAATAGTTGTCTACATACAGGGTATCTCAAAATTCCTTCAACATTCGGAAAAAAAATGGGAGATTCCTGATATCATTTGAAGCGACATTTTTCTTTTCAAAAATGGCGTCCGCGGCTTTGTTTAGGAGTTATTAACGAAAAATATGGACCAATCAGAGCGCGGCTACAGCGGATTGATGTTGAAGGAATTTTGAAACACTCTGTATATAGATAACTATTATACCTTCATCAATAACTGTTATGAGTGATCAAAATGAACTTCTCTCATTGATAACAGTTACGAGCGATCGAAATTAACTTCTCTCATCGATAACTGCTTTGATCAATCGAAACAGTTTTTCTTCATCGATAACAGTTATCGAGGAGGATCCAATTTTTTGGACATTAATAACTGTTACCTGTAACCAAAAAGTATAAAAATCGATATTTTTTAATCATTTTGTTCTTCGATATTTTTTCTTTATATTTTGTGTAGATTATCTTAAATATGAATAATAATCAACTTTTTATTAATGATTTTTATCAAAGAAAATTTTAGAATAACTGTTATTTTTGGTCCCTGGACACGAGTGCAACGCGCCGCGACAGATTAACTTTCCCTGTCTTCGAATTTCTGAAACACGCAGGGAACTTCGGTCCTTACGAGCGCACGAATGCATTGATTCCAGGTGGAACGAAGCAGTAAAGGTGGCTCATTGCGATATTTTTTGGCTATAACCATACCGTATGTGGGTTGACGCGTCGATAAAGAGCAGTGGACGCTATTCTGTGATCGTTCCGATCGCTGACTGCACTCGTTATTGTCTCTCTCTCTCGCTTTCTCCCTCTCCCTCTTTCTATTGGCAATGCTGGAGCAAGGTCAGCTACTGTTATCTACACCTATAAGTCGATAGAGCCAGAACCTGTAACTTAGAGCTGCAGTACTTGAAGACTGCAATTTCCGAATAGATATAGCTGATGGAATTGGTGCGATTGCATTGGGAAATTACAGATTCGATATTTTCGAAACAATTAAACTCCTCTTCTTTTTATATATCAATGATTTGCTCTATTTTATCAATTACAGTAGTTACTCAAATTATGAAATAAATATAATTTTACACTAAGTCGATCAATTCTTAAATGGAAACCTAGGTAGTTTACATTTTTTAGATTTTTTCTAAAAAATGCTGATGAACTCTCCGAAAACTTGAAAAGCTTTTCTCGTAAACGAAACTGTCATTGAAGATTCAAGCCTCCTCAAAAATTGATGTACGATTTCTTCTTCCGTTTTCTCAGAAATGAGGAAAAAGTATAGGATCATGTAAAGTCCTCGTGTATATTATTGTAAAATTTACAAAAAGTAGACTAGAAAAAGTACATCAATTTTTAAGGTCTCGTTGTAAAGAGGGAGCTTCAATCTTTGGATCTGTGGTGGTTTCCATCACGAACAAATTTTTAAAATGTTTTTATAGGCGTTTTAACTCGTAGTACTTTCGAGAAAGAACGATAATTATTAATTAAAGTTCACTCACGAGATATGGTCAGCAATAAACATTCAGTTATTAAGTATCAGCGTCCAGTGTGGGCTCAAGCGGCCCCGCGTTTGATGGTCCCCGGACTACAATAAATGCAATGATATTTTCAAGGCAGCCTCAAATGTCTCACGAGTGCTATCTGGTGTCTTGAGAAATCCTTGTATATATTCCGAAAACCGTAGGACGTTATTTAATTAATTTAGTCCAAGGGTTCAGATAGTTTGTTATTTGATACTGGTCGCCGGTCCATTTACCAACAGCATATCACATGTCTGGTTACAATGACTCTTTGTCTCATTAGCCGATGGACAACGATAAAGGATCGCCGGCCGCGCTTTCGAGAAATCAAATACTAGGTCCAGTTCGCCATTGAAAGCAAACCAATCCAATCTGCTCGCAGTTCTGGCAGAGGTTTATAGACAGAATACGCAACGCTTTGAATCTTACTGCAAAGTTAAAGGTACTTGACCGTCCACAAAGGCGCTGCGAGCTATGAACGAAACGAGAACAAGAGTAACTTCTCTCATCCTTTCTTCGGGGCTCTTTTAATAACGCTTCGTTGACTGAGCACATTGTACTAGGTCATTTCGAACTTTGTTTAAGAAACTCGAGGAGCTGGCGAGAGGCATAAGACGAATTTTCGTGCAAATGACAAATTAGCAAGTTAAAAAAGCGAGACTCTGTTTGCCTGCTTATTAGTTGTTGCCCTCGGGAGTTAAGCAGACCGAATTTTATAAACGCCATTCAAACTAGAGCCCTTCTGCATTTGCCATAAACTACCTACACTTAACACTAGAACTACCGGGCCAGGCAAAATGACTGGTGTGAACTTTGTTCGATTAGAAATATTAAAAATATAAATATGTTTTTCTGATAAATTTTTTTAGTGAACTTCTCTATTGAAGTACATATTTAAATAAAACTTGCATGAAATCTAAATGAATGCAATATTGTCAGTATTATAAGGCAATGTACGCCAACTGCGTTTAGTGCTCGGTAGTTCTAGTGTTAACGCGTAAGTGCTAGTTCCTGAATTTTTTCTTCTAGCTCCTACAAATAAAATTTTGAGGTCTGGCTAGTTTCTAAAACGATGGATTTTGAATAGCGTCGTAGAAGCGGGTGGTATAGTAGGGACACAAGTCTTAACTCTTTAACTGCGGGTACTTTTATAAGTATATACATTTTAATTTTAAATTATATTACTGAAGTGATATTCTATTTTAAAAGATTTCTTTTATTGTATTTATTTTATTTTTATTTTAAAGGTATATAAGCCCCAGTCGCTATTTGATATTAGCAAAAATTAACATATTGTTTATATACCACACCCGCCTCTGGCTATAATTTTAGTATGTGCTTTATAAACCATACCCGCAGTTAAAGGGTTAAGGCAGTAGACTTCTTTTGCCAGGATTGCAAGGATGCGAGATTCGCGTTCTTATTTCTCGATAATATTATACAAAAATGGGGGTTTTCAGTAGTCAGAAACGCTAGGTAAAAGATCGATCTAGGGCACTATCGCCCTCAAAAGTCCTATTTTTTCGTTTACGAGGCGTAATTTGCATTATTCGGAAGCATACAACTGCGCATGTAACTATTTTCATAGCTATAATAATGCAAATAATACCACGTAAACGAAAAAATTGGACTTTAGAGGGCGATAGCGCCCTAGATCGATCTTTTATCTAACGTTTTTGACTACTGAAAACCCCCATTTTTGTATTATCGAGAAATGAGAACGCGAATTCCGCACCCTTGCAATCCTAGGAGACAACTCTGGTTACACATTATAACAAAAATTGACTAAAAATTGCAATAATAATACATAGGTGCAATTTCGTTTAAAGTAATTCTTAAAGCAATAAAACTATAATTTGATTTTACATATTTAAAATAATTGATCATAATTTGAATTTAATAATTTGAAATTACAAATAAAGTTCAGTTAAATAAATTCAAACATAATTGGAAAACGAGTCTACCGCCTTAATCTGGCGACTCTGGTCGGTCATTATACCAAAAATTGACTAAAAATTGAAATAATAATATTATATAAAGATGCGATTTCGTTTAAAGTGATTCTTAAAGCAATAAAACTATAATTTGATTTTATATATTTAAAATAATTGATCATAATTTGAATTTAATAATTTGAAATAACAAATAAAGTTCAGTTAAATAAATTCAAACATAATTGGGAAACAAAATGAACGTTCAAGGTAGCCAATATGTAACAAGGAAATGAAGGATTTCTCATCATAATAAGCTTTATCAATGAAGCACATATTGTTCAAGCTGTACCAGAAACATCTAACATTCTCGGTTCGTGTAACTCCAGATGAAGTTGACCGTCAATCAGGCATCGACCACGCTCTCGAATGTTTCCTTTCTAATCAACGTTCGATACACTCGCGTATATTGTATTGTACACTCTTGTATATTTTTCGACATATGAAACATGGGAGATTGTGTGCTGGACAAATGAAACTTTCGCGATGGAACATGCAATTTGGATATTTGTCCTTCTTTCGTTCGCTCATAAACATACTTCG
The DNA here is from genome assembly GCA_028455795.1 of Lasioglossum marginatum. Taxonomy (NCBI): domain Eukaryota; kingdom Metazoa; phylum Arthropoda; class Insecta; order Hymenoptera; family Halictidae; genus Lasioglossum; species Lasioglossum marginatum. The sequence goes on along the minus strand of CM052254.1, from coordinate 3,770,099 downwards.
GATGTTACGCTTTCTTTCCGTTTTGCAAATTGCAAATAAACTTTTCGTGACTTACGAAGAAAAACTCTTCGTAAAAATTTTTTCGTGATTGAAATCACCATAGATTTAAGGACTGAAGCTTCCTCTTTACAACTATACTTTAAAAAATGATATACGATATTTTTTAGTAATTTTATCAAGCTTTGAATGAGAAGTGACCATAACGAATTTTTTAAGAAAAATGAGTCTGTAGAAATATATTTAGTCCAAGCTTATTATTTGTTTCTACGAAATTATTACAATTGAACTATCAACAATTTTTCGCGAATCGGAAATCTAGTGTTCACATACTTTTGGAAACCACTGTACGTAGCTTCGGCAAATGCAAATCGCGAATTTGGAGAATTGTTTCGGAATTAATTAAAAATTTTAATGTAATCTAATCTAATTCGTGGAGCCCCTGGTACATATAGAAATGAAATGTAATTTAAAGGGGAGGCGAAATCACCTGGTCAATGTAATACTGACCGCAACGAGTGTTCAATGGGGTCACTGGAAAACTGCTTACACCATGGGGAACGTGTAACAAACTGCGAAAATCGAGTCACTGCCGGCAGAAAGCCCAACAAATGTTGCGCGATTTTATGACCCGCTGCAACGTGGTTCAATATGCTGGCCACGCAGCCGGCAAAGCCAGCATTTTTATTAACTTTCCGAACGGCAACAAAACACAACTCCGCTTGCGTTCCAAACATGCATGCCTGCATCCCCTCTTCAGAAATTGTATTAGATGTGAAGTTTTTCGCTCGATCGATCGACGCCCTAGGCTACGCGGAATTCCGAACGAAATTTCCAATCGTAATCGTAAGTATGTATAACAAGTTTCGACAAAGAATTTTATCGTTTCCCGGGAACAATACATTTAGACCAGCAGAAAAATATAATTATTCCAGAAAAATGTAAAAGCTATTTCAAAATTATACATATGTATGTCACGATCACTATACCACCTCTGCACCTCTGGATTGGTGAAGATCTTTAAAAAAAAATTTTAACTCGAAAATTAAACATTTCTTCCGACCTAGAATAATTTCATTATATATAATTTTTTTCATTTTATGGATATGAAATTGATATATTTCATACAATATTTAGATGTTTAGTAATTGATTAGATATCAACATATTTGATAATGTAAACAATATTTTGAACAATTTTTAGTGGTGCCTCAGAGTCGCCACTCGAGTGCTAAGGGTTAAAGTAAACTATTTCATATGTCTACAGTCTACAGGGTATCCCAAAATGGTATAAACAGGGCTGTTACTTTCCTTCGAAGGTCGAAGATTTCGAAGCTCCGTAGTATTGTAAATTATTAGAAGATTGAAAAAAACGGAGTTTCTTTTCTTTTAATCTAATTTTTGTGTTAATATTTTTATTCATCAAAAATCGTGACATTGAAATTTCGGGCACTTCGAAGACTTCGAAACTTTCGAAACTTCGAAGACTTCGAAGTTCCCTTCGTTCCTTCGAATCCTTCGAAGCTTCCAAGGGTCGAAGCTTCGGAAAAGTAACAGCCCTAGTATAAACGTGGAGATCACCAATGGTTTAACCGATTCAGAGGTGCAAGATCACGTGCAGTGGCCGCGACATATAATTTTGAAACACCCTGTACGTTAAACAGTCAGACAAGGGGTGACTTGGCTACGACTCCTGAAAAATTAAAGCTTCCTGCAACGTTGCTAGTTTGACCGGGTTCGAAAACGAAGCGATTGTAATTCACATGGGCCTTCTGTTCACAACGAGCATCGGCAGTCTCGTTTTCACGAACTCTGCTCCGTGAATCGGTCAATTCCCTGTCAGTTGACAGTACGTTACTCAAATCGCAGGCGCGCGCGCACTGGCGCGGACGCTTCGTACAACAACGTTTGCGAAGGTATATATTTCAAGTCGCGCATTTCCTATAAATCTTCCGATTCTGTATAACATTGACGCCGGTGGCAGCAATGTAATAAAATGCTCTCGCATGCAACCCGCCGGCTGAGTCTTGTCAAACGGCAAATATTAGGCAGGTCCAGTGATTTACGTTCGTGCCGGTGTGTTATCGAGATGCTGGCTGTTTACGGCCCGATTCCGTGAGCAGTAACCGTCGTCGTTACACTCTGTTCAAAACTCATAAAATCACGATATAAATTACGAGACAATAGGCCCGAGTAGATACCATGAGGAAACCATTGTATCACCAGCAGCCCGGCTAACAATGGTCCACGGGACAATAATATAGCAGAGAGAGGGATGTAATTATCTTTGGCACGGGAGAGATACTCAGCATTGTCTCACGGATGTCTATCCGACCGCCATTCGAGGCGTTGGCGATCCGTCAAACGTTGAAAGATACCCGAGTGTTTGAAAATTTCTCCATGGGAACGGACCAGGCTGTTTGTCTGTCCCGATATTGGCCACGGGATGCACAATAATCCGCTATCGGGACTGAATACGTTCCACGTCGTATTCACTACCGTTCGTGTAACCATTGTAATGCTTCTTATTGGAAGGAAGAAGCAGTTTCAAATTGCCGATGAATTAAGTTATGAAGACTCGCGATGGGAAATTGTTTTATTGACAAACCGATTATTCGTTCGCCGCTCGACGATCAAACGTTGCACAACTACTTTTGTTTCCTTCTTTCTTTCTTCGATGATACTTCATCATACCGCAATGTGGTATTTACTCTTTTGCATTTTGTTTCCGTGGTTTGCTCCCGCGCGTTTAAGGCATGGATAATTATGTATACTTCATAGAAGCTCTTAGTTTTAGAAAGAAATATTAGATCGAGAGGAGAAATCGAAAAAGGACAATCTATAACTTTGACGAAATTCGCACGAATTTAGGAGGAATTTATGGATCTTATTGTTCTTTCTATTAGAATATATTCCCGTAGGAACATGAGAGCACATGGAAAAACAATAGAATCCTATCGTCAGCTCGAACAATATTAACTCGATAAAATTATTTCACTATGATATGGAAATTTGAACTAAAATCAAATAAACTTGCTTCCTACTGCACTATAAAACACAAATAACAATTCTATCAACCGTCAAACAACAAATTCGAATTAATAGAAAATAAATCATTCAAGTTGAATAGAAAATCAAAATTAATTTGATCTAAAATTAGATGACAAATTCGTTCAAATTCACTCGATCATCGTGACACAAGAGGAAGTCATCGCGAGAAGACAACGACACGATTCGAGAAAAAATTTAAATCAGTGAAGAATCAATAATTCACATAAACACAGAATTAATTTTAAAAATAATAAAAATCAAATAATGAAACAAGAAAATGGTACTCACCGCGTAGCGGTTATCGTATTGCGTTGTATACTTGTATGCTATCTGCGTCTTGATAACAAATGACGCGGTTAACATGGTCACAATGTCACAGAGCCACACTCGGAAATAACGAAACTCAGATATGTGTCCAGTTTGACTTCCATTATACTAATAACTAGACTGCGGATTTTTATGCGTCTATAAAGAAATTGACTGGGTGAAATATAAAACAGTGAAGGATTAGAAAAATCTAACAATATTATTACGTTGTCCTCAATGTAAAAAATCTATTGAGGGATGAAGTGAATTTTTATTTAACTCCTGCTGTCCACAATCGTTGCAAAATATTTGTATTTTGCATAAAAATCCGCAGTCTACTAATAACTCCGCGGCAAAAACCTTGGGTCCGCGAGGGTCGCTGGTGCGGAGCAGCGGTGGGGAGGCTTCCCTCGCGAATTTGTCATTGGTAGAGAGGGACGAGAGACCCGAACAGAGTCCCCGACGATCGGCGATGGCTTCCGAATTGGGACTGGAGTGGAGGGGACGCTCGGCGATTGGTCAATCGCCCCGCCGATTAAATATGGCGGGAGCCTTGCGCACGATCGAGAACGCGGGTTCATACCTGTGTTGCAAAAATTCCCTTCAAAATAATACATGACGTTCGGAATGTTGAATTGTCCCACTAATGTATTAATAGACAGGGTGACCTGTGACGTCACGATCCGTACTATAGGCGGCTTCTGTGTATGATTGAGAAATGGAAAAAACTGCGATCCCAGCTTTTAGAAAATATGCACTACTTTAATTTTCGAGCCAATTTTAGTATGCATTCTTATTGAAATTTTCGAACGTTCGAGGGCTCAAATTAAAGGTGGACAGCCGCACTTTATGATAGGAGCATTTGGGTTTAAAAGAAAGACGAGAGCATATGGAAAAATTAATGAAACTCCGTGATTTTCACGGATTTGTATCAAATTAGCGACAATCATTCCACCGACGTTTTAATCGACGACATTTGACCGACAATATTAATTCACCGACAATGTTTACATCGACGGTTGTGTCACTGACATTGATTTCGCTGATATCAACAAGAATGATCTGGGTTAGTAACAATGCCATCAATTGATAGTTTTTATTGTCGGCAAAATCAATGTCTGTGAAATTAGTGTCGGTGTAAGCATTGTTAATGAATTAATATTGTTGGCGAAATCAATATCGGTCACATACATATTGTCGATTAAAACACTGTCGTAAAATGATACAAACCCGATCTGCACGGCTGCTAACATGTACGACGTGTTTTTCAAGAGAGTATTCTGTTTTTGAGCTTTCAAAAAATCAATTGCTTTGCAGTTTCTTTATGTATGTATGTATGTATAAGTGTCCTTGAACATGTGCACAAAAGGATTTGTTTGAATCTATAAAGTTAATTTAATCATAGATGTTTAATGAACTGCACAGTTGAAATATGATGTAAGAAATCTAGAAATTCTCACAGAAGAAATTGGTCAACCAACAATTTTTTGAAGAAACTGTTCAGAAGGGTCATCACGCAACATATCCATTTCGACGAAACTTTACAAAGAAGTAGTTCTCATAAAAAGGTTTGATCCAACCTTTATTTTATCTGCAGTCGTAAATCTTGGAGGGACGAAATCAGCCCCTACAGGTAAGGGTGGAAAACTTATTTCATCGTTTATCTCGAAAGCGGTTCGATGCAGGAAAAATTTTGATAAATATAAATTTGACCATTTAATAACGTATTAATTGAAAATTTAGTAACTCTCCATTTTTTCATGTGTTTTTAACCCGGTCTTATATATACCCACCAATACGAACTGTTAATAAAAGTGAAAAATATATTTGCTTTAACATAAAAGGAAATCAATTTCCCGAGGTAAAACTATTTTCATTTCGCATAACGATCCGCAGTCTGATAATGACTGAAATAACATGTCAACTATAATTATTAACGTGTTTACTTATGTGCAATTAACAAACCCTTAGTCGTAAATAATTTCTGCTACAGGTATCGGAAAAGCATTTAATAATAATTAGTCGGCGATACAAATGAAACCTATGGAACCGACTAACAATTATGAAAAGTAGTAATAAGGTACATATAATTAATCAATATCAATTAAACAACATTCTGGATCGAAACAGATGTAAACAATTAAAATAGAAATCCAACTTAACCAGAAATGTTCATTCTTCCAAATTTTACACCGGAGAAAGTTTCTCTGCTGTTTCCCCACCGTTGCGGAAAACGTTAATTACTAGGTGCAAGCAAAAAATTAATTGAGTTTAAAAGAGGGGGGAGAGAATGTTACCGAGATAATTATGACGCACATTCTTTGCTAAACGTGAATCCTTTCAGCTCCCATATCATTTTCAGGCTCGATTTTGTGTAGGTTTTATGTATGTTTTATATTATATGTTTTATGTTATATATTACCAACAACACGGAGTATCTTGTTTATAGCTGGCTGTTCAGACCACGTAGCTTGTGTTCAATTATTACGTACCATCATGAGCATGTGTTGGTTCTGTCTTTCACGTATTTGCACGAAACGCATCAGCTCAATTCGCGAATCGATTCATGCGTCTCGTGAAAACCACGCGAAACATACGTAAATAGAAGTCCAGTTGTATTGAGCTGCGTCCAATTTTTGAAGGATCCTTCCGAACAAATTCTGAATTCCACGGCCACACAATCGACTGTTCGGTTCTGAAGTCAAATATGCGGTGATATTGGGGTCTATGTTTCAATACTCTTCCTTGGAGATTCAATACCTTTCCTTGGTGAACCGCTGTAAAACGACTTCCATATAAATACAATTGCATTTGTTTGATATTCTCGACACAGAAGCAGGGATAGTAATAAGTAGGATTTGTATGCAAAATCCTACAATTTCAATTTCAAAAGGCAATAGCCAAATAAAAATGTGTTTCTTTCATCACTCTAGTAAGTCGAAAATAACATATTGATGTAATACCATAGAACATCTGTGAAGTAACTCATAAAAAAAAATTTCCATTCATCTGTATTTCAATTCTGAATTTTGTTTTCAAATATGTTTGCTGTTGTTAATTTTAGAATTTTTTAATGTCGATATACACACAGCAAGAGTAATTGAATTCGCATTAATATTTCAATGTCTGTAGTACGTAAGGGTTAAACACATAAAATTTTTTTACTGTATCAAACAACGGCCATCAAAAAGTTCACAAATACAATTTTATATAGTTTTATATGAATTTTATTATACATAAAAATCTGCAATTTATAAATAAGTTAAAATTAAACGAAAAGAACCATATCGTTAGTTTATGCAAAAAACTAGAGCAACCAGCAGAAAATTCTAAGCTCTCTATCGCCGAGTTCTGTGCAGACTGAGAAATTAATTTTAGCGTGTCTCGCCGTTCAATTTCTCCGCGAAATTCAGACACGGATATCAAGTCTCCGGTTCACGGTTCAGTCACTGCACAGTTTTATTACGAAAGTTCAGATCTAGCTCGCCTCTATGCCTCAACAAACATATTACTAATATTTACGTACACACGCACATAGAGGTCTGTGGTTTCTATCCAAAGATCAACGGGGAACGAGATCTTTTCGCGGCGGGATGGTGCACGTTTACGTTTCCCCGACGATTTTCTCTCGAAATAAACTTCAAACCGAAACGGCATATGTTCCCATGCACCACTTTCGAAACGCACGCGACCACACACGTTTCCCCACAAACTGATACTTTGTATTGCAAAAACTATTTGTACGTGCGCGCACGCTTTGCATTCGCCTGTGTTTACGTACACGCACGCTTTGTACACATTCGTCTGTACACAGGCCCCTCTGCACACAACCGTGGATAGTTACAATGTTGCACAACCTACGTCCTTTGCAAATCCACCTTTGCCTGCATTTATGCTAGTCGATCCACAGAGTGGCAAGAAAGTAATGGCCGTCCGTCCTGGTTAGAATCAATACACAGCGGTTGATAAAACAATGTTTAAACTTGCAATTTCTGTATGTGAGCATTGGCAATTTTAGCGTTAGATGGTTTCCCAAATATTGGTAGCATTTGGAAATGCTTTAGTAACAAAATTTAAAAAATTTTTAAACTAGAGTTAATCGCTGAGACCTCTGGACGGCTGATTTATTAGAGACGAGTGAAAATTATACAGGGTGTCTCAGTTGAAGGGGGCCAGCTAAATATCTCCTTTATTTTTAATGGCACAAAAATATTTATGGCATAATTTGACCCCCATCCGTCCCTCGTGTCAATTTGACACAGTTTTACCGAAATAGGTTATACTGTTCTGTTATTTGTAGGTTTTGTCCGAAACTTGGTGACTTTTATTTTTTTTAATGCGAAACATGTAACCGCAAAAACCTAAGATATAAATGTTAACTCACCAATTTGAATGAAAAAAACGTCGAAAAGTAACTGTTTGATTTGTTATTTTATCGATCTTTTTTATCACTATGTCAATTTAATAGCTTTTTCAAGGTCATCGTTATTTTTTATCGGGAAAACTTATATTCTTTTTATTCCATCTTGTAGTGGCTGAAAAAATACATTTGAATATGCTTAAGTCATTACCTTCAGGTGACCTTGAGTACCAAAAAATGTGATAAAATTGTAGGATAATATTAGGATTACATTTGAACTTACTGTTTATGTTATAAGTGCTCATAATGATGTCCGTCAACAGCGATACAAGCGACAGCAATGATATGTTTGTCAAGTGTTACAACTAGACTGCGGAAGTTTATGCAAATTTTATATGTCAAAATATGCAAAATATATGCAAATTTAATGCATACTCTATGTAAAATGTATGTAAAAAATATGTGAAATGGGCGCCCTGAATGATTGCATTAGTAACGAATGAAGTCGAATATAGTATAATATGATATAGAATAGTTGTATAATATTTATTACTGCTTGTAATTAGCATTACAATATGCGATGATAATTTTTTCTATATTTTCAACAATCATTTGGTGCCTTTTAGGCACCAAATATAAAAACATACATAAGATAAAATTAATTTATATGCTGAAAATGTCCTTTCAATATCACAAAGTGATGTCCTGCGATGTCATCACTTTGAGCACTTATAACATAAACAGTAAGATCAAATGTAATCCTAATATTATCCTACAATTTTATCACATTTTTTGGTACTCACCTGAAGATAATGACTTAAGCATTAAGTTAAGCCACTACAAGACGGAATAAAAAGAATATAAGTTTTCCCGATAAAAAATAACGATGACCTTGAAAAAACTATGCAAAAATAACCGGACAAAAAAAATTGTTCTTCTATGATATTCCTCCTTCGATACCATTTAAATTATGCCATAAATATTTTTTGTGCCATTAAAAATAAAGGAGATATTTAGGTGGCTTCCTTCAGCTGAGACACCCTGTATAGCGGACAAGTAAAAGTTACACTGCCTACAGAATAAAGACATCGTTCCTTGAGGATCTAGCTATCAAGTAAGGGAAACGAGGGTGCTTTCTGGTGTGACAACCTCCAGGCACTTACCCCAGGACCTCCAAAGGGCAAGAGTTCAATTCCCTGAATACTAAAATTTCTAATACGCGAATCACGATTCCCAACTACATGCTGTATGAACGTCACGAAACGAACTCGTGCAAAATTGTTTATGATACTGAATATTAATGTTAAAATTCTGTCGTCTTAAAGAACTGTGTTAATGCAAAGAGAAAGTTTACATTTTCGAAACTTTACTGTTTCTTATAACAGTTGTTTTGTATTCACAATTTTAATTGACTATAAAATATGAAATAACCTCCATGAGGATTATTACAGAATTTGAGAATCTTTATTATCTTCGCATTTTTTATAGGATCACTCTATAAATAACGCAACTTGTTTAAGAACTAAATTCAGCATTTTATGTTTTAGGTTATATTATATTATTTTATTGTCGTTCTAATTTTAGATACATTGATACTGATTAAACAATCTACAGTGGTTCCAAAAAGTATTTGAACACTAAATAAATGCAAAAATATATGCTTTTCAAAGTCATGGAAATGGCACTATTTAGAAATTTCGAGTTAGATGCTGTTTTTGCGTGAAACGAATGAATGATTCCTTTTAATGCATCGAGGAAACGACGCAGTCTATAGTTTCGTAGTGTTCAATGAGTATTAGCGTTACTATTCATGAAACAGCGCGTACGTCTATCGCAATTGAAAATAAAGTTTCTTTTCATATAGATTTGGAATAAAGGAATCCGATTGCTGCAGTTGAATGGAAATGATTTAAGTTCAACTTCTATGAAAATGTGTGTACTGCATAGTTTTCATAATTTTTTATAAAAGAAACCTATTGCGATTTAATACATAAAAATGAGCATTTCATTTAGATATTGAACAACTTTATATGAGAATATGCACATTGTACAAAGTTATAAATAGTAATTCAGAGAACTGTACTGAATTGTGATATTAAGGATCAAAACCGAAACAAAAAGTATATTCTCTGCAAAAAGTTAGAGGATCCACAAAATTCAAACATTTGTAAAAATATTGGAACCGGAATTGGTTCAACGCATGAAGGTTTTACGAGTATTGCGCGTAAAAAGCGGAATGGAAAAAGTGTGTAGGTATATACGTAGGTTTTGTGAAAGCGCGCTGCATTCTAAAGGAAAAATCATCTCGCACAATAGGACTTGTAAAATAACAAGAACTGATTTTATGCCGTGATTGAATGTTATCTGAAAATAATTACAATGAATAATATTTTGATCTACGGAGTCTGTGAATTATGAAGTGCGCAAAATTTAATTTTATGATCTATAATACCTCTTTCATTTGATTACTATATAATATTTATTCATAACATTTATTCATAACATAACTGTACTCGTATAAATACTTTCGATCCTTTTACCTTTTTATACTTATTGTTAGACATTTTTGCCATAAATGAATAAACTCCACAATCTAGTAATCATTTATTAACTATAATAACAATATAACATAAATCTCACCAAATTTTCGGTTTCATAGAACGGTTTTATCAAAAAGAAAGTTGGAAGTAAAGTGAACAATTTCTCAAGTAGAAACATCTGAATTCAACAAGAAATCTCAAGGTATAAATCGAGCATAAATTATGCAAATTTTATTTCCTATTATGCCAATGAATAATTAATAAGAAAACAAAACTGTATTAAAGGTCTATGGAGTTTCGTTGTAATTGCATTTAATGCCGCGTGGACTAATAAGGGCAGCAAAAGTTTCCAAAATGTACAACTTTCTCGGTAAGTGAGAACCACGTACTCTTAGCTGACATTAGTTTCGCGTGAGGAGTACCTTGTTCCTTGTTTCATGTTTCTATCTCGCCGAACACTGCACAACTGAACATTCAAAAGAAACTTTTCTGCAAACAAGGGACTACCGGCTGCTGAATAATTGGTGATTCTTGCGCATCGTTGCATTGTCTCGCAATAGTTATTTGTTCAAATGCCAGTGCGTGGATTACGGAGCTAAGGATACCTGGAACAGACCTCTGGAGAACAAACTTGCAGATTTGTATAAAACTGTTGACGACATTCGAGGCATAAAATATGAACCAATTCATTAATATTTGTTACTGTAGCGCGGCAAGCAAGTGGAACGCCTTCTTAACATTGAATGAGAAAAATCAGATTATTAGTTACTACAAATTTCGAGGTTTTCTTACAGATATGCACTTTATATTTATAATAACCAATTCTCAATTTTTATTTCGGATGTAAGACTTTTTATAATATTTATTGTAAGAAGAATCAACAGATTTCAAAGTGTAAGAATATACTATAATTTAGTACAATATAGTGCAATATACAAGAATATACTATAATATAGTGCAATGCACAAGAATATACTATAATATAGTGCAATGTACTCTTGTACATTATAATATATTCTTATATATTATAATATATGGCAATATACAAGAATATACTATAATATAGTGGAATATACAAGAATATACTGTAATATAGTACAATATACTATAACATAGTAAACTATACTATAATATAGTATAACATACTTTAATATAGTACAATATACTATAATATACTAGAATATAGTACAATATACAAAAATATACCAGAATACATATATCACAATATAGCACAACATAAATGAAGATACTAGAATATACTAGAATATAGTATAATATATACTGGCACATACCCCATAAAACATATAGCACAATATTCTATAATATATTAGAATATAGCCTTTTGGAAACTAATTTTTTTTTCCACACGACTTCTTAATTGAATATAATACGTTCCCGCATAATTTAGCACGTTTTGCAACCGGGACTGTCTCGCGAATTGCTTGCTCGCGAAGTTTGGGAACCGAATTCAGTGGCGTTGCCGATCGAATTAATTAGAATTTCGCGGATTAGCTCGCCAATAGAATTATTGTGCTCGCACCCCTGCGTTTAAAAAATCGAGAGCCCCCTGCTCTCGCTGCGGTTTCTATGCAGAGCCTTGCACGTATTTCATAAAAACAGTCACCGAGGCAATCGCTGTGTCGAGGTCGGCGACGGAACGACATCCAATATAGGTCCGTCGCCGCAGCAAATCGGTTGGCGGGAAACAACGGATTCCTCATCGGGTCGTCCACAAGAAATAAAATTTATTGGGACGCCTATCTCTAGCCTGCTGGTCCGACAAAATTTCATTCGATTTGACCGCGGTGTCATACGTTGAACCGCGAGGTCGATCTACGTACACTCCCGTCCACAAGTCCGCTGGATTCTTAACAGGTAAAGTCATCCAATCAATAATATCAATTCAAAAATCGTTTTATTTAAACTTTAAATGCGGCAGCGTAGACCCAAACTGAAATTCGAGCCGGCCACACAACAAGCACACCTCGACATTGATTATGGGTGCAGAAAATTTGGCAAAGTTATTGATTCCCCCCCGTATGCTACGCCAGAGTCATTCGTGAGCCGTCGATGTGTATTAGTAAGATATCGGTGTGGGTCAGGAACGACTCCGGCATAGGCCTAGAGCTTGCAGGAGTCCGAGGGTTGAAGCATCCAGGGCATTTTCATCAGAATGACCAGGTGTTCAGTGACTTATAGACGGGAGTGTACGCTGGAGTGTGGTGGTGCGATGTCCCGCACACATTAGCACCTGCGGCCGCTCGTGGATGGTAGCCGGGAGTCTAGGCGAAAGTGGATACTCACCAGGGGATAACTGGCGAAGGGTGGAGAAGAGGCAGAGCGCGTCTCGTCAGCGTCTCCAACCTTTCGGCCTTTCATTAACTCAAACAGCCTGGCTTTCTCCCTTTCAGCTAAATGTAACCGTGGGGCCGGCGCGATTGCATTCTGGAAGTTTGCCGGCTACGGCACTAGGTGAAACTACCCGTTTCTTTCCGCCTGGATTTTTCCTTTTGTCCGTCTGGAAATTAACGAGTAGACAGGGCATCATGGCCTCACACCGACGATCTGCTCTACCCTGCCCTCTGACCTGGTCTGGTCTGCTAGGTTGCTTTGCGCAGTTGCTGGCTGCGTGGAGAACGTTAGGAAGAGCCAACCGAAGCGGACGGGAGCGAGCCGGCGACGGGTGAAATGACGAAGGACAAAAAAAGCGGAATATTTAAAAAGATACAGCAGAGCGATGGAGAAACAGGCTGAGGGGTGGAGACCACCTCCGGGCCACTCGCCTAACCCCCTTTCATAGCTTCATACCTCGCGATTTTGGGATTCTGTTACCGACGAAACTGTTTTCCCCGCAAACAAACATCGCCACTTCCACCCACTCCGCGTGTTAACGGATATTTTTTCCTCCAGCGTGGAATTGAAATTAGGGAGCCGCATAAAGGGGAACCGTTGCGAACCGCTTGTTCCGCTTTTAAAGACTTATTTGCCACGAGCATATTCTATTTGAGAAATAAACCCCCGCAATTTGGAGTGCTCGAGTATAAGGCTTGTGATTAAAATTGTTGATGATGAGGGAGATGATGAAGAGGATACGAGACGAGATGGATGGTAAAGTGTTTGCTTTTTTTCAGTGCTGAATTTAGAATTATGAAGTTTTTGACAAATAGAATTGCTATTATTGAGGAACTTCTCGCAATGTCCAAACATTCATTGTCTGTAATATTGAAGTCAATTATTTTGAAAAAATATGATATGAGGAACACTTACAGAATATAATAGAGACTCGTAACTGGGCTGTGGATTTTATACATTTATGATAAAAATTACTATAAACTCTAAAGTTATTAGAAAACTCCTACTTTGCATAAATATTTCCGGTCTACTTATAAAATATTTGTACATTATAACTATGAAAATAATTGTCTAAATGTCTGAGAAATGATTTTCATAATTTTCCAAGTACATAAATCGCAATTGAAGTGATTCGAGTAAATGTAATGTATGCAGTGATGACCACAGTTTTTAAGGAATTATTTTGAAAACCCATGCTGTTGTTAATTGTTCTGTTCAGTAATTGTTGTGCGATATAGTAATATAATCTTTGAAAAACACACATATTGTCAAAGGTTTGCACAAGGTATATTGCACACAACCTGATCAGCTACTTTCATTCTTTTACCCCTTTGGTTTCGAAGCACTATGCTGGTAACCCTAGAGAGTTCCGGCGTCTTTGATAGAGGCACAGCACAACATCGATTGCAAGGATCTCTCATCGGAGAGATTTCTATCAGAAAGGTCTTTGTTTAAACTTGAACGAGCATTAGGTGCAGCGTTCCTACAAGAATAATATTTTCGAGGAAAGATTGTGATAGCATTTGAAACACCATACCTGAAAATCATCCGAAAAATTATATAATACCAAACAAACGATGGATAAAAATGTTGGTCTTACGAAAAATTCATCGTATTTCAAAATCCTGAGATATTCACGGCATTTGCACTTGTAAATAGCAATTGTTGTAGCTAAAAGTAAAAATCGCATTGTGTAGATTACGAAAGTCATTTTGTATTTTGTAGAAGGTACCTATTGCAGTCAAAAGCTTGATAGAATCTAACTGACACTGTCAACATTAATAAACTTATGGTAATTCAGAACTACAAGTACTGACATTTGATTTTAAAAATTACAAATTGTTTATGAAAAACAGTTACGTAACAAGACTTCCAGTTTTATATCGTCAATTTCGTAGTACACACATACCCTAATTAAAGTCTGCACTTTCGTGTTGTTGCATGAAAATACGTTCATAATGTGCCAAGTCACGTAGTCAATAGTAGCTTCGGGATTTAGTCGGATACTTTGATCTTTCTCTTTTGTCTCCTACATATTGACCCTCAGCGGAATTTTTGTTAAAATTTTCGTTTGAAAAATGCCGTAGGAAAAATCTTTGTTTAAATCTTTGATATGTTAATGATAACAAATTCTTAAAAGTGATAATATTTACAATGTTTATGATGGTGAAACGAGTAGAACAATCGAAATATTGGTCAGATGAGTGTAGAATATGTCAGTCGATGATCAGATAAGATCGACGAGATGATCCCTGGTCAGATAAGTAGGATAGGCGGACAAGTAGTCAATCAAGTAGAATGTGACGCGCGGTAGTCAGACAAGTGGAACGGGTCTGTCAATGGCCGGACAGATTTCTACTTACACACAGTCGGCAGACCAATGGCGTTAAACCAACGTACCTTTGTTACCTGTGGTATCTGGTATTGATAATCTTTATATTGAACTTTTACACTTTATTTTAAGGATACCTATTTTTTTAACCCTTTGCACTCGGTTGTCCCCTCTGAGACACCATTAAAAATTGCTGTACCATTATTGAAAATATTGTTTACATTATTAAATATATCGGTATCTAATCAATTACTAAACATTTAGGTATTCTATGAGGTATTATACCAATTTCATATCCATAAAATTTCAAAAATCATAGGGAATGGAAATATTCTAGATCGGAAGAAATGTTTAATTTTCCAGCTAAAATAGCTCCGAGTCTTAAGGGTTAAAATTTGAAATAAGTAAAAGATTTTGAAAAATATGAGATGAGAGTTGGAATACTATTAAATTGCAATAAACAAATTCTGTAGTTAGAAAAAGCTGATAGAGCAATAATAAAATGGTGGTTACTTTCCGAAGCAACCTCAACATAGTACCTAACATTAAACCTTGAAATAATAGAACAATAGTTTTGGCCACAAAAAGTGCTGATTCGGTGCTGGTGCGTCTAGTGTGCGGCAAACAGCAGCAGCGCGGAGTCAACGTGACCGGTGGTGCGGTGCTGGTCAGGCGCGCTGCTGCCTAGTGTGCGACGACCTTTAAGATGTCGACCTTACGAACTTGTTGCCGCATTTTCATACGTGTTGCGTATGTGCCGGCGGGAATGGGAATTTTCGCTCCTCCCTGTGGGGGCGGTCGCGATAAATGCGAACAACGATTCAATTAGACGGTGAATATTCACGCGTTCCAGCTGGCTAAGTATTGTATTTCGTGGAGAACTGGCGAAAGCGTGCCGGCGTCGTTATACCAGCGGATCCATGTAATTTCGTTCCTTACACAATCGGGTATAATTGTGCACCGAGAGACTTCAGTGCAATTTCAACGGGCGATTTCGAATTCCCATCGAAGCGAACCCGCGCAAACCCAACACTGCTGACCAAACAAATTTCGCTGATATCAGACATTAACTCTGCGATTGATCTGACGATTACACCAAAGTCTTTTTAGAAATGTTTGGGGATCCGAGAGCCAAATAGTCGCAAACAATATTCTTCAAACTGTTTTTGTAATATATTATACCCCTTTACGCTGTTTCCTGCAATTTACTATTTCATTGAACAATTATCGGATTCCTTTAAGCTCGCGCTATCAAATCTGATCAAGTTTCAGCTTCGAGAAACAGAGCGCATCGAGCGAGTACTGCATAATCATTAATTCACTTTACTCACGATTTACAAACATTCCGATTTCGTCGATTTTATAAAGTATGAGAGAAGAAGAATTTTTATTAATATAAGGAAGTATGGTTTGTTAATGTCATACCTACTTGCGAATTTTGTATATTCAGTGCAACTTGATGTGATATTATTAAAATTTTAATTGAATTTCAGCAGAATAATGATTTTTTATTTAATTCCGGAATTGGTTCACAAGAAATTGAGCTCCTACGAATATTGACAGATTCGAGATTTTTCAAACCACCACTACGCACCTTATTAATATTACTGATTTCGTCATTAATGGAAGATATAGTGACGTAAAGGAAATCGATTAGTAGGCACGGTATTAGTCACTTTATCGAAAAGCCTCATCATTTGCTCCACTACAATATTGAATAACTTATACTGTTTAATTAGCTTCTCGGATTGATAATGCCCGTTGCGATTAATAACGTCGTACAATATTCCCTTTATCGTCATCATCGAGATTGTAACAAAGTCTATTTGTTATCAACTAGTCTTACAACGTAATGGAAGTAGCAATACAATAATACTCTCTGCAATGCAATAAAACACTCTGTCAAATTAATTGACACTAGTAAACTTTTCTGTTGAATTAGTTAAGCCAAGAGTGGGTCAAGCCTGTTTGTCAAGAATAAAAAAAAATATTTCGACGTACCAAATTCGTTGCGATGGAGTAAGTTAGCTGGCAACGGCAAACAAATTAGGCAAAGAATAATTCCCGGTGCGGAAGACCCCTTTTTTCATTTGTATGATCATTAACGGGCAACAACCCGCAATGTTATCTTGAAGGCTACTCCAATTATTACAACAGTCGAATTTTATTCACCGCACACGCTCGTACGCAGCATGCCCCAAATAGTTTGAAAGAAGACAAAACAGCACTGAAAAAACACTCGAAAATTTACGATTGCAGCCGGAACAACTCTGACTCTTTCTCGAGCGTTGCTCGAGTGTTAACGCCGCAGCGTTATCGGCGAGTGGAAAATTAACCACTTCTGTGTGAAAAGTATCAGATGACCCACAATTCGTGAATAACGCCCCAAACATCGACTAGTTTCACGAGTATCATTTTACATAATTTTTTACTGGGGAAGTGCAAAATGAAATCACCCATTGCCGTCGGAGAAACGAGTGGAAGCTACAGTGAAATTGCTAAAAGAAACTAGAATATAGTAGAATAGAAGATACTAGAATACATTATAATATACAAGAATATAGGTAATATACTAGAATATACGATAAGATAGAATATAGTATCTACAATATATTATAATATACTAGAATATATGATTATACAGTAAGGAGCATAATTGAACACACTTTAAATCAGAATAACTTTTTTATGAATGAACCAAACTTCAATTTCTCTGTAAGGCTAGAAGAATTAGTTCAGTAAATGACGTCTAATAAATATGTTGAAAAATGCATTTGGTCGGAATTGTGAAAAACAATAGTAGAAATTGATTTCTACAACTTTTTTAAGTTGGGCCAATAACGAAAATTAAAAATTGCAATTTTTCATGGTTTTCGGTCTTTCTACCACTTTTGATCGTTTATAATTCGTAAGCCAATTAACGGATTTCAACGAAATTTTCAGAACGTATATAATTCATACGAGTTTACAAAACACGTCGTTAAGATATTCTGATTTAATACTTACTGTATCTTCTAAGAATTAATTGAAATGTTTTAATCTACGTATTAATTGTCTGTACTAAAAAACAAACATCTATTTGAGAAAATATTTTTTTCAATACATATGCCCCTTGCAATAGCTGTTCTGATATATTTTTTTATAGAAATATAATATAGTCTTTCCTATTTAAGTAGATTATTTGGCTACATATTGATACCGTGTCAAGTACTGGGAAACGTCCAGAGCAATACTGAATTAATGGCATACCCAAATGTAAAGTCCATAATATATAGATTGAATGATTAACAAATAAACAGAACAACACGAGCAGGAAAACGGAAAGTGCATGTTATTTCCATTTGCTATTAGAATTTCGTGTGTGACACTATCACTATCACACTATATACAAAGTTTAAAGCAATTGAAATTTTGATTGCATTCGTTGTTTCTCGATAGAGGATTCACGCAAATAAATATTTATTTCGCACTTTCGGCGTGAATATTTCATTAAATTTTCTAGTTTATTCAACTCGGTCATTGTAATTTAAGTAAACGCGATTTATATTTTAATGTGACGTCAAATTCGATTTTTGTAAATTTAGATAGCTTGTGGTTGTTATATCGAAATAATTCAAAGATGTATTTATGGCAATATTATGAGAAGACGGGAATGCAGAAAGAGATTTAAGATCAACATACATTTATGTTATGCAAATATGTATTAAATACGGTAATAAATATGTAATAAATATATATTAAATACGGTATTCAAACACTAAATATATATTGTATAACTAACAGTATAACTAATTATACTGTGTACACTAATTATCCTGATACTGTGCTAATACAGTAATTGTGCCAATAGTATGGTAAGTTAGCAGAGTTACTGAGTTGTTGTTTATTGGAATAGAGATTTGTCAACAAAATAATTGCTGCACTGTGTATTTCGTGCATTTATGAGAAGAATGAGTACCTTCGAATACTGTTATAGTACTTAGGACTTGTTAAAATTATTAAGAGGTGAAAAAAGTTCTTTTCGAATTCCAATCTTTTGTGATTAACACGGAAATTTTTAATACTGCATTACGTTCCATAGTCTAATTGGTGGTTTATGTATCTTTAAACGGTTGAAAAATATGAGAATTATTCTACGACTCTGAAAAAATCAATAGGACATTTTATTATATGATATTTCAGTAGTAATTGTTGAAAAATTGAGCTACTTATAGCGTTAGATGGAATGAAATAGTACGTACATGTAGAACTATATTTTAATGAAGTACTTTGAGTGAAGAATTATGAATTAGAGATATTCCAATACAAAAAAACAAGCTTTTTATATCCTATGATTTTATTTTTACACAAACCTAATAATTTAAGCATCCGCGGTATTTTATTTCCCATCTATGCATATTTAGAGCGTCAGACGGAGTAAAATAGTACGTTTTAATCAGAAGCCTTGGAATGAGATTGTAAGGCAAGGAGTTGATGGGGTTTGAAATTTTGGAGGATCGCGCATTACAGCCGCGCCTGGGAACGAGCGAAAAAGCTTAATGCCGCGAGTGCAACACGGTAAACGCCCTCTGTGAAACACCCCTCCGCGAACTTGTAACGGTGGGATGAAAGTAACACGCATACACGCGCTCTCAAAGGAACTTCCGCTCCGGGCCAGACATTCCCGGTCCACAGACGACTCAATTAGGCTCCTCCTTGCTTTTGACACTTCACAGTTTATTCGTCTAAGATTAGCTCGCTCGCTGCCTTCAAGCGGAATCGTTTAAACGCCTGTGGACCGTAAGGGCTGACGATCGTATAGGGAAATATTGATCGAACATTCCTGCTCGTTACGATAACGCTTAATTATCTTTTAATTTTCGGTCTGGTGAAATTCCTATGGAAGCCTTCAAATATGACACCACTAATTTCTATCGAGGGAACTTTTAACTGCGATTTTTTCGTGAGTGGACGCGTAAAACTCATGTGAAGGTCAACTTTTAACTTTTGGTCTGGTGAAATGATTTCGATAGTTTCTTCCTTTGGGAGCCTTTAAACATTTCACCATCGATTTCTATTGAGAGAATTTTTAATTGCAATTTTTTCGTGAGTGGACGCGTGAAGGTCATATGAAGATCAACCCCGGTTTTTCTAAATTGAATGATATTTTTGAGCACAGTAATGGATGCTGCTCGACATTGTTATGTAAAAAAATATTAATCTACTCGTGTCAACAAGTTAATAGGAAATATTTGAATTTAAATAATTGTAAGACGTTTCCGTTTCAATAATAAATGGACTTCGTTGAATCTCTGCGAAACAATCCAGGCAAAGTTTAGCTCCTTCATACTTTTAGTTACAGTAAAGCTCTCCAACGCGATATTTCTTCCCCTATTTTTCATCATTTTCCCTTTTTTTCGTCCCGTAAATCGTAGATAACGGACGATACACTTGAAGTGCCAACGTGAAGATACGTATGCCAGACTTTTTCCTGGCGATATGGCAGCGTCAAATGGTGACATCAAACGCTCATCCCGGCTTGAAAAACTGGCGCTGATAATAACGAAACGCGGTCCAAGATAAAACCGGCGAACAGTTTTCGGTTCCGTGCCACGCTCGACTGATCCAGTCATCGATTCATCCCCTTCTTTCGTCCTCTCTCGTTCTCTTTCATCTTTTTTAAGTGTCATCCATCCCGGCGAAATGATCCATGACTTTCTGCTAACAAGAAATACGAGCACGGGATTATTGTTTGAAGAAAACCTTTGTGGAGTCTAACCAGATAAAAAATTCACCGACAAAATGGAATCTGTCGGTCTGCCGATTTTTTCCGGCGAGTGGAGTTCAAATTGAATGAGATTGAACGTTCCTGCCGGCGGGAATTAAAATTCACACGAATATTTTCCTATTCGAAAGGTTCTAGATTTTTCATTGAACATCTAGAAATAATCTCACGTATTGTGTTCAGATATTCGATTCCCCTTGCGCATTATGAGTTTCGTAAATAATAATATGCGTTAATTTAAAGCGTGATATCAATGCGGATAATGAGCTGAAGATTTGAATGATTAATTATTTTGTAGCTCATAAATGCGAAACGCCGAAGAACTTATACCTATTGACTCGTTCTTCGCACGAGCAAACGAATAAAACAGATGACATAATTTCATATATGAATATTGGATATACTATATTAGTTAGCTCCATTATTACGCGAAATGGATATTAAACATGGAAATCAAGCGATCTTAATATCGAAAGGTGATTCATCGCAGACAATGACGTATTTTGAGTAACTAACTCCACGGACCTCTGCCTATTAATATCGTGAATTAATATCGTGAAAAATACAGTGAATATGGTACAAGGTTTGATAATGTCTAATCACACTATTTATCTAACCTAAATGACAGCTTAATTCTATCTCCAGTAAATTAGTCCATACAAAATATGAATTTGCATAAACATACATAGTCCGGTTATTAACATTCTATCCAAAGAACGGATACATGCTGAACAATAACATACCAATGATTAGAAGCGAATTGGTCACTCTGTTATTATTTAAAATCAGATTGAACAGAAGCACCGTGCACACTTGTGTTTTAAAACAAAACGCGCGACTTAATGAATTCCGTAACTTGTTAGCATAATTTCAACTATCACGTTTAACGATGAAATTGCTTTAATTATGTCTGTCAATATGCGATGCAGATTGCTTTACGCGTATTCGTGCTTGCCAACATCAATTGGCAACAGTGAAATTAAAGAAATAATTACCGTTCAACAAATACAATCACGTATCAATTTTTCAATAATAAATGACATGAACATATTTTTCTTGCAATAATTCCTTCGCTGCATTGTCTTTTGTTTTTATTGCAATTATGTAGTTATTGCTTTTAATTTTATTGCAATATTCCACACAATTATGATTTTATAATTATTATTAATAAAAACGAAATCAATTGATCTAAATCTTTTACTTTTTACTTACTCCACTGTATGTGTTCTGAATTATTTTGTCCTCTGTTTCCACTGTCACTTTTAATGTAAGATTGAAGTTGTTTCCCAAGACATTAAAATTATAAAATAACATGTTCAGTACAAATATTGCTTTCAGTTATTGTTCAATTATGATTTTATAATTATTATTAAAAACTAGATCAATTGATCTAAATCTTTTACTTTTTACTTACTCCACTGTATGTGTTCTCAATTATTTTGTCCTCTGTGTGTGTGTGTTTCTACTGTCACTTTTAATATAAATTTAAAGTTGTTTCCCAAAACATTAAAATTATAAAATAACACGTTTGGTACAAATATTGCTTTCAGTTATTGTATGCATTGATAATTAAATTCAAATAAAGTCTAACATCCTGTTTATTTGAATAAGGGTAAAATAAAATATAAATATCATAAATGGTAATAATGATAAAAATTGTTTGCATGCAAACATGGTACAATTGACTATCATAAAAGGCCAAATAAAGTGTAAATATCATGTGTAGAATAATAATACTTTCTACACAAGTGACAATGAAATATCGTAAACGAATAAAATATAAATTCTTATTTATTCTTACTTATTTGTACGAAGTCCACTTAATTTCTATTTATCCGAATTAAATTCGAATGCAAATCCAAGGCACTCGAGCTACCAATTTATTTCGACGAAAGGGCTTCCTGAAACTTTGAAGAACCTCCGTGGCACAAAGGAGTGAGCAACGTTTAAAACGTTTAATACTGCAGCAGCAGTTCAAACGGAATGCATTATTCCTTAAAATACAAGAAAGGGAAGCCTGTGCTGACGTGTAGAATACGCGACCACTTACGTGTCCACCTGGACAGCAAAGGAAAAAAGGAATTCGTTTCTCCGTTGAACGTTACAAGCCAGCCTTGAAGAACAAGTACCCCGAAGCAACCGTACGAAGTGCCAGCTGCAGTTGTCGTGGCAGATAACTTCACATAGCTCCTGACTAGTTCAGATTCCATCCAGTTTTCCGGCGTGGTCGCGCGAGAAAAACCGACGACAGATGTTTCCAGTTCCTTTCGTAACTTTTCGACCAACTGATTTCTTTCTATACGCTCCAATCCACCCCCCTCGACCGCCCACCTCTATTCTCCGACTCCTATCGACTACTTTTCATTCGATGGTCGATCCCCTTCGACTCCGCGAAACACAATTCAGTGTGCTCGACACGAACGTTGACCGGACTGACTCAATTCATGTGACGTTTATGCAGGATGGTCCAACCATGTACAGAGTGGTTCGTAACTTATTGTTCAATCGGATCTAGCTCGATGTTATGAGAAAAAACAAGTCTAAAAACAGAATCAAATTTTATTTAAAGAAATTTTATTTCAATCTATTCTATTTCATGAACAAATTTCGAACTTGTATGCAACATAAAAAGCATCTGCATTCACTGCATGATAGACATTTATTTCCTTCCTTAATCTTTTTATTAAGTTAAAAATAATATAACAGTATTTTTATTTGACCTACTTTTGATCTATTGGGTTGACAAGAAAGTAATTTAAGTACTTTAAGGTGAAATAGAGCCCATTTTTTTTATCCAAGCAATGAATTTTAATGAATAAGATATTCTCTCTTTTGTTCGATGATCTTTTGCCAAAAAGAATGAATAAGAAAATATTTTATTGATTGATAAAATCATCGCGTGAATAAAGAAATTCGGTTTTATTTCACCTTAAAATACCGAAATTACTTTCTTGCCAACCCAATACTTAATAAATCGTAGAAAATGTTTCGATTATGCTCTCTTTATTAAGTCCTGTGAACACTATGCAACTCTGGTGCTATGTTCTATTAAGTGCTAAAACAATTTTTTCTTTTTATTGTTGAATGGGCTAATTCTTTCCTGTATTGAGCTAGACTGATTCTTCCTACGTGAAGAATATGCATGTTTCGGGCGGACTGATATTGGGGATAGGCTGCATACACATACACACGGTGTGTTGTCCGTTCAGCATCGGTTTCGCGTGCCGTTCAATAAGATTGGCCGCGATATATCGTAATCCGACCTCGTATCGCGTTTCATTGCGATAACGCGGCATTAATTCCAATGCGCTTGGCTGAGCGCTTTGGAAATTTCAGCGGGGGCGGCGTCTGAATGCTTGATTTTTGCGGGGGCGCGAACACGCGCGTCGATTGTTTTTGACGAGCTGCGTTCGTCCCCCAGAGCGCGGTGAATTGCTTTCGTTCGTGTTTCCGCAGCTGCTCTTAATCAAAGCTTGATCTCTTTGTGTTCATTGCTCGAAACCGCGCTCGCGGTCGTCGATAAAGAGAGCTTCGGTCCCCGGCACAATTTCAAACGCCTCGTGATCGTCGATCACCATTTCGAAAAGCACATCCCCCCGATAAGTGTGTCGGAGATTACAGTGCACGTTGCTAACAATAATTAGGCTAAGCTCGGATGAGTGCGCGATCATTTTAGAACTCTGCTATGGGACGTTCGATACATTTTTGTATTCCTCATGTAAAAAATAAAATATAAACTTTAGCATAGCGCTTCGTCTTAAAGTACTTCACAGAAAGTACTGCCCGTATATTAAAAAAGGTACGTGTCTAATATTTTTCTATGTCTTATGTCTTCAATTTAGGATGAAATTTAGGAATTATATTCCTCCTTGAAATTTATTAGTTAAGGCGTAGATTTCTCACACTTCAATTCGTAACACTTTGACAGGAACAATGGTACCAATCGCCACGAGAACTACGCTCAAGCCATTCTTTATGGTTCTTCTCCTCTATATCTTCAATATGGCTTTTCCACTAAAATCTACCAACCTAATCTTCCTTACGTTCCACACTTGAATAAGAAACGTTGACGTAAGCATAACACAAGCAAGAGATTGCTTCCATTTTGCAAACGGAGACAAAACTGGTGTTATTCTGTATATGGTATTAAGCCTTGATTGAAAATTTATTAAATATACTAATAAAATATTTATATTGACTACTTTGGTTTTACTATTCCTCTAGTTTAATTTCTAGATTGATTTCAAGTCACTAATTCTTTTATTGTATGTTTTACAGTGTATATAGATTTGGTAATACCACACATTTATTTATTTGGTCTAGCAATTTTATTAAATTCTTTAGCGACACAAATCGAAGGCTACTTGAAGCTTTCAAATGGTTTCATCAATCATGATAATCGCTTATAACAGTCGAGAAAGATATTTAAATATACTTCTTTTAAGTATACCTTTAATGGATTTAATGAACACCTAGTTAACCCCTTGCCTTACAATATCGTTTCTGATACGTGATGGAGATTCTGAACACATTTTGATAAAAATATATGTTAATAATAACAATTTATATCAATATTCTCCTTTTTTAGGAAATTACGATCTACAAAAAAAATTCTAGTCACTAAAACCGTAAAATAAATCGTAAGGTAAGGGATTAATTTTGGTTTCTAACAAGCGATGTCAATCATTTATTTCATTTTGCATTTAAGCACACTTTTAATGAGTCAAATGAACTTCTACTTAATTTTAAAACGTATTCAGTTAATTTCAAGGAAGTATACCTTTAATAATTTAAATAAACCTCAAAAGCTTGGTTCCTTCAGAATAATCGGTGTCAGCGATAATTTTAAAACGATCAAACGTGGTATTTAATTAATCCTTAATTCCAAATTTAGACACGCCTTTCACGGATTAAGAAACCTCCAGCTAATTTTGAATTCTACAGACCGGACCACAAGAAAATCCATAATTGCAGAGACGCTGGCAGTCTACTTCTCGCATTCCGAACTCTTCGCCGAGAGATCGATGCTCTTCCGCCACTTCGAAAATTTAGGGAACAAAGACGGAGCCTAAACTGTCCTAGCCAACTGGATTCAGTTGCCAGTGAATGGAACAAAGGAATTCGTGAGTTTACTCCTCTCGGCGAGACGCCGCGCCGCGAGTGCAAGAAAACAGATTGAATTCGCGCGGATCGATCAGGAAACAATTTACATAGACGTGTCTCCCACATAACGCTCTTCTCGCGTACTCTCCGCTCCAGCTGGTACATGTAGTTGGAAGTGGGTGCTTAAGACGGTACGATTCAGTCCAGCATTTCCTGTTTTTCCTTTACAGCGCGGTCACCTTTGACGCGCTGAGTCCTCTGTCACCTGCTGTGCCCGTCCCGTTCCCGCATTTAATGCATTTCGAATTTCTTCCACTTCCCGGGGAACGTGGAACTCTCAAAGATCGCACACAGCATCTTTCACAGAGGCGACCTACGTCCTGATCTTTCACTCCTCAAATCTAAGAGCACGATGTACTACGCGTCACGGAAACGTAAATATTTACAAGATCAGAGCCGTCTCCGATTTCAATGATTTTTTAATATGATTTAATACTATTTTTAATATGATTTTTCACAATTCAAAAAAGCAAGACAATGGCGAATAGTTAAAGAATGCAATCTTTCTTTCCCTAGGAATAATTAAGTTCAAATATTTATAAAAATTCAATAAAATAAGATAAAGGGCCTGTCAAACATGATGATAGACAATATTGTATAACGTCGCTATTTTATAATTTGAAATAATAAAAAAAAATGAAAGTAATGTCAAAGGGTGTTGCTAAATATCCCCTACAAATATATGTTAATTTTACTTAACAATACGTGTACGCCCTTAATAGGCTTCCAATAGATAGAATGTTAAAAAAAATTAGAAAATAGCAACTGGTTTAAGAGAAAGCATATGTTGCGCAAGTAGTTTTGCAATAAAAAATCATTTATTCAATGTATAAACGCGTCTATGAGAGAATATTTTCATAGGGTCATAATAAATTTAAATATCGATTTTTTGAATCAGTTTCGCGAGGCTCCTCCAAAAATAAAATATTATGCTATATATATTATTTATTATATCAAATAATTTACTCAGCACTGTCGAAAATCACGGCCAGAGTTTCTTCTCCCACAGTTCATGCTCCCAACACTAAATTCTGCGGCGAGTGTTTCCCCTCGAGATAGGGCTAATTACAGGACGCTTTTCTTACGTATTTGCAACGAGACCCATGTACATAGGAATCTCGCGTCGGCGGACTATCGTTGTATATCATCAGTCGGGTGAATGCGCCAATAGTTCGCCGACTATCATAGAGATGAGACGATGAGAGCACTATACATTCAGAAATTATTGAGCCGCCTGGCCGGCCCCCGAGTTGTGGGGCTTGATTGAACTCAGCAGTGACGTACTGGCTAGGTATCGAATTTACATCGGGATCGACCCGCGCCTCGCGTATTGTTGCACACAGCGACCTCGTATTTTGCTGGGGACCGTGACAGATCAAATTTTAGCTTCCATTCGCTCCGAGGAATGCGACACCGACTAAGATACCTCAATCCATTTAGCTGATCTTGCGGCCATCAATCTCCATTGATGCTTAGATTTTCTCCCAACTTATTCCTATACTGTATTTATTAGGTTGTTGCATACGAAATGTCCGATTTTAGAATGCAATTCTTATAAAACGTTTCGATCAAGAAATACTATTACAGTCTATAAATTTATTATATAAAACTTTGAGACACAGCTAATTGTAAACTAAACGTACCACGACTGGTCAAATGACCGGTTCTAAATTTTTTTATTTCACAATTAATGAAATTATAAAGATGCTTTCATAAGAAATGATTTAATAAATATTTTTATTAGAGCACATATTATATACTAGGAACCGTGCAAAATCTAAATAAATTAATTCTTGTCATTTTTATAAGACAACCATGTGACTGTTGCTTTTATAGCTTGGTACGTTTAGTGTTAATATCCTATATTCAATTTTAATGTAGATGTATAATTTTACTTTTAAATAAAGTTTATTTCAACGTCAACCAACGCGACTGTCGTGTATTCCTTTCATATGTCTGGATAAATAAGTTTTATGTGATTTTTTATCAAAATGTGATGATTAATTAATTTACTAATCGTTGATGGTAAAAAAGAACTACAAAAGTGAATGACCATAATATCTAATTTTTACCGTAATACAATCAAGAAATTTGAAATTTGTAGATAGAATACATTGGGTACAAAATTGCGCTTGTTTAATATGTCATTGCTAAAAATCGGACATTTCATATGCAACAACCTAATACATTACATCCAATGTAATTTTATTATTATCTAATTTTAAGATACACAGTCAGCGTCCAAACTATTCGTACACTCTTTAAAAACGAGTAACTCTTTTAAAACTGTAGAATGTGTAAATAATTATTTTTTTAACTTGCTGTTGGTCGCAATTGAGAAGAAAAAACTATTTTTTATCTGTGAATCTCTAGTATGTTTCTGAACGATTCTTCGAGAAAAGAATTTTGCAATGTTCGAAATAAATTAATATTACCTAAGCAATGTCTAAGAAATATGATTGAAGAGATAATGTCCAAGAAATATAATTTCTTCTTTCTTTGCCCTCCACTGTTTCGTGGATTTCGGATGGAGCTTTCACTATTAAATAGAATAATTTGTTATCTTATATAACTTCACAAGATAATGTGTAAAATGCTCTTTCAAAGGGATAAATGAGTTGTTATAGCCGGGAAATAAAAGTAAGTTTGCAAGACGGAGAATAAGGTGAAAGTTATAAACCGGCGAGATGCACAATATGCAGTGTATCTTGGGTTTATGAAGCATAAGTAATATACTGTTCTGCTAATCTGTCTTTCAAAGTTACTTTAGACTTTACACAGCTATTCAACAATAATAACTCTAGACGCAGCACAGTTGCTTAATGCTGTTAGCATGAAGAGTGCCTAACTTTTGAAAATATGATCGAAAATAAAATTTCAGCTCTTCGAAACACTTAGACAACTTTTGTTTTCTTTCTCATGCCAGTCTTCACTAAAGCATACTTCCCGTCGGAGTAAAAAAAAGTATACTGTTTTACATTCTATTGTTTTACATTCTCCTCCATTTGAAATGGTTGTTATAGTACATAATATTATAAAGAAATAAGATTCTGTTACAATTCAGTAATAATAAAAGTGTATAAGATTAATCAAATAAATAATTTTATAGAAAAACCGAAATTCTATACAGGTTTGTTTTTCACCATTTTTTAGCGTATCCTATACGGTACCATAAATTCTGCAACATGGCAATAATACTAAATGTCATTCTGCGGGATGCAATCGCAGCCTCCAATATAATATTGCAATTTCCGGAAGGTGTAACTGATCGAATAGCAGTCACTTCTCCTTCGACATAGTATACGTATAATTTGCAGTAATACGAAATTTGATAATTTGTCAGATAACATCTATCGAATTCGGACACAATATTCCCTCCAACGAGTACATTTGACACCTGCATGAACCACCACAATGAAAATTCAATGTTACTCTAACGTTGTAATTAATTTTTATTATTTTATTTATTAATATTATAATTAGAAAGAAATATGATATTAGGAATGATTAATTTGATGTTAACTAATAATTTAATTTCCAATATTAGATTTCATTATTAGAATTCCTTGTACATCTTTTCATTTGATTTAGAATTCGATGAGACAATTTTAGTAAAATTTTAAACTTTATGTCAATTATATATGCTGTATATATTTTTTAAATTATCATTATAGGCTTAGATAAACAAATTGTAGAAACTTACTATTTTCTCTTCGAATCCTGTCAATTTCAATTTCCTCGCAAAAACGTTTACCTATATCTTGCAGTAAAAATCATTAGAAACCAGCTAGACCATTTCAAAATTTGCTGAAAAGCCAAGCTCAAAGAAGACAAATGAGGAAACTTCATCGAGTTCTTAGGGGAAACAAAACTGGCAAGAATAGCATAATATACGCACTACATAGTCGCTAGAAACCAAAAAGTTGATGCGACTTTAAGAACCTTAGAGAAAGAAAAATCCTTCTAACTTCTTAAGCAAGCCCAAGTCGTTCGGTCCACTTTTTAAAAAGTTACTGCATTTTAACCCTCATAGGTCCCTCATGTCAATTTGACACACTTTTTACGTAAAGGATGTTATTTTGCCATTTGTAGAACAATTGATCTAAAATTTCGTGACTTTTATTTTTTTAACACGAAGTATGTATATTTAGTGTTTTTAATAGCAAAACATGCGACCAAATAATATGACAACATTTGTTACATTTTTATATTTTGTTCTCAATAAAATAATTAGCAGTGTTATCTACAGTGATCTGAATTAATATTCGGACACTCTTAAAAATACGATAACTTTTTTAATATTGTACTACACGATTTGAACTTTTTTCAGAGAGCTAGAGCAATTAGTTTGCTACACAGGATGTGAAAAGAAATTTTTTCAAAAAATGCAATTGCTCGGGATTGTAGAAAAAATACTAAAAGTTGTATTTTACAATTTTTTAAATGTGGGCTTATATTGAAAATTGAAAAAATACGTTTTGTAGATCTGTGTCAATTATATGCACTGTGAAAGTTTCATCGAAATCGGTTGATGCGGGAAAAAGCTTAAAAGATGTAAGAATCCTTAGATTTATTGCAGTTAGAGGCCGAAAATCGTGAAAATCTGCAATTTTTACCATCTTTAAACGTTTGTAGCTCATGTGCATATTGCAACGTCGACCGATTTTGACGAAATTTTCATAATATGTTTAATTGACACAGATCTACGAAACGTATTTTTTGGTAAATCTTTCGTTTAGGGGAGGCAGCTCCGATGACCTTCACCTTGACATATTTTATTAACAAGAACATTCTGAGTAATTTTTGTCATTACATATACCCGTCATTACATATACAGTATTAGCAATAGTTTTTCGCGAATATCTCGAAAACTAAGACCGAGCACCGGGTAGTTGTAATGACAAAAGTTGTTCAGAATGTTGTCCTCGACAACATATGTCAAGGTGAAGGTCATCGGAGTTGCCTCCCCTAAACGAAAGGTTTACCCATTTCCGATCTATTGCAATTTTTGAATAAATTTCTTTTCACATTCTGTAGTAAACTAATTGCTTCCCAAAATGTTCAAATCATATAGTACACTATTAAAAAAGTTATCGTATTTTTTGGGCGTCCGAATATTAATTCGGTTCACTGAATTTATCGTTTCATTCTATTTGATATTTTACCACTATGTCAATTTGACACAGGAGGGACACATTAAGTTTCGAAAATGAAATAGGAGGAGAGGGGCCTTTTGTCTGCGAATGTAGGTTCTAATTGCTTCAAGTACGTACGTGTACGAAAATTCCAAACGTACCAGAATTCCCACGGCGACACACCTACTGCTTGAGCAGCACGGAATGTAACGGGTCACGGTGTAATATTTATTTTACGTGTCTCTCACGGAAAGCAAACGTTGCACCGACGACGATGTGGATCGCTAAATAATCACAGGTGTACCTCAAACGTGATGGCCCGGGGAGTATTTTATGATACGTTTGTCGACGATATCGATCGATGTATCTGCGTTGGGGTATCCATGTCCGAGGCGCATTGTGCTTTCGTCGCGTTCAGTAGGTCGCGCAAGCTGACCACTTCGAGACGTGTGATATACAGTCTCGTAAAAGGATTTGACACAATACATCAGCAGACAAATCCGGAGAGGTGAATTGTGTCCGCGTTGGGTCAGCTTTCCCGGTGATCGACACAACGCCGCGAATACAGATACTATTCAAAGAGGATATATTATTGGCAAGATGTTGATTAATATTGTTTAATGTGACCTTGTTTCTGCTGCATTCAACCGAGGAAGTTGGAACACGGTGCCTTACCATGCAATTTCAGAAACACAATACAATATTCTCTCCGTAACTGTCGTATCCTCGGGTCTGCCAAGTCACAGTTACAGAAGAGGTGCTACATTCTTTGTAGTGTGTCATACGTAGAGAATTAGCAATTGAAAACCGAAGGGGGATTGAGGGCATTCGACAAACATTAAAGGTCTCATGCCACTCTTTTACATTCAAAAATAAAAATTAATTATTTCTGGTTTTTTGTCCATGAAACTTTTACCATCGTATGGTATTCGTTTCGTTTTTTAATATTATTTACTGTTATCAATTTTGAAAATACTGTGTTCCCTCATATCTGCGTTGCTATCCTTACCATTACAATGGTACGCAATCATTTAACTACCTACATACACACACAACTACATGCTATCATTTAACTTATAAATGTAACGTAATTAACTAATTTAAAGTGTTTAAAAAATTTAATTCCTGCAAGCTTCCCCAAGGAACTTAAATTAATATTTGGCAAAGTTGAATTAACTTGAACGTTATCGTAAAAGTGTACCAATTCAGTAATGCACTCCGTCATAAATGACACAGTATTTTAATCTCTGTTACGTATTTCATTATTTTCAGAACCACACGCGTTTAAAAGCGCGACATAATGAACACTAACAAACGATGTACGTGTATTATACATTAAATCTCTAAATTAAATCGAGGATTAAAACATGAAAATTGACAGTCCATATGCACCGCGTGCAAGCAGCTGTGCAATTTTCATGGTTTCGTGTTCCCATTCATTTAT
The DNA here is from genome assembly GCA_028455795.1 of Lasioglossum marginatum. Classification (NCBI taxonomy): domain Eukaryota; kingdom Metazoa; phylum Arthropoda; class Insecta; order Hymenoptera; family Halictidae; genus Lasioglossum; species Lasioglossum marginatum. The sequence goes on along the minus strand of CM052254.1, from coordinate 3,737,656 downwards.
GTTTCTTAATCCATGAAAACAGAACATCTCGTTCTATCACGGAGTCTGTGTACCACATAATAAATGGATCAATGAAATCATCAAAATCCAAAATCTTCAAGAGGCAAGCGTACATACATTTGTCCGAGGAGATTTATCATATATATTATTTATATACAACACAGCAGTGGAAACATTGCCGAGGAACAGTACACCGATCAAGAATTCAATCTCGCCTTCTATTAAATATTACCTCCAGCTACGGGAGTCGGTTGTCAATGCGAACGAATTGAAGCCCCCACACAATTTTCGCCAATTCCTGCGAAACTGGATCCTCTATTCCCACCGGTATTCGATTTTATTACTTGGCCGAAATACGGCGGATTCGGGTCGTCGGATTACGAGGCCTAAACAGGTCCAGGAACCGGCAGGTTGTTCCCTTTCGATAAATCAAACAATCACGGAGCATCTGCCGAAAAGAGGGACCGTCTTCACCCCGTTTTCATCTCCTTAGCAGCGGATCAAATAAAAACTGGGATTTCCCCTTTAGTGTCTTGCACACTACTGGTCTGAGATCACGCAGGAACGATCATAGGAGAGATCATTAAATGTTTCCCGAGGATTTCGCCTCGGTATCATTTACCCACTCGTTCGGAATACTTCATTACACACTTGAGCGGAAGGCAATTAGAGTAGCCATGCAGGGTAACGTCGGGGCTAGGAACTTCCTTGGTGGAGAAGCCCCGCACTCCTCTCTCTGTTTCTCTCCCATCATCCACTTCTTCATCCGTGGCCTGGTTTCCCGGAAACATTAGAATTAGCCGTGAAATTAGCATATTCAGAAGTTTTGCAGTTTAACGGACGACTGCTATGCGCTGGGAAACCTCTTGCCAGGTTGCGCCGGATGTCTTCGGGCAACCAACGGGCGAACAATGAGTGCTGTGCGTCGCGCAGCATCGCGCCGAGGAAAAACGTCTCCGTGCCCCGGGCAATTATCAAGGCAAAGAGATACTCGAGGTGATCCGGAATAACAGCCCGGCGCGAACGGTGAATTTCCATTAACCTTTTCGTCCGAAGGGAGCTAAGCGTTTACACCGGATAGATATTACAGAAGCGGTGTTAGAATAATGCAAACAGAGAAGCACTGTCGCACGGAAAATACCGTTTCGAGACGTGAGAAAAGGAAATCCGGCGATGGGAGGAATTATTTCAAGGATATGAAGAGAAAAATCTGAGAGATCCTACGCTGGCTTCTGGGCACGCCTCGAAGGTAGAGGGCTATTTATTTTATTTGGAATTATTCGTGTATTTTTGAAAATTAAATATTTAATTTGAAATTACATGTGTACTTTTGAAAATTAAATATTTTATTTATCGGAAGAAGTTTTTGAAGTATTCTCCAAATAGTGACAATTTGATTTATCTTTATTTATTATTATTATATTTGCTATAAACGGACCGAGGTCCTTTTACACAAATGTTTACAATATAACAAAGACTTAACCTAAATTAACTAAGAAGGGACATGCACAAAAACTGTTGGAATAAAGTAATGATATTATCAGTTAATCCTGCGTAATTTTCTTTTGAAAGTGTGCAACGACCCATTAAAAAAATCAATACTATTATAAAGAGTGTCGGAGTTTGCAATAATTCTAGATCTCAAAACTCGTTCAGGTACGTAAAAATTGATTTGCATTAGGAGAGAGGAACAATCAATATGATTATTAATTAAATTAAAAATGAAGCTCTGGTCGGATATTCTTCTTCGAACAGGCAATGTTTCCAGTTTAACTATGTTTAATATTGTGGAGTAATCGTGATCAAAAATTGACATAGGATTTATCTTTTTACTTATCTTTATCTCATAAAAAGATATAATTATTATAATAAGGATAGACCGATTTGGAACAGGCCAGAACAAAGATATTTAATGATACTTGAAAGTAATATTCTTTAACTTCGATACCGTTGGTATTTCTTTTTTAATAATAGTTGCTAGACTGACGATCAATTGTTGACATTAATTACTGCTTTTAGGAAACTAATATACGCAATTACCTTTAGAGTTCGTTATTTTCTCATTAAGATTTTACGACGTTCAATATTACGAGCTGTTCCACATTACCTGCATTTGCCCTACTTCTCTGAGAATGTACTTAGACTGAAACTTCGAAAATAAGTTTCTTCCGTAAAAACCAGATTTTTATTCAACAATCGTGCGTTCAATTATCTCGTTAGATCACGTAAAGAAGTGAAAACTCCAATTATATTATTGAAGATCAATCGAACGACTTAAAAGAGTACATTGTACAAAATTAGTGTGAAAGCATAAGAAAAAGATAATTTGTATCGAAATAAGAGGAAATTTGTCTTAGCTCTGACAATGAGTTAAATATCTGATATTCTCTGAGAAGATAAATGTTATGAATAAAAGTAAATAATTGTTATCCTCGTGCTTACTTCTTCTAACTAAACTTCTAATTTTCACCAAAAATCTTACTCTAAGCAAAAGAGCTGTAATTATTAACATACATAAGGATAACAAATTGTACAATAGAGAGTCTGCCTGGACTTTATAACAAACATATGAAGCATGAAGAACCACATTTTCTCGTACATTTAAAATGCAGCAAAACATTCAGTAATTATATTGAAGTTTTGCTTCCTACGCCGACGCCGATTTCCTCTGACGAATGAGTAAAATAAAATGTTCACAAAAACATTTGACCGAGAGATAAATAACAGAAGTGAATATTGAGACAATTATAATAAATTCAGTCGCGCGTCATCATGAAATATTGACGTATCGATAAAATTACTTGTTACTGAGGAGTAAAAGCATAGGTAGAATGTTTCATGCTTTAAATTGATGACAAAACTTATTTATAAATATTTTGTTAGGTGACATTTTCGTCATATTTTCACTTGTAACATAGACAGAAGAAATTCGTATAGAAACTTATGGAATATCCTGTGTAATGAGAAACTACAATAACTAGAAGTCCAAAGGAAAAAGAGAAAAAAACCATAGAGATGTGAAAGAGGAAAATGACAAAAGAAGATAAATCCTACACAAGAATAATAGAAAGAAAAGAACAGATAGAGATGGAAATGAGGCAAAGAAGATAAAGAACCAATTATAGACAATGAAGAAGGAGTAAAAAGATAAGGGGGAATAAAAACGTTCAGGATAACCCAACGAACAAACCAGAGATAGCGATAGCTAACTCAGGTAACTAACTGAGGTATAGAAAAATATGAAAAATGGATAACCAACAAATGAGTCTACCAGAAAAAAAAGAACCAACTAAAAATAGGATATACAATTAGGATAATTGCATTTTAACTCTTCTAAGTTAAAAATCAGGATCTCTGGTTCCCTAAAACCTAGTGATTTAATTGAATTATTTCAAAAATCGTTGATTGATAAATGTTATTACTCCCGAAAGAAAGTTGTGTATAAATACAGAAAAAATTTAACACTTTTTTGAACTATGTTCGTTTATAGTTGCGGCAATATTTAAGCCACTAGCGACTGTAATTTAATAATAATTCGTATATTTTGTAAAACATAAGCAGATTCCCGTGTAAATAATTATATTCGTTCGAGAGTAACATTTTCGATTGTTACTTAAACATTATTTGCTGATCGACGTGAATGAATTATAATTCATGTTATTATTCATATTATTAACTTGAATTAGCAATGCAAGAGTCATGTTTGCTCCATAAAACGGTCATGTTTATGAAAAATACATGTTTGCATACATCGCGTATTATAATGAATAACATCACTTTGTATTCAGCTCATAGTTTGCATGAATTTCATTACAAAGTTATGCCTTGAAGTTCATATAGCTGTATAAGCGTAAGAAATTAGAATAAAGCTTTAAAAATGGTCGTAACATGATATCAAAGAATCGCGTGTAAAGGATTCATGAAAATTTATTTAACAAACTCTAATTTGTATGATAGTAACCTGAATACCAATATGAAAATTTAGTTAATTGCTTTCCAAAGTATCAGTTTTACAGAAACAAATTGATGTCCATATTTAACGAAAGTTTCCTAACTGAGGATGTATTAATTACAAAGTTTCGTCGACCAGAGTCATAGAAATTAAACTGTCATTCTACGCCGCCGTTAATATTTCTCGTCCATCATCATCAACAGGTTTTCTAACAATTTTTGCACGAGATGGTTGCCCGTCATTAATTAAACGGTATTCGGGGAGAAAAAACTTTCTTCTCCCAAGGAGTTCAGGGATTATATACTTGTGTGCCAAATTTTCCCAACAATACTTTTCGGCGTTGTTTCAGCTGTCAGTCACAACTTCGATAAATTACTCGTGTATCAAATTTATTTCGTCGGTACAATGCCAAAACTTTTCAGCCTCTCGTTGGGTATGATTGAAGTACGTAGTACTGTGGGACTTCGATTATGGATGTTTATTAGCTCGAATAACTAAACAAGTTTATGTAAACATATATTTTCACCACTTTATAATAGCATAGAATAATTGGAAAATTATTTCTTTCACTATGAATTTAATATGAATTTAAAATGTTGTATTTTATACAATATACAATGTATATGCCGAAAATGGCACTTAAGTCATCAAAGTTTTTATTTATTTTCAAAATTCAGAATTGTCAACATTGTTTGCTCGAAGAAGAGTATCCGACTATAGCTTTATTTTTAATTTAATTAATAATCATATTGATTGTCCCTCTCTCCTTATGCAAATCAATTTCTACGAACTTACTTGAACGTGTATTAAGATCTAAAGCAGGATTTCAAACACTTAAATCCAGATCTACATATGGATTAATTAATCCAATAAATCGCATTACTACAGACTCTAGTATTCTCTATAATCGTATTGATTTTTTTAATGGATCTTTACACACTTTTAAAAAACAATTACGTAAGTTTTTGTACCATGAGTTTTTGTGCATGTCCCTTCTTTGTTATTTTACGTAAAGTCTTTTTTGTATTGTGTAAATATTTATATAAAAGGGCTTCGGTCCGTTTATGATAAAATTAAATTAAATTAAATGAGCAACAATTTCGTATGGATAAAAATTGTGGGCATGCTCGCCTAAATTGATCTATCGCCATGAAACCATGCAGTTAACTTACAATTGAAGTTCCTTATTTCGCTGGGATGGGAAGGAAGTCGGCAGAATCGATTCCGCTCGAGAAAAGAGCAGAGCTTCAGATCGGGCTCGACATATCGTTACCTGAGAGTCGAGGAAGTGGAAGAACGACTGCATCGAGGCCGAACAGAACCGCGGACTGACTCGTTGAACCGGAAACAGATTTGTTTCACTGAATTACAAGACGAGCTCCATTTTTTTCCCCCTCCCGGAACGCTGTCAACGGGAAGACTGATCAGCAGAATCACAATCGTACCGCGCGGAAGCTTTTATGATCAAACGGTGAAAATCGCAAGTTACTCTCTCTCGCAGCGCGCGTGCAATTACCGGCCACCGTTCGAGCACCGTCTAAGCCCGCAATTAAACTTTATCTTTAATCGGCCCGGTGTAACTCGGGGATAACGATCCTTCATAGATTCTGTTGAGCGACGTAAGCTTCGCAACTCGTAAGTCGAATTCAGAGAAACCCTGATATTAATTGCCTACTAGAATTTTCGACGTTCGATCGCTCGGAAACCAAGTCCTTCAGGGTCGAAACGAGAACTCTTTAGAGAACCGATTCTTTAATTACTCGCGAACGTTTTGGATTTTTATTTCCGTTACCAGTCAGCGGGGGAAACTTGCCGAATGGTCACCTAAATCCTGGGAATTTATTCGTTTCTTTGTATTAGGTTGTTGCATATGAAATGTCGTAACTGTTATATCCAACGTACGTAATTTTTATATTTTACATCCACTGTCAAGTATTACTTGAACCTCAAGTATTACTGAAAAACCCATTTCTCCTTTGTTTCGAAACATCTTGACCTTCCTTTTTTAGGGTCCTCGTATTTCTCAAAAAATTTCGTCGTCTACATTTTTCTGGACGTACGTAGGGAGGCATTTGAGAAGTTTTCTTTTGAATTTTTTAGTTCGTTCAGTGGGAATGCTGCATTATACAGTGAAGTCTCCTGATTCTCTAGCCGCGTTAGAGCGTAACCGTATTGCAGACATACCGTGTTATATGTGGGCTGGTTGCAACTAAACAAAAGTTTCCATTTTCCCGGGGTATTTTATGCACATCGTACTCAGAGGTATTTAGTCCGCGTCACGAACTTAAACATTCCATTTAATAAATTACGAAATTTCTATTCCGCAATTTTCTAGACGTCCGCTTTGTGGTTTTACTTTAATGAATCGTTCTTCTTTCATCAAACTTCTTTCATTCAAACGAATTAAATATTTTTTAATGAGTTCTCCGTGTTTCCTTCTCGTGGCTCGCCCCGCAAACAAATTTTTAGACACCGTACACAATACACCGAGCCACGCTTTTAATTCGCATCGTTGATCGCTGATATTTAGACTATGCATTTTTATACATTTGTTGACTTGTATTGATCTCGAAGATCTCTACAATGGAATATCATAGGCATTAAAAAAACAGATTTTGAGAGAAATGCGTTTAATGTTTCGACTATATGTGCACATAACTTCATTATTTTTACAAATTTAACTAAATCCCTTTGCAGACATATTTTTAAAAATACGTGCTTTATGAAAATGCAGAAGACCCCCTTAATATTAATTTACTATTGTTTCGTGAAAACTGAAATATTTCCATCTACAGTCAGCTGATAGATACGTGAACGAATTCCTAGAACTTGGAAAGGTAGAGAAACCAAGGAGGAGGAAACTGCCAGTGCGTGTACGGTACGGAAGGCAGACACATTTTCCGTCGAGCACGGCATCAGAAGGATACTTAAAATGATTCCGTCGTCATTGAGATGAAGGGACAAATGTTCATGGTTAATTGCCACGAAAGATCTTTTGTACTCAGAGGAAGATTAAAAGTCTCTGTTCTCCCTTCTGGCATTGTCTTTGCCGACCACTTTAAAGGCGTTGACTCGCGGAGATTATAATTTCTCATTGTCAATTCTGCTCGATGTACATAGCTAATACTTTCTTCCGTCTGCCACTTCGCTCCCTTTTCTGGTGCCTGTGAGAGAGCAGTATAGCAAGAGGAATAGCTGGACCAGAGAAAAGTGAAGAAGAAGACATTTTTTTACGATCAAATATTTACGGCTTTTTAAAACTATCTTTTACCACGTTTTATTCACTTTGCAATTTGCGATGGATACAAACAATTTTTTATTTTGTATAGAGATCCACAGTCTAGTAAAATGATACACGAGACTTGCCATAGAACATTATTTCTTTAAACGATAATCATGACGCCATCAAACATGCACGGTGCGCATGTTTCAAACAAAAGGTGTTCATTAAAGAATACGACACAGTCTCATTAAAAATAAAACGTCGGATCTTTAAAATAATCCAGACTTATTTCTCGCGATCACGAGCAGAATAGTAGCAGAGGAACAAACCGTGAATAACAAATGTGGTCCGAGAACAATACCGGGGGTTGTTATCGTAATCGGAGAACGAGGAGGGGAGAAAGAGAATGTAAAGAAACTCGAAGAAAAGCGGGCGGCACAGAAGGTGAAGATGAAGGGGAAGGTGAGAGAAATTTATCACGTACAGGTGTCTGCGAGGATACATCGGGATAATGAGATTCGTGCCCCTTTCCACGCCATAAACTTGTAAAAAAGCTCGGGCCGTCGTAACAATGTCCCCTGGTCTACGAGTGATCCGCCCCCGTTGCTTCTTTTTACGACGGCGTCGAAGAAGCTCGGCGACGGTGGGTAACGAGTGACAATAGTTCCTGAGGGTCATGTCCAGACTGGAGAACTTCGTTTGGGAAACATTGTCGACGTCTTCGGCCAGCCCCGGACTCTCCAATAACATCTCCACATTTTTATCAGCATTCCTATCGTTACCAAGATTGTCATCGATCGACAATGTCCGGCCACGATCAGAATCAGCTGTGGCCGTCCACTATGTCCTTTGTCCTTTCCCTGAACGTCTAGACCTACTAATCCCAACTAAGTCCACCAGATTTAATTGTTTCGCCTAGTGATTGCACCCAGAGCCAGGGGACTTGGCTAAAATTGAGGAAATAAGTTACCCTCTCCCTCTGTCAGTACCGGAGTAATCACGTGTACGTATGCATTAACCGACGCAACAGTGTTCATGCATTTCAAGTCACTCCGAATTTATAATGGGCGTTAGCATAATTTTGGGAGAGATCCTAAAGGGAAAGATGGGCCAATACTGTTGCAATATTTGGCAGATGTTAAATTGATTTTAATAGAATAGTGATTTTAATTTCATTCTAGAGGGAAGTACTTGTGTCTGAGCTGTTGATTGAGAGTGTTCATGCATTCATAGTGAACCTGAATATCATAATTTCAATAGACTTTTTGTTATTGTTGCTACAATATGGCTCTCATAATATTCGACAGATGTGAAATTGATTTTAATATGATTGTAAAGGAAAATACTTATGTCTAGCTTTCTTGTTATAAATAAAATAACTGCAAACAAACGAACAACATGAATTTGGCTAGAGTTAGATAAAGCTTAATTAAATTAATTTTAGTTTCAATACATTGACCAATGTGACTTTTATAATAATAATAGAATTATTACGGAAAGGCTGTGCTTTTCGTTGCTGGGACGAAGCAAAGAATTTTATGGAAATACATATATTTGGCACTATGCTTTGAAAGAGCTGTTTGGCCGAGGTCTGCGTGCCAATCTGAAAGTGTTTCTCTTGAAAGAACTTGTTAGTCGACGCAGACCTGAAAGCAACTCTCCGACCGCGTCCCCTGCAATTGGTGTCACTTCTGCTGTCGAAGATATAACTCGCAGAAGTCTATTCTCAAGTGGACGCAACTGAGAGCTGCAATCTAGAGTTAGTCTAGTGCATACAGCGAGTGACGAGTGTATTGAAACTACAGTGTTCTGTATTTCTGTTTATTGGTCGACGAATTTTTCTCCAACATTCTCAATATAAAATGTGTATATTCTAATTTATGAATAAATTAAAAGTTTAATTGAAAAATAAGGGTGTTCCACATCTTTAACTATCGTGGTACATTGTATTTTTAAATACAATATTAATCCTTCTTTATGCATCAAACGACATCCTAAAAATCTTTTATGCTTTTTATGTTAATAATTTACTATACTGCGAACACATGTATTAACATGTATTAACCCCTTGCCGTATCATTTTCTTTACAGTTACAGTGATTAAAACGTCTTTATCCCGAAGAATGTCGAAGAAGAGAAAAGCAAATTTATATTTTTTATATGGCTACATTTATTTTAATGCTTAAATATTGATTACAAACGAATCAAATTTTATTTCAGTTAAAAAGGAAGGCGTAACATTCATATTTCTTAGACTTTGTTAAAAATCTTCATGACGAGTGTGGCTCGTTAAAATACGGCAAGCGGTTAAACAATTGAAAATAGAGTTATTATGGCACTGGTACTACAGTCGGAATAAAGTTAAACATACACAAAAAATAAATAGAGAACGTGCAGTATTAAATGGCTGAAAATAAAGTTATTATGATACTCGTAACATAGTCAGAATAAAGTTAACTGTATATGAACAAATAATTGGAGAATGTACAACACATTTTACCCCGCATTGCAGTTCGTTTTCGATTAAATCGACAATGATTTATGGTGTCTACGTGTATCAAAGCATCATTCAGCTCACGTGTCTGTCCATTACTCATTAGTTCCTCTTGCGTCACTTATAAAATTGTCGGCGGGATGGCGTCCCCTTTCCATCGCATTCGTTTCATGGAATCTGTATTTAGCACATAGTCAGGTTGATTAAAGACAAACAGTATCGTATTATATCGCTGTATGCTAAAAGTAGAAATAGCAAACAATAATTTGAGAATAGGTGTGCTCGATGAATTTTCAAACCTAAGTTTCAAGAACGAAACCTCATACCAGAAATTGTTATTCCATATTATACTTTTTCGAGTAGAGAACATTTGGGTTTGAAATTTTACCATCAATTTTATGTGCTTTTACATTGATTTGTTGGTATGTTGGACAAGTATACTTATTTACAATTAAAATATACCATTAAAAATTAGAAGTTTTAAAGAAAGTGTACTTCAAACACAAACTATGTAGTGCAATATTTTGAATAATCCAGCATAATTATTTACTGACTAAAAGAAAACTAAATATATTTTTTAATATCTCACATATTCGTTATAAACGTAAGTTGCAATATTCGCTGATAGCTTCTAAAGTTTACACCCCAATTTTCTACCTCAGGGAATGAAATTTCAAATTAAAATGAGAAATGTATAACTTGTCGAACATAATAAAATTTCGGCAAGAATGCTCGAATCTATATGCCTCTTGCGTGATCTGAAGGTGGTCCGTGCCGTCACGGAAATTCCAGCTGTCGAACTGCGAGCAGAATTTCTATCGATAAATTGCTTATTTACGTCAAATGCTTTGGAACATTCTATGCAGGTACGGTTGGCGTGCATTGCAATCCCATCTAGTGCCGATATAATGGCCTGTATGCACTACGTGACAAAAGGGATATTAAATTAACTGTCAGATTAGTTCCTGACTTCGAAAGCAGCTGCACAATTGACTAAACCTTCGGCGAAAACTTATCGAACTACTTAACCAGCCTTGACGACGACACAATCGCTATTCAAGAAAATGCAGTCCAAATCGAAAACGTGTACGCATCATTCGCAACCATGGAATGCAAGGGTGCAATACAAGTGCAACACGAAGAAAACGTCAATTCGACTTTAAAGCAATTCAAAATTATTTAAATTGAACTTTGAAACACATTTAGGTTGAAGTCAAAAACAAATTCCATTCAATCTTTTAGCAAGCTTCGGGGTTGAAATACAATTTAACCAAATGACAGTTATGAATAAATTATAGTTCGTATACATATGTCTTTTTTGAATAAATTTTTATCAAGACAGGTGGAAGATTTTTTTTAATGAGGAAATGGTGGAAACTACCCCTATCAAATTTGATCACTTTTCAACTAAACATTGTTACGTGAAGGAAAACTATCAGCTCTCGTAAAAGTAAATCCCAAGTTCCAGTGTTAGAGAGGAATTTCATGTAATTCCGACTTAAATATGTATGTAACACTTGACAAGGTACCTTCTGTCGGTTTGCATTCTAACGAAGGAATTCCACGGGAATAATTGCCAATCGACTAAATGGATTTCACCACTATTCGCAAAGAGGTTGTAATTACGTCGCCCGGGAGAAACTTGAGCGTTCGAGCACACCTGTCGCTGATAAAATAATATTTTATAACTTCGCTGATGTCGGAACCCGTTCAATAGCCTCGAAGGTTCACAACGAATTAAAGAAACCGCCCTTCAATGTTTCTTCAACCGATTAACACCTACGACACTTTCTGTTATAGCTTTTTCCTTGCGGAAGTATTGCTCCTCTTTTCCCCATCTCGTCTGCTTAAAAAGAGGAAATTTCTAACTGGCTCTAGAACCGCAGGATAATTATGTTCAAAGTACTAATTACTCGACCACTCCATTAGTTCCGGTTTTAGTTAATTCCTTTACTGCTTCGTAACGAAAAGCTCTTAAGATTCTATGAAAATTCAGGTTTGGTTTATCTGAAGTGGTGTCGCAATATTAATTCGATGAATACCTTTGTTTTTTGACCTGTAATTGTGATTTAATTAATTTGATTAAATTTGAAGAATTTTGTTAGTTTGACTAACCATTTTATATTATATTTTCTGAACTAGTTGCTCGAATAGTATCGTGAATATAGCAAAATTAAGATTGACTTCATTATGTAAAATTGAATCAAATATGTTACAGAAAAATGTCGTAACCCATTATTAGATTAGTAAAACCTAGACTAAAATTTTTCATATAAAGTGATACTTTTATAACTGAATTTGAAAGAATAGAAACCCAATGAATTAAAATATATTTTCCGTCGATTGAACGACGACTTCTAAAAAATGGTTCAATATTTCGAAAATAACAGAACATTAAATTCGATACAAAATACATTCAATTAAATTCTACAGTAAACACACCTGCAGCGAATTAAATACGTATCCTAAACAGTGAAGTTTCATGCGAAACAAATTTTACTGATATATTTTGCATTTATTTTCACAGAAATAATTTTATTTTGATTTATACCGAGTGTATATTTCAATCCTGCACGTATCGCTCTGATTCGATAAAAATAAAATAATGTTCCGCCGCAAATAAATTGTACACCACAAGATATAAAATATAAATCATGAATATTTACATTACCACCTAACTGTGGCACGTAATGCATATTGATAAAATTCTCTGGTCATTTTTCTAAATGTACAAGTACCTACTATGGGACGATGTAAATAGAGATTTCACTCACTCTCTCTCTCGCGTGCATGCAATTCGCAAGAATGATGTTCCGACTACAAATCCGCGACGCGTACACGAGCCGCGCTATTTCCTTCCGGTAAAAAGAATAGGGGAACACTTCCTCACGTACGAGGTGACATCTGAGGGCGTTTTGTGGTCGGTTTTCCATTACCGCAACGAGAGTCCGGTCGGACGTCGTCGAAATTTCGGAACATGAGGAAAATAATGCCGAGCAGAAACACGGTTCGTACATTTGCAATCACGAGCGAAGTTTTGTCACAAATTAAAAATCGTCCCACATTGAATTCTCCATTTCTGTGCACGATAAAAAAATATTTAAGTTCCCGAAATTTTGCATAAAATGCTACAGTTAACTCCTTAAGACGTGGGTTTCGTATGCTAAACTTGATTATTGTTAACCCTCCATGATAAACTAATTCCTCCGATGTCCTAAACTCTTCTAATGTCTTTATAATTTGGCATTTTACATAGTTATTTTTAACATAATAATTGTATAAGTTATAAAAACAACTTCAAAATATTTTCTGAAGAAATCTACACAGTAATTTTCTCAAAATCATTTTTTATGCATTGAGAGTGTCTTTAATGCGATCATTCGCATTCTGGATCAAGCCAGATAAATAGATACTATATTTAGTATATGATCCACCCCTCACTCATAACAAAAGATCTCACGTATTATGAAACAGCCTTGTATAAAAATAAGACGTGCAACAAACACGTTCCCATTTCCCTTACACTAGAAATACCATGGAATTTTATGCGTGATGTCAACATCCTGCAACAGTGGTTCAACCTTATTTTCAGTAGATACGTGCCATAAGTAAGCAGTATTATCTGAAGACAAGAAATGAAAGTAAAAATAATATCTTCAAAATGCAATACTTACATTTAGTGCAGTAATTAAATGCAGTAATTTACATTTATTCATTCCACTGTTTAATATGCATATAATATTTATGAGTTGTTTGCAGATTTTATATGATTGTGAAAAAGAAATGGTTTACTATTTCCGAGTTATAAAAATGATCAAAAGAAGAAATTCCCCTATTTTACGAAAGTTGAGTGTTTGCTAGATATGAACTGAATAAAAAGTAATGATTGCATTCATATTATATTTTTAATATTTACTAGCATTTCTAACAGGTTTAAACCAATACAATACGATTATCTAAAACAATTTGCGACGAACAAAACAGTACCAGCAAAAGACATTTATCTATGTATCTCGAAGAAGTTTGTTTCCATTTCTTCCGTCTTTATAAAAATAATGAGCAATTTGTGTGTTTCATACTTTTTCTTATATCCTCCAAGGTATAAAGTTTTTCATCCCCAACTTTGTGGACTATTCGCACCCCGTAAACGTGAGAATGGGCATCCATAAAAAGTACGCTTTGCATATATTTCGATGCTCTTCTCTCGCGATTTTAGATTTAACTTCCGTACGTTTTCCGATTCGTAACAATCGACAAGTTGGATAACACCTCTGAGGAAAATCGACGTCGCTCTTTCTACTTCTCATTTTCTTCTCGTAGCTAATCTATCATCTATGCCATGTGTCGACAGTCGAGATTCGTTGGCAAGCTGTCGAAGTTCTACTGTACATCCGAAAGCAAAATGACAGCACGTCAGCGCAGATTGACACGCACGGATACACACAATACGCGCAAGTACATCACCATCCAAAAATATCCAGACAAATATTCTAATATACAGGACATTTCATGGGTCCATAACGATAGGTGGCAATATTTATGATAATAAACATCTATCTTTATGATGATAAACATTCACGATTCACTTCTGTCATAAACCAGGTAAACTGTACAATGATTAGCACCCTAAGCCAAAATCTTAGTAAAATCTTTTTTCTATTATTATAAGCTAATAGAGATTTTTCAGCAAAATCAAACAGTTTTACGAGTCATAATAACCGTAAGACAAATAATACAGCCATTGGCACATTTGCTAACAGTCGTATGTGGTACCCTGTTATGAAAACTTACAACGTTGTTTTGAAATATAAATAAGAAGCAATAAAAAAATGATTTTCTATACCAGGAATTCTTAATATTTGCCGTTTACATCAAAAGTGCAAATAACTACTGCAATGCCAGCAATAGTACAGTTTACCCTACATCAAATCTGCAATTCAGTCGCAAGTAAATGTTCAAAATTTGTATTCCGAGTTCTAAATTCTCAATAATAGGAAACCATTCGTGCAATATTTTGTGAAGAAAGATTTACACTTTCATGGATTCACTGTACTGACATTTCTGGAAGGTTTTGTACATTATTTGGTATTATCCGGTGTCGCCAGTCCCTTTTTTTGCGGGGGCGACCAGATGTCTACCCTGATGTTTCATCCCCTCGCCAGGACATCCCATGGACGACTAAAGACGTAGGAATTTGGAAGTCCATATATCGCGATGGCAACTGGCAGGCTGTGTTCCCAGGTGGCACGCCTTAGCGGGCCCTAAGGGTCTCTTCCCTCTTCTTTCCCCAATTTCCTCGCTCCGTCCGGTACACTTGGGAGATGCCGGAGGCAATGAAAGTGCGCCACCTTTCTGTCCGTCTTAAAAGTTCGGCCAGCCTGCCAGGAAAAGACGAGTTTATGGCCGTGGCCATGCTACGATCCGCACGGGAGCAACCAACGACTCGACAGCAGCCTCCCTTCTGTTTGTCTTTCCCGTTGCCACTCTTAAAGTAGTTCCCTTCTTTCGGGCAACACCGTGAATTATTAGAAGTGCAAGGGCCGCTGGTTACCTTCAAAATGAAATATTCGATTGGCTGCTCCTTTCCATGGAATTTATAATTCACCGGGCGCGACAAGAATAACTCTGGAATTTGGAAAATCAAAATTTGCCACTCGGAATCCACTGCCACTGGTTTCCACGGTAACCTTTTGTTCTTATTATTGAACTGACCATTAATAATAGTAAATATTCGACTCATTCTTAACACTAGAAGGAGCATTAAAAGTGACTATTTTACATTACTTTATAAAAATTTTTAGCCATTTTTTAATAATATATAAAAGAGGAAATAAATTTGTCGAATAATGCCTCATGAATGCACCTTTACAAGCTCAATAAAGTACATTAGATTAAAAATGTTTGTCGCAGAGACCTACCATAGCGTCGGGCAAGTTTTTACGATGGTGCTTGAAAGTCTCTTAAACTAAACTGTATTAGATTCATGGCGCAATGTCAACTATATGGTTTATGTTTCTTCGATTTAAGTTTGAGCTCGTGAATTCCTTTTATAGAATGTCTGACTCTTCGGTTTATAGTACATTTATTATTCATGTCTGAATCTAATCCACTGAAAAATTTTACGATTTCATTCTATTTGCAGCAATTATTTCTGAGGATACATAATTAGTACATTTACATACACAGTTAAAAAAATATATTTCGTGTTCATTTGAAGGTTTGAGATTGATGTCATATAAAATGTCTATTAAATTTCGAATTTCATGATATACGTTGATATCGAAAAAGATAACGTTTACTTTAAAAGCGTATATTATCCCTCGAATATTCCCCAAGAGACGTTCGCAACGAGGACGTACGACATCGCCAAGAAAATTTTTATCTCGCGAGCGATAAAACGAATTTTTTATCATCTCCTTCGATATGGAACCAATTTGACGACTCGTAAACGACACTAAACATTAAACCAGTTCGACGATGACTTCGCAATTGTTAAATTGTAAATAACGTAACTTGTGAAAGAGGACGACGCACACGAATAACGGGAACGGGTGTCAAATCTCTTGCATATTCAACATCGATGAAATCGATTCATTCACGTATGCTATTGTAAATCAGAACCACGATCGGAACCTGTTCAAACGATTTGTCCTCGAAGTTCAGTTCAGCCCTGGTTCTCGAGAAGTCCGTGGTTCTTCGATTCCAGAAATTCGGTCGTAGAAAGCTTTTGAGAAAATAAGAGACTCCTCAAGCGCTCATCTTTCAATATTTTTCTCGATTCATTTATCTGACATCAAACATGAATTGGAAATGAAGGAATTTAATGATTCTTTTCTTTATGTTTTCTTGGAGAGCATAGTTTTCAAAATATACAGTCGATCCGAAAAGTAATTAGAACTGAATAGAAAATATGTTATTGAATAAATCTATGAATGAATATCTCAATTTTATCTTTGAATTTTTATTTAAAAACGCTATGAGCTTCCAATCCAATATTTTTTGAAATATAGATTTTTAATTTTCAACGAAACGTAGATGTTAATTTTCAAAATAGATTTGCATTGAAATTCAATGTTCCGTAACCTATCGTGTAAAAGTCGAATGTTGAGAAGTTACAATCCTGTATCGTAAAGTTAGGCGATGAGTTTCCTTGTTTATACCTGTTCCTTCCACGCCTAGCCACGAATTTCGAAAGTTTAAAAGTTTGCGAGACGTGTGTACGAGATTTGTACTAAGCAGGAGGTAAACAAGCTCTCACAGTCCAGGTTCAAGATGTTCAGAGATTGACGAAGGGCATGGGAAAACAAAATGGTACATGTTCCCGAAATTGTGTTCTCAAGTTCTCTGAATATATAAAAAATTAATCAGTACCTTAGATCCTTTTAAATTAAAATGGAGTAACGTTTATTGGAAATCAGATAGACAATTCTCATTTTGCATAAAAATCCGCAGTTTACTGATAAAAATTCATTAATATGCTCTAGAACGAAATTACATAAATATTTTCTATTCGTTGCCTGCAAAATTTGAAATTCCAAATTTGAAGAGTAGAGAAGTTATACAGAGAGAATACTGTGTGCTCGAAACAACAGAAAATGTTGTTTTTAATTAAAGAACTTGATGAAAAAGCGGAAAAGTTTGAAAACCAGAAAATGTGCAATTAGCAAGTCATAAGAGTCGGAAAGAAAGCAATTGATTGCCGGCAGAATGGTAATGAAACAGCGCAAGGTATGTGTAGCGTGGAATTCCACTTCACGAATCTCATTCAACTGTTGATATATCTGAAACAAACGTGAACACATTCATTCCGCATTTGTAATGAATGATCTGACAATCAATGAGCGGCTCTCCCGCATACAGCTATCGCGCATGTTAAAACGTAATTTCAACGATACATGCTTCACCTTCAATGGCACGAACGTTGAAAGGGTGAAATCGATGAAAGAGGAAAATGGCACTTGAGCGGAATAAGGGAACCAAAGGAACAGGTAAATAGACGCGAAAGGAGCGCTTCGTTCGGCAGAGATTCGCTTGATTCAATAACCTTAAGTCTTGTTGCTCATTTATTCACCCATAGCACGCCGTTTATCTCTTTGATCCCCTGGGCGAGATTCCTTTTTCGTGTGCACTCGTGACACTTACTTTTTTCACTGACGAGCGGATACTGTTTGATTCATTAGGCCTACTTCGGTCGGTGCATGAGAATGCACATTCGAGAGAGGCTTCTCACAGAATTATTATATTATCTACTGCAATGAAACGTACTAAGAAGACACATACAAAAATTATTTGAACACTGAATTTCCCAAAAAGAACATCAATATGTCACGACTCATTTTAAAGCCTCTACTTTTGCTATCATTCATTTTTGTCAAGATATGTTTGCATGATACAACGACTGGAAAAATTAAGACGTTTCATTCGAATTCATTCACTCATTCTAACTGACTGGGAATTTTATTTGTTTAAAAACATGACTATGTAGTATTTCAAACAGCAGAAGGCTTAAAAAGCTTTAAAAATATCGACATATTATTTCAATTTGTTAAAACACCTCTGCAATGCTGGAAATACAAGTATGCAGCAAATAATTAATTAAAAAATGATGGTTCTCTTCGCACCGTACAAGTTTGATATAAAATATTTTTTAATATCTCTGAAAATAACGGAGACATTGGCGATTAGAACTATTGCTTCATCCTTTGGGTTTGCTATGTACCTTTCTTAAATGCGAATTAAATTTAAGTGGAAAGATAATGGAATTTCTTTTCGTTATTAAAGGCTGATAGAATTTCATTGTATTTTCAGGGTGAAAAGACTTTTACGGGAACGCGGATTCGAAATTGCACAAGCTAACTGATACCCTGGCTGCCCGATAAAATAGCTCGTTCAAACTTTCACATTTCTAGCTTCGCTGCAGCTGAAAGTAAACCTGATTGCAAAGGGATGTAAATTCGAATTCCGTCTGAACTATGGTACCTAAAGTATGAAGCCATGTAAATCATTTACCTCGCGCGCAGTCGTCGGCCAATTAGTATGCAAATGCATTTTCATTATTAATCTATGACTCGGCGAAGTACCCGGGCTTGCGCCTTGAGTTTTAGCTCCTTTTCCGAATTACGGTTACCACAGTTACCCTCGTGAACAATTCGACCCTGCCCTGCGCTCCCAGAAATTCAAAACAGCACAAAACAAGTCGGCCAAAGCGAGGGCAAACAGTTGTAATTAAAAGTTTCGTAAAGTGAGCTCGACCCGTTCTTCTGTTACGTGTACGAAATACTTTGTCCATCGACGGAACCCAGTAATTATAAAATAATTTACAACAATATCCATTCACCCGAACAATTTGTTATGCGCGAGGAGTCGATGCTCGTTGACATTCTCATTGATCTCTATGGAAACGTGGCAACTTTCTGTGGAGCGGCTACCATTTTTCAAACTAATTCTGCACTTCACTGTTGAGTATGCTTTCAGAGTTTCGATGTTTTTCACACAGTTATTATGCAATTTTATGTGAACCTAGAATAAAACATTTATGTGCACTATAAACCATGTCATTGAATCTTAGAAAATTTATGTAACATCTATGATTTGATTTAATAATTGGATATGATGATTATTTTTCTAGTTGTGGAGAAAATTGGTAGTACATTGTATAATTTATTTAAATATATTCATCACAGAGAAAATATGTTCTTGTTTGCCTATGGTATACGCCTATGTCTTGCACCACAGTAGTCTCTTGTAAAACCTATTTCCAAAATGTTGAAATAAATAATCTTTTGTAATACAATTTTAATTCCGCTTACGAAAACAAGATTAAGGAAACTAAAATCAGTGATAACTGGACTTTTATCGACACGACAACAAAACCGAACATTCTGAAGAACACTGGCGCATCCAGCTGTCTTTGACACGGGGAGCTTATCGTAAGCGCAGCCTGTCAAGCAACCGGACAAGTTCATAGGTTGCCCGGCGATAAATTCACTATAACACGAAACTATATTTGCGGAATATTTCCTCGGAACTTTTGCATGACCGACCGGTGCGAAGGCACATAAATATGTAGCAGTGGTAAAGAAGTGTCCCCGCGGCTCTAATGTAATTCCTCCCTGGTCACTGTCGGAAAGTTAAAAACTTGCTATCTCCGAAGGTTTTCAGCTTGAGGAAAGAAACTTCACCGTATATAGAACCGATGAGAGCGTGCGTGGAAACTGTCGAGAAAACATTTTTCATCGTTGCGAGCGACGCAGCGTAGTTATACGTATGGACGTGTCCAAATCTCGCGCCGACGCGTTACTTATCGTTAGGGGCTCGAAAACCTGCAAGGATTTGCCAATTCCTCCGATCTTATTTTTCTCTCCTTTGCTACGAGGAACGTGGTCTCTCGCCGTCGATAAAGTCAGCGGCCAAGGACGTACATTTTCGAATCAGAGCTACGTCCGTTGTTACCATTGTCTCTGGCGCTCTGCGAGCCCTTCAGCCACACCCGCACACATCCCCGGAAGGGACTTCCCTCTGACAGGTATTTTGTCTGAATTTGCTATACCGTGTCTCGAAGAACTGTTTTTCCGGCACGTAGCAACTCAGACGAATGAGGATACTGACTATTTAGTTGAAACAGACTGACACGTGTACTGTAGGGAATCAAAATGTTAGAACCATTTGCTACACTGAATTCCTGCAATGTTTGTGTGACAGACAAAATTATTTATCATGTGATTGACAAATATAATTTTTACACTGTAGCTCTAACTATTTGATCGCCCTCTGCAGATCTATTGGAAACACAGTGATTCCCACTAATATTCGGACACTCTTAAAAAGACGATAACTTTTTTAATATTGTACTATACGATTTGAAACTTTTTTGGGAAGCTAGACCAATTAGATTGCTACAGGATGTGAAAAAAATTATTTGAAAAATTGCAATTGATCGGAATTGTAGAAAAAATATTAAAACTTGCATTTTACAACTTTTTTATGTGGGCCTGGGCGAATGCAACTGTAAGTTATGTTGTGTAAGTTATGAAGCCTTCAATCAAAATCAATGTTTCATGATATCTGTCATTTGTTTTGACACATCTTTCAATTTTTAGGTTAACCTAATTATTACAATCCAGAACTATCCAGAAAAATCCAGAAACTATCTGAATACTCAAAATAAAAATTAGGTAGTAATATTTTTCATTTATTGTTTAATGTAATTTGGTTTTTGGTAATAAATGTTGCGTTTTATACCTATTTTCTTCTGCTACTATTATTATGGGACAGAGGGAGTAGCAAATAGATTCAGTTACATCGAATTTCATTTAATTTGTATATCGAGGGGTCCAAACTATCAATTTTTCAATAAACTTGCACAAGTTGCAAATGGTTCTACAGCATCTTCCCTTCAGAAAGTGTCACAGCAACGTCTTAAGCAATCTGCTTGCTGCAAGAGTATAAAATAATTATGCTACAGAGACTTTCGTCGATGATTTATACTTCACAAAGTTATATAAGAAGACGTAGTCCCCGGAAGCAGCGTGATCATCCGTTCCGAAGAGTTATGTACTGTCATCCAGCATTTTTCCGTTCATCGGGACCGGTCTCCCGACACTTTTTCCCTTCGCCTTTGTTCTGTGTCAAGTGTACGGCTGCGAGTGGTAGAACGTAAAGCGCATTAATCTCACGCGGGACTTCGCTGAGCTTGGTTATTTTTCGAAGTTCGTCTCCTGCGACGCTGTAAACTTCTGGGCGAACTTCATTTCCGGCCGCGGCTCCGCCGGAAGGATTTCGGCGGCCGGCCGTAAAGCTAACACCGCGCCATCGAAATTTCCTTCTGTCGGTGAGAGGAGGTCAGGGCAAGAAAAAATGGTCTTTGCATATTAGAGAATCGAAGGTGACGTCTGTGCGGAATTACAAAAATTTTTATCGGTCACTGACGAGTTGCGCTCCGCGGGCTGGCCCCTGATGGCCATAAAAACGACACGGCCGGTGATTCTCGTTTCATGACTTACAAGGACCCTAAGTGTCCGACTTCGATTTTGATAATTTTTTGTGAGACGATGGTATATGGATCCCTAATTATGTCTGCAAAATATTAGGTGTAAATACTCAATAGTTTTAAAGATATAAACAATTAAACTTTCATATCTTGTTGATATACCATGATTTACAGCTCAAGTTTTCAAAGCGTTCTCCATTAGCGGTGTAAGCAGGTCATTCACACGCAAACGTCCTATCGATGAAACGTGTTCTTTTTCAATTCCTTCTAATTTGTATATTCTTTTATGTCTATTGCAATTTTATTTTCATTTCTATACTTCAAGAAATATTTTCATAATCTATAGAATTGTATTATAGAAGACATGTAATGTTTCCTTGTATTTCACCTTCCAAAAATATAGAATGAAATTCGCATTACTGACAGGAAGATCCAATAATTGCACAAATTCAATCTCATTAGGAGTCGCAAGAGCTGAAGGCAGTAATTATAGCGATTAATTCTGCAGTTTCGGCTCGATTACCAAAATTGCTTTGGTTGTTGGTGGATTTTTCAAAGTGGCGATTAGGTGGTTCTCTGCAGGGTCACACAGACCCACTGATAGTACGAGGTTTAAAAGAATCTATGAGCTCTACTAATGAAACCAGGAGTACCAAGATACTCTAAGGTTGGGAGCTGGGGCGATTGCAGTAGCTATCGGTCCAAGATAGGGCCACACTCACACCGAACCACACCGTGAAAATCTCAATATCGTCAGCTCATTGGAGGGTGGCACATAACTCGCCGCCGAAATTCCGCAGATTCCTGGAGAGAGCTCGTGAGCGAAAAAGGACAACAGGACGTTCATTTCCGTTAAAAGGCTTGCTCCCCGAGCCGCGTTCTTAATGGGTCACTCGATCCTTCCGCTGAAACAGGAGCCGCCGGTAAGAACAGCTTTGCAAACCAGTCTGCAATAAAGTGTTTCGCCTACATTTCAAGACGTTCCCCTCTCGCCCACGTGTATTCACTCCTGCAACCCCCGCTGTTGGCTTTCATCGTTCCGACTCTTCGCGCATTCTAGTGCATTCGGCCGACCGCTTCATCCCCGCGAGTTCCTCGCCTTCTGAATTCCAATATATTCGAGCGAGCGCCGCCTGTTAATTAACGTCTTCTCGGTATAACAAATATTTGCCGACTCTTCGCGTACTGATGCGACGCGAACGCGAATTGTCGCACTTTGAAATTGTAATCTCACACAGTTCGAGAGCCCCGAGGGCTCACCAATTTCGAGAGTTCCATGGGGTTCCGATCTTGTCGCATTCTTTGCTTCTCTATTCCCACCATTTTGATTGTTCTTAAATATTATTGGCTAGATTATTGGATAATAATAGATAGATAGATTATTGGAATAGATTATTGGATAGAACACAACTGCTCATTTTTATTAACAGAAGTTGTTCGCCTTTTTATCTTTCAAATCATTTCTTTTCTGTTTCAAGTTAACATTTCATATTGACACTTTGACCCTTGAATAGCAGATGTCTTCCGCAATTATAAAATTGAAGTTGCTTGTTCACAGTTTTATTTATAAATTTTTTTAAACATGATTTCTTAAACGGAATTGTTTTGACACCTCGAAATTCTTTTAAATTGAGGTTTCGTTTCCTTCGTCAATACTTTTTCTCTGTCCACTATCTCGAGGGATGGTGAAATTGCAGCAATTTATTTTTTCAGCGTTTTTCAGTAAAGTACACCCGATGGTGTACTGAGAAATCGATTAACTTCATTTAATCGAATTAATTATTCAATTCAATGCAATAAGCAATGTTCGACATGCTACTACAGCAAATGAAAATTGGAATTTGTTTGTTGGGTATACAAAACCTTTTGCTCCCCAGGGCCATCATGTAACGGAATTATTATACACGATCTCTTTTTAATTTGCAAAATAGTATGAAGTTTGTATCAAAGCACAAATTATACCAAAAGCAATTTATAGTAGAAAAATGTGATCACTTTAAAAACTCGGTATTTCATTCATTGTTACTTTTTATTTTAGTACATACGTGTTGTCGCGACTGAAATAAAATTGTGGAAAAATATGCAAATATGAATGAAACATGTTAACGCAATTATGTAGCTGCGAGTAAAACATGTTATAGAAACTGTGTAACTGTGAATCGTTTAAAAAAAGATCTACCATGTAAAAAAAGGACCTATCTAGGTTCACTTTTTTCAGCATCTAAATGGCATTAGTAGACTCCGGATTTCATGCATTTAAGACAAAAATGAGTAGGTGCATTTTAAAACAGTAAAAACATTAGAAGACTTTAATATTTTCATTGAATTAAAATTATTAATGACAAATATAAATTTATATTTATCTACTGCGGATATAATGAATATTGTTTTTCTGTAAGGTACAAAATGAGAAAATTTGACACTGATTTAGTGTTATTAAAAAGAATGTTGTGACGTTGGGAATATTAAAAAATGTTCCAATATTCCGCCATACTAATTGAATGCTTTCATACCTTTGAACAATAAATTATTATTAAATATTTCATGAAAGTGCAAAAATATATATTTTTTTTATTATACTGCATTTTAAATATACGCCTAAATGATTCTTCCAACAATGACGATTTTCATCGAATATTTTCTCTCGATGGTAATTATTCATAATTTACCAGTAAAATTAATGTTTTTTCACTACACATGAAAAGAGAAAACAAATATGGTTTTCATTTACAAATTTCACGCTACAATAGTAAAATAATAATCCACTGCTATGTGGAAATAATAAAAATATTATTACTGTTTTCTGTTTCTTCTACTGATATTTTATTCATCGCGTAAACTAAAACGTATGAAGGATGTACCTGAACAAATTCAGCACAGGTCAGTCAAATTGAATGCTAAACGCTGATCGCATTGAATCATTGAATCACGTCTTGCGTATAGTTTGAACAACAGAGCTATTACGCGCCGACTATTTATTGAACTGGTGAAAATAACGCAGAAGTTTCAACCAGCAGCTTATAAACGCTTAATGGAATTGACTTAGCCGGAGTATTTACGTAATATCAAGTCACCGATAACGCTTTATTCCAATGAAAGCGGATATTTCATGGTGAAATTTTAATTACGATAAAACATCGGATAACGTTAAAATATCGCGGTTTTAATTCACACTGTTGCCAGCCAGTTTAACCGTTCTTCCCGTCCAGAGTTCTCGACTCAACGAAAAATTACTTTGATTTATCCACCTAAACTTTCTACTTGAAATTCTCATAATTACCACCCCCACACCCCGCCTCCTTTACTTTGTGGTATAAATGAGGTAACAGTTATTTGAACGAGGAATGTCTAACAACTTTTTTCAATAAAGATTGCACAAGTTTTATTACTATCTCTAGCGCGTATATCTTCAAATCACAATAGCGTTCGTGGACCATTGTTTCCGATGACGCTAATGCTATGGTCCCTGGATTATCCGGTCCTGGTTGGTAAGAGCAAGGACATCGTTCTGCTCGGCGATAAAAGAGCAATTTTTGAATTTACGCGGGCGATATCTTGATGACAGTACTGTGAACAGACTGTTTATGAACGGTCGTAAATCAGTTTATTATTTTCCATATTCTGGAGCATTTCATATTAATTTTTCTTGCAACATAATGCGATCTTTTGGATGATTGAAAACGACGCTGTTGGCAGTTTGGGATTATGATAAGACTCTGGACTTTTATCCAGTTAAAATTTTCAGAAATATGCAAGAAGTATGGCAAAAATGTGTAGAAAATATGCGAACAACATGCTAGAACTATGCAAGGTGTATGCATATATTGCATACATATTTTATGCAGATTTACAAATTATTATTAATTTTTTTAATTTGAAGACAATAAAAAATTTGGCTTTAGAAATCTTATGACCTCATAATACTATTGATTCGTTTAGTTATGTTATTATCACTTCTACTGTGTATAAATCCTATATTAAATCAGGTAAGTACAGTTACATTTCAGAAAATTATATTTCGATCTAATAGATCTTGTTCCCAATTATCAATGCATTAATAATTTATATCAATTGTGTTGAATTCTAAAACCTCGTAACAAAAGTAATATGAATGTAGTAATTAGAGCGTGTATCGCTTTTCAGTATATGCTGCGCACGGAATTGGTAATATGGGTTATTTGCATGTTTAACAAAGTCAAACAAAATCTTTTACACTATCAAATTTAGGCCAATATATAAGTTACACAAATTTTACAATTTAGATCAATTTGTCAATCGAAATTGTATAAAAAAAAATAATGATGATTCTTATATTTGTTTATCTTAAAATATACATGTGTAAATCCCCAATATAATCACTAAAAGAAATTGTTGAAAATTAATAATTAATAATTAACGTGATGACAAGTTATTGATAACAAAATTGGAAAAGTATTCGGAATCAAAAGGTTCAACACCTTTAGATTACTTCTTCGTTTTAAACATTCTGAATTTATCAGGCGTTTGTTTTGTGTAAGTGAATGATAATATTATATTTTTAAATGATAGATAATATTTCTAACTTTTATGCACAAGAATAGTGGTCGTTGATTAAGAAATTCTGTCTTTGTATTTTCCTAACGTCACTATAGTAGGATGCAACCCGGAATACGGTACATTTCTGAAAGGCTGGAGGGGACAGGAACAATTTAAACGGATACAGAACGACCCGTATTGGCACATTAAATTGGCAGATCAATGGAGGCCACGTTAACTTGTTTGCTTTTCAATTTCCATGATAACTGCACTGAACCGGCGCGCGAGGAATTCCTTTCCGCTTGTTCGCATTCACCCTTCGATGCAACGGGGGTCAAGTGTTTTACGCTTGCTAACACACTGATTCGTGATCTCATTAATTACGTCGGCACAGAATTTTTGATTGTAAATCGAAAATTGTATAAAATTTCATGCGTTTTGCTTGGAACAATAATTCTGTAAATAAACATCAATGATAGCCTCCCAATTACTTGTGATTTCTTTATGATAATATGCGACCGAGCGATTGATTTAACATTGATGGTGCTATAATTTTCTGTCTTTAATTATTCCATTTTTCCTGTTCGCGAAAAGTGAGCGATACACTAAAAAGAAATAAAATCTGCTTTAATTATCGGGAGCTTATTAATATTTAATTAAATTAATTAAGAATGCCGCGGGTCGCAAAGTTGAAACCATCTGCCTTGTTATAAATATTGGAAGCAGGAAAAATATGAATATTAGTATACTATATTGTTCACAATTTTGTTTGAAAAATGTATGCATGTACTTCTTACTCCTGTTTATTGTAGAATTATCACACGGGATTTTAACATTGTATATAAATTATTCTGCATCGTTTATTGTAGTCTGTTAAATATTACGTGGTATTTTATTATGATCGTTCGCAATCGTTTTTCAAACTTTGTTCAGCCATGAAAGTTAATCTATTTCAAGCTGCATTATATTTTATAGAATATAACAGCCTCATGAAATGTTGAATATTAGAAAATCCCAAAAATCTATTTTGTAAAATTTGCAGTGGACAAGCGCTGCAAACACTTGCAAATCCATTTTTAGTTTAATTTCCGGTAACGAATTGCTCCCAAAAGTTCAGCCACCGATTATGAATGTATGTACGAACACGTTTGTATCTTCAGCTTTTCATGTTACATCCATTATTATTCCATTATTTCTGCATATTGTTGCATCCAGATTTAAATCGGCAGATTTTCATTTCGTTTTCATTATTTCTGCATATTGTTCCGGATTTAAATCGATTTTCATTTCGTTCCCGCACATTTTGACAAGCGAAACAAAATACTAAAAACCACAATCTCGATGATCTTTGCAAACAGATCTTACGGAAACGCTGAACTCACGAAAAAGATACTTGATCGACTCAGGTGACATTGCTATCCAATTTCGACTCCACGTGTGCACACGAAGACACACACTGTGACTCGATTCCATTTATGAAGAGACTGGAAGTGAGAAGGAGGGTGTTGTATGCTGTTTGGTCATGAAGATTGATAACCCAGGAAGAGAAACGAGCAGTAAATACGTGATGTCGCGAACGGTGACGTCTATCGAGCAACGCAGTGATCCCCGTAAGGGTGTGTACAGATACGGGGGTAGGAAGTTAAGTATGAATAGATCGGAAGCGTAACGCCTGATCAAATAGAGGGAGCAACAGCCGGGGAATAGTAATAGTCGTTTGTTTTTCAATTTCTCACGGTATTGCGAACACATACACGTACGAGCATGCACACCTGCGGCACGGCCATTCGTTCAGGTCACCCAGGACAAGAGAATTTTCTCCTTGGAGTAACGACGCAGGATTCTGGGGACTGTCGATCGACTTTCTTCGTGATAGATAGCTTCGACGGTAGTCTAGATTCTCTGCTTAGCTCCCGATCTACGCCGGTACAATCTATCTTGCGCGTAATCACCTGCTGAAAATCTCGGTAAGCCCGCTGTCTTTGATTTTTCCGCGCGATCATTCCAGGGGAACGCTAAGCAAATGTACCAGCTCGCGATCATAGTTGCAATACTGCTCTTCTATAACTGTCGTGCGTGTATATTTCCATAAGTGTGATCACCCACCCAGCTATCACAAAAATTGGGTAACTTCAAAGTAATTTTTTCAAGTTTGTGGTCCATGGTTAAGCATAATAGATCTTTCAACAGTAACAGCAATTTTAATTGTAAACCAACAACTCACCCCCCTAATGTATGCTAATTATTTTCTTTGGGATTATTATATTAGGTGGTTGCAAAAATGATAAACTTTTCTAAATAATCTTGTTGATCAGGGTATAAGCAACATATTCTGTCAATGAATTACAAGTTTCTTAACTGTATTACTGTAGAAGTTATTATTACTTTTGATATCGAATATTTAAGTCTTGAGAAATAATTCCGAGGCAGTCAAAGTGTTAAGGAGCTTTAGTAAAACAAGAACAATCGATTTCTCAGACATGGTGAATTCTGTTAGTACGATCCTTCTGGATTACCCTCCAAAAGTTTTATTTGGAAATTCGTAAGACTGCAGGATTTATGGCTCAGAAAGTACAGTCGTTTTGCATAGTGGTAACAGAGAACTGGAACTTTAAATGCGTTTTTCTGGATATTCAGTTTTCGAAATCGATGCCAGACATATCTGGAAGACCGATTTGGATAACATTTTACATTGATATTATGAAAACTGCTATCTAGGCATACATTGACAAATCGGATTTTTTAAATGGATTTTTCCATTGTTGAAAAAAGAAAGGAGCAATTGCTAAGGTGATTGTAAGCTGTATCCAAATAATTGGTTTAACAATTACACTAACGATTCTGATCGAATGATTTCTGGCAGTTGTACAATTTTGTTAATTTCTTGTCGTAGTTGACGTTTCGATTAAATTATGTTAAAGAGATGTGTAACTCAACGAATTCTGATATATGTATGCGGGCGTTACGTTTCCAGATTAATCCTCCAGACATGTCGTGAAAGTATCGCCAGTTCTTTTGTCGCGTATATCCATTGATGACGTGGACAAAGTCGAGTGCTTCGCAAAGGCAGCGACCTACGATTTGTCAGAGCCACAGGATCGTTTCGCGACGACAAAAAGAAATGTGTGGCACGTCCCGTGACAAAATCTCCTTTTACATTATCTCGAATCTCGTTTGTGGTCGAAACCTCAAGCTTCTCAGCGACAGACGTTTCCATGTTGTACATGGTGAAGGACTGATTCGTTCAGTAGCTTCACAATACATCGTGTAGCTGTGGTCTGTTTTTCAAAATAAGGAAACCACTTAAAATCATTGTTGCCGTAGCTGTCCACCTCACTCTTTCTTTACATGTAAAGATCTCTATGCAAGTTCCTATTTTCATAAATTATTTTACAAAATCTGACATATATTCATATTGATAGTCAATAATTTAAAACATATAAAGAATGAAAATTTTCTATGGGTCAAATATGACTCAGCATTGGTTTGCTATGTTCCTGTTTTCATTAATTTTATGAGGATTAACTAGTCCATGTAAGTCGGAGAAATACCTTAATTAATACATCAATATACGTGCATTAGTATGCATACGTACTTTACGTTCTCTGTTTGTGATTTATTTTTGTAATACAGTCTGTCAGAGTTCGTGTTACGTCACAAGTTGTCTTTCCGACTTAAACGAGAAAGTAAGCCAGATGAAAATGTTATTTAAATTTTTATATAAACTGGTTTCTATTATTCGATTTAGGTGAAATTACTCTGATTGAAAATAATAGTACAAAAGCACATTCATAGTGAACGCGTAGCCGTGCACAGTAACAATCACGCACAGTTATACAATCAATTTCATTAGATTCGATTACATTCAGCTGTCCGGAGTTTTATTGTTCGCTTACAACCCTATTGTTGTACAATTCCAGGCCCTTCGCAATGGCATACCCATGAAATCCAATAATTCCACTCGAAATTGAGTGGCCAACATCAACGTCAAAATTAACACCTCGGGCCCCTATTGTTTGCGCGGTCATGATCGTCTTTTACCGCAGCGGCATAGTATGAGATTGCATCGACAAAGCACAGACGTTTGGCATTGTGATTTCTATTGGCCGTTGATCGCGTTATCAAGAGAAACAGCAGATCCCAGTGACAGGTGTCGATGCCTACTTCGTTATTGATTGCCGTCGTTTGGTTCCGATAATCATACGAGTTTCTACCTAACCGTGACCCGAGATCGCCCGCGATAGATTAGTCTGGACCTTCAGCGCCAGGTTCAAGCATGCTGCAGACGTCATAATCATGTCATAATCATGGGACTGAACCAGTGATAAGCGCGTTAATGCTGATCCTTATCCACGTTCCACCATGGCATGCTGATAAAACGATATTATTTAGTAGCGAGCTAAAGTCATTTGTGCTCAAATAAAATATATTAGTTTGTTCAAAATATCTTCGAATTTTATGCAATAATTGCACTCATGGTTGTCCAACATCCAGTACTAAGCATCTGACAATATTTAATTCGACTTTCAGTCCGTCCATAAGTAATTATAGTACTTAAATAGACAAATTATAAAAATATACTGGAAGATGGCAGAAAATTATAGAACCAAATGAACTCGATTTATGTAGTTAAGTTCCATTTTGGAAAATAAAGTTTGCCTGTAAAATTCGTTAGAAGTGTCATACGAATTTCTGACCAACTTAAAATATTATACTTTTATCGTGCATGGTTGTATTACGCATGAATTAGACAGATCAACTTAATACTTTACAAGAAAATTATTTGTACAATCTCGTGCTTTACTTCTCGTGAAGTATTTCAAAATGACTATCTGGTTAATGCAGCTATGTTTTGTTTGGAAAATTCTCATGGGGCCGACAAGCTACTTGTTAAAATGTACACGTGAAAGTGCGCGAATGGAGTGGCGAACAATGAAAGTTCCGTTTCAGGAGATTCCGCTGACAAAGCATCGAACTTGATTTTACATGGCAACCTGTAACAGGCTTAATGCATCCATAAAGTGGATTAATTACAAAGTTACATAGTCGTAGAACCGCTACTTATTAGCCCATTCTGAAAATCGTCGTACAGTGTGCAAATGTAATTTATAAATTGCAGAAGTTCTATGTTTTCTTAACGTTTCAATTGAAATTTACAAGTTTACCAATTTTTAATAATTTAATTTAATCTGCGTTTATCATATTAATGCATCCTGATTACTAAATGACTTCTTGTTGTAGTTAACACTTACTTATGCTTTATATATTATATTTTAATATATTATATTTTGCTTGCATATTACCACTAAATGTAAATAAAACATCTGTAATGTAACAGGGTTTTCTGTGACATCCTCCATATAACATTTTCGTAAAAGGTTCAGCTTCTGATTAAATTATTTTTAACTGAAAAGACGGAAATGCTGGTAATACCGAAGTACCAATTTCATGTAAAAGCTGTGACTCGATGGGTTAAATGAAGAAGTTTCAATTTGATATCCTTATTTCGACGAATCTGTCGCAGTTCATTTCGTTCTGAAATGAAAACTCTCTACTCTGTAAATTTTCTCCTAATAAGAATCTTCCAAAGACTATATTCAATATATTACCATTTTGAGAGAAAGAAAACGATCTTTTTTTATTTTTTATTATATTTGACAATTTGAATAAATTCTTTGATTCTATTTGAATATTTTAAACACTTTGATCTACACCTAATATGTGCCCCTTTAATATTGTAGTATCCATTATACATGACTATTTTCCAAAATCCAAAATTCAATGATTAATGGCATTAACAAATTCTGTGATTATATTAGGAATGTTTATACACATTAGTCCGCATTTAGATTGTAGTTATTATAAGTCTGAGGAAATTTCATTGTACGGTATTAATATTGTAGACATCCATTATCCTCGACTTTTTGCCAAAATTCGGAACTGTCTTTCAATGATTAATGGCATTAATATTTGACGACTCGAATTTGAATACACAGTAAAACACCTTTCCGATGTTATCAATGTACAATTCATCATCCGCCGGAGATTAAAGCTCCATTTCATAAATCCCTGTCTCCCAATGATGCATATTTTCTGGATCCGCGCGATTTGAATAAAATTTGAATTTCGCCAGAAGAAGCTCCCCCATGCATTTAAGGTAAAGTCAACAACAGCAACATTCCTTAGATGTGTATATAAAGAGCACACGAAGGCCGAGCCTGCGCGCAACAACTCCATAAACAAATGGAATCTCATCCTTACATTGTTTCCCGACAATAATCTCGTTTACCTCTGCGAAATGCGTTATGATTGTTTACAATGTTTGCAATTTTCCGAGGTAAACTGTGCTCGACTCATTTTTCCGTCGAATTAAATCGAAAATATCGTGCCGTTGCAAGTGCAAGCGAGCTTGAACACGGGAAAGCAAGAAAATTACAAGCAGTCGAGGGGAACGTCGCCACTTCCGGATTACGTTCCGTTTATTAACAGCCCGAGGTCGCAGCTGGGTCAACGATTAAGTCAGTTTGCTGCTTTTAAAAAAAGGTTTCTTTTGTTTTAACGTGTTCTTTTTCCGTAGACACGCTACTGGAAGAAAGTTTCATCATGTGACAAAGTCTCAAGCGTCGTCTCTTTCCCGTTAATAATTTGAATAGCTTGGAAACAATATATAAATATTTTTAAAATCTTTTAATCATTGTACTGTTTTGGATTTCATTCACACTTTTCTTAGAAGTGTATAAAATCCGCAGTATGATATTGACAATTTGATTAGCAACACGAGTTAATAGCAACACTAAATGTGTTACTAATCAGAAATACACTTAACAACATTTTCTGGTACGAAAAAGTTAGAAAATCCAAAGAAATGTCGAGGTAAGTTCTCTACTTACGAAATACTTAATAATTTATGTAGGATATCTTTTATTATTCACATTATCAATAAAATCTGGGATGGAATGGTTGATAAACACAGAAGAGAAACACAGTCTATGTAAATTCGGAGCCATTTTTGATCGAGACCAATTTTTTAATAGTAGCCAAGTTTTCGTTGATATCGCAACTTGCTATTTAACCTCTTGCCTTACAATATCGTGTCTGATTCGTGATGTAGATTCTGAACAGATTCTGATAAAAATGTATGTTAATAATTTCCTTCAAACCGAAATAAAATTCTATTTTGGTTTTGTTAATGTATATAAATTTAATAGATATAAATAGATACAAATTTTCTCCGTTTTTAGGAAATTATGATCTACAAAAAAGTTCTAAAAGTTCTAATCACTGAAACCGTAAAATAAATAGTAGGGCAAGGGGTTCAGGGGACTCGAAGAAATTCCGAGGGTCTCGCGAATACGCAGAATTTTCGCTAATTAATGGAAAGAGTGGATTAAGGGATCGCAGAGTCCTTCACTCGAAGACCCTCCATAAATGTCCCCATAGCGATTGACTGATTCCACACACTTGTCTAACAAGGGGTTTTCGTTCCAGCGACTGAATTGGTAATCAATATCGTAAAGAGGTGGTACGGTGGTTACTCTTCGTACGAGAGATCGATGCTTCCATTTAGCCATTAAATTAACATACACGCCAGTTCATTCTTCCATTAGCCATTCTCTGTTTGCTCCCCTTCTTAATGGCAGTTTTTATTAAAGCTCTGTGTATGGACCGTGGACGATACAGTTGCCCCGGAAAGCTACTTAACAGTGAAGGTCTGTAAAAACATTGAAAAATTTTTCTCGTGACTGTAACCATTGCAGATTACAAAAATAAAACTTTCCATAAAATATATGAAGTGCAAATGCTAATTTCAATATAGTCATTCAAGGTCATAAACGTAAAAAAGGATGAGAAGTTCGCTATGAATGCGTTTCTTGAGTTCTGTCACTTCAGCAACGAGAATGCGATATTACTTTGCACGTCAGCTTGAAGTAATCACAAAATTTTCAAATTACATTGAAAGCGATCGCAACTTCCAACATACTTCCTACGTGTAAAATTCCATGAATCAGACAAGCAGGCGTCGAGAAATGCTGGCAGCGGATTTTAAGCAGTCGCGAGCCTTTTGTCGCCCAGCTGTGGCAAACGTAGCGATGAAACGACAGGTTGTATGACACGGAGAAAAGAGATATTTTATCAGGTTTTTTACAACGCTCGTAAAATGAGTTGTCGGGGGCTGTCTGACTAGAAAGCTATCTCGCCGGTGATCTTTGTACCAGCACCTCCGTCGGAGCCATACCGTTCCCAACACGTACAGGGTATCGGGCGGAATTTAGTTCGAAGGGAATCGCGAACTGGGCGGCGGGGTCGTCTTACGAAAGTATATTCAGTTTCGAATTTTGTTTTATTGCCCTCCCGCTCGAATCCTGTTGAGCATCGACCGGATCGAATTATGCAAATCCACCTTTCCCACGATGATGGAAATTTTATTAGTTTCGCCGGAATTCGTATGTTAATTCCGTGCAAATGTTCCTTTCTTCCCCGTTATATTCGAACCGATAGCCCCCCGATACGAGCGCAGACGTTCTCGCCGAGAATCCCACAGTCATGGCAACAGCTATCGATAAGATAACTTCTGTTGAAGTTCACGGAGAGTTTATAGAGCACTCGCGGGAACGAGAAATAATTCATTCGCCGGGAAATAAGAATTATTAGAAGAATAGCGATATCGGGGATTGCGAAATTAACATTTCCATACGACGCCGAATGGTCGAGATACACGAGTTAGGTTTACGATGGAGACGTGACTTTTTCGACATTTTTGGAATTAAGGTTCCACGTTTATTGCCGCGGGAACTATGAAGCATTAGTCTGAAACGGAGAATCCATAGTTCTCCCTGCGCATCGATGGTTTATCTCTCGTTCTTAAACAAATTCTGTTCGAGCTTGCACGACGCTTTAAAAATTAGTTTACGCGAAAAGATTCGTCATT
The DNA here is from genome assembly GCA_028455795.1 of Lasioglossum marginatum. NCBI lineage: Eukaryota > Metazoa > Arthropoda > Insecta > Hymenoptera > Halictidae > Lasioglossum > Lasioglossum marginatum. The sequence goes on along the minus strand of CM052254.1, from coordinate 3,702,554 downwards.
CAAAGACGTACAGATTGGATATTGGAATTTTCGTCTAGGCCTAATAGTTTTGGAAATGTTGAATAAAATGGATTTTTCTACCCCAACTTTTAAGGTTATCTTCACCGCCTTAACCCTTTGCACTCCGAATTAATTTCCAATTTTATTGCCAACAACTCCGTACTATTTTAAATGTTTTATTTGAAATTTACTTCAAAGGTAAACCTACATAAATTGTAGGCTCCGATTCATAAATTGTTGCAACAAGAACTGAACGGAGTAAAGTATACAAAATATGTAGGAGATATTCAGTTATTTGTTTTGCACGTAAAATATGTGAAATATGTGGAAAATATTTGCATGATAATCCGCAGTTCGTTACCAGTTTACCAACATCTCTTATAAATCTGCTACTATGAATTCACTGTGAAAAGCATTATTACTTGATCCAACAAGCCGAAAATTGTAGTAATCCGTAAGCTAGAAAATTGAATACGGTTGTTTCCACGGCGGAGACATTTGTATAATATCTCTCAAACGGCCCTCTCGCTCAAACTAAATAGGAATGGAGAAGTAATGTAAATACTAGGATACTGAGCCGCTAATTAACAGCGGTAACCGAGAATTAAAGGAAACACCAAGGGAAAAGCACGGAGGAAACTGGGAGATAAAAGGTTCAGGAAGGGTAGAGATCAAGGTGGTCCAGCCAGACAGACAGACACAGAAACGCCAGGTTAGTTCGCATGATCGTTAGGCGACCTCTGAGGCTAATCGTACGCTGCAAATGAGCTATTTCGTTTTCCACCTTGATTGCGTGTCAGCCATGATGATAACGTTTGTATAGAGCTCCTTTATGCCGACCAACCAACAAGGATTCCGTGGGATTTCGTGTGCGCCGCCACTAAATTCACCCGTGAAATTGTGACCCAACCTTTAGTCTCGTCATCGGCCTGTCACAGACAAATCTCGCAATCCAGGCCAACGTAACCAAAACTGTTCCCACGTGAATCAGTTTTGCCGCGAGCTTTAAACGGTTCCAATCATAACTCGTTACCTGCATCGTTCCCTCGCTACTTTTCAATCTATTCCTCCTCTACTCGACACCGGCGCGTTTGCTCATCCACGAATTTGCAGGAAGACCACTGTCAAAGTTGTGTATCATGGAATTGCTACAGTGATTCACTTCTCATGGAATTAATTCTGTCAACTAGGAGCTTTAATGATCCTGAAAAAAATTGTACCAGTTAGTCTATTGTGTACCGAAAGTGCAATATTTTTATGGGTGTATACTGTCATTTAAAACGCAGTGAGCATAATATGTTTTCAATGAGAATTAATAGGATGCCTGACCATTACTGGACATTTCTACTTGCAGCATGTATTGATGGCGCTACAGTTCATACGTAAATGTTTATGTGCAAATTAGTTTGTTCCTATATGTTTTCTTAGAATAAAGGTTTACAGTAAACTGTAATCTGTAATAACTGTTTCCTTTATCTCGATCGACAATTTGTTAATAACGAATATTAATGTTTTCGGCGCACTGGTTCGATTTAATGCTACTACTTCAGCAATTTTGCAAATTACCACAAAATTTTCAACGTTTCGGTCACTATTTAGACCATTTTCAAGAAAAATTTTTTTAAACTTTTTTGTATGATTGCGTCTGTAAACATTATTAAATTAATATATACTGTGTAATTTATATTGCCTTCCGCATAAAAAAAAACCAAATGTTCTAAGAAAAAGCAAACCTACTTGCTAAGTGAACAAATTAATTTAAACTCTTTACAACTTTATAACCCATGTTGATTCCATGTCTGTGATATACGAACTGAGGCAGACGTTAGAATTTGAATGTTTACAGACGCAATTATACAAAAAAGGAAAAAAAAATTTTTCTTGAAAATGGTCTAAATAGTGACCGAAACGTTGAAAATTTTGTGGTAATTTGCAAAATTGCTTAAGTAGTAGCATTAGATCGAACCAGTGCGCCGAAAACATTAATATTCGTTAGTAATCTGTAATGATACAAATAATTTTTCGTGTACTTTTGTCTCTGTATATTATATTGGGTCGTTCGGAAAATCATTTCGTTTTCTTAAGAGAAAATGAAAGCCAATTTTTTACCAATTAGAATAAGTTTTGTGACATTTTATTCTATGATCTCTTGCGATTTTTCAGGCAACTGAAAGATCCCATGCTCGTAGAATTTCTGTTTTTTATTAGCAAAATATTGAGTTATATGACTTTTCACGACTTTATTTGAAATGAAATTTGCACCGTATAAAAAATGTTGAAAAAAACAAAAAAAAATAGTAATCGATGGTACATCCTCTCTTTAAACAGCGCATAACTTTTTCTTTCTTGCACTACATTTTTATCCTTGCGATAATAAAAAAAGCAAAAGATGATGGAAATGCGTACTTTGATTTTGTAAATTTGATGTGATGATAAAAACATACTTGAAAGATTAGAAAGCACTACAAGGTAGGCAATTACGTCCGAAATGTCAAGATATACCACGATTTTACGATTTAAAATAAGGTTAGTAATAACAAATGGAAGCAATGCCATCTCTACACGAAAAACGAAATGAGTTTCCGAACGACCCAATACATTATTTAATTACATTCGTAATAACTGCATGAAATGTAGAATGAGAATGGTTTTAGATTTAAGACACGCTAAAATTATGAAAACAAAACTGAAATTTAACTAGTTCTATGAAACTTTGCGAGCGCTGATTCGCAGCAGAATCGGCAACGCATTAAAAGGTAGGAGATTTAAAATATGGATTGAGAAAGTTGGAAAATTCATTGTATAAACTATTCTATAAATTCCGAACTCGTGTGTAAGCGGATTAAAATGGCCATCGTTAGTTTTACATGCATTTGGAAGGAGTAATGGAATCATTTTCGACGATTTATTGAACGAGTTTAACGCATAACTTCTAACGTTTTATACACTTGCAGTTGATAACAACCTTGACAAAAGAATCATATGAGAACTGTTATAATATTTCATTTTTCTATTGTCATTTTTACTGAAACTATAAACTTAGCAAATAAAAAATTATTTCATATTAATTCTACAACTTTAAATTATAAAGATAGGATAGTAAATGATTAATTTCCAAAATATTTTCAGTTATAATTTTTTCATTAATGATTTTAAATAAAAACATCTAGTGCTTTCCATTAATTACAATTAAAACTATCCTTGCCAAATTAGTGATTAGCTAGATAAAATTCGCTTATGATAAAATTGAATTTCCAAAGTATATCCAGTTATATACTTCATTTGTTAAAGATTTTAAATAAAAACAACAATGTCAGTGCTTCCTTTAATCTATGATAAAAATTGCCATAATTAAATTATTGATAAGCTAGGTAAAATTCGCTTCTTAAGCGGCGTATAATCAGCGGAATTAAAAGACAATGATGAGCCGATTATGATACGCCAATAATAACCGGTTGATTAAACCTGCACATTTGCGAATGCAGTTTTGTTTGTGCATCGCTATTATCCGGTTCTTCGTCTGTCAGCTATTTCTGTAGCGAGAAGTGCACGCCGACCTGAAAATCTAATTAACGGGTCGCAATTACTAACCTCCCCCACCCGTATGTAATTAAGGCTGATTCTCATAACCACTGGAAGTCACAGCGAAATATACTTTCTGATGAATTTCAGGAGTCCACGCACGAACGCCTCCTTTGTAGTCATCTCTCTGTTTAATTGCGTATGAAACACCGTGAGAATGATCGTTTACCAAGACTGCGTTTTCCGGCTTTCCGATTCGCTCCATTCCCCCTTTTTTTTAATTCAACGCAGAATGCAATTACACGACTATGCCATTGCTGTAATTTCTTCTCTTGCTCTTGCCTCATTTCGCCCCGGTTGTGATAAATTCCAAGAACCGTTGGAGCAGCTCGACTTTATTAAAGCACAAAGGCATAAAGATTAAGTCGCGTAATCATTGAGGTTCATGGGCTTTAATTATGCTATCAACTTATCATTTTCTCGAAAGTACGCTTCATTAGATAATCAGAAAGAGTAAATTGAATTCAAGACAAAATACAATAGCACTCAAGAATATTGTTAATGATATTCAAACATCTAATTAACTTTTTGAATTCATAAATTAGTTTCTTAATACATAACCAAAAATTTTGATAAAAAACCTTGAATTGCAATTGAGCACAAACCGCACAATGTTCTGTTCTCTTCGGACAGAAATATAAATATGGTGGATAAAATCGTGAAAAATTTAACAATTAAGATAACAGTCGAAACAGGAAAATTAATTCCATGTAGACGGAAAGCTTTTGAAATTGCAAATGTTTTACTTCGTCAACTAAATTCACTTAAAAAAAATTTTGGTCTGCAGCAGTCTGCGAAGCTTAAGCTTATGCATTTATAATTCATGTCAATTTGCGACATATGGAATTGCATAAGCTGGACATTTCATTTTTATTCAAATAAAATCCTTGAGAGGTGAAATATATCTTCGTTTAATCGGTTTCGTAAATTTATAATATATAAATATAATATATAAATTTATAATATTTATAAAATTATATAATGTTCCACAGTCTAACAAAATACAAATGATCAAACTACTAAAACTGTTTAATAATATGTAGAGTATTTGATACAATTTTTTAGAATAAAAATCATTCAATTATACCTTACAATATATTTCAGAAGTTTCATCAAGAATTATAAAATTTTCCTTTTTGTAAACGAAAGCAAAATTGAGCTCAGGTTCTATCGAACATATGGATTTATTCAGCATATGGGTTAAATCAATGGAACCGGAAGTGCTTACTGTGCTTGCGGCCCAAGTAGCTCTCAGAATCGTTTTCAAAAATTTAGGAATTCACTTTGCTTTCGTGTCGTTGAAACGAATCAAGGAGCGCCATTTATACCACGATGGAAAGTGGTATCATAAATGTTTTTCCACCCGGAAATAAACGTCGGACCTTTGAAAAAGGTTCGCGTTATCGTGACTCCTATATTATTAATCGTCGAACAGAACATTTGAATTATAACACCGAAGTGCTTTGACCACCTTCATCCCGACATGCAACGATTTTTCCTCGTTGCAATTGACATCTCGGTTATTTAGTGTCCTTTATCTATTGATCAGCGTAAACCGACTGAACCAACAAAACTGGAGATCTTTGCCATAAAATGTTTCCAGTGTCGTTAAAACTTCTATTGTGTATGAAATTAAATTTTCCAATTGCATCGAAAGACTTGAAAACGGTTTAGTAAGTGAATTCGTTTATTATCTCTTTTAGAACATTTCAAGTAGATGTTGTGTTTAATAATTTATGTTTAATATTCATTAATTTCATGTTTAATATTTCAGTTAACCTATTATTTTGAAATATTTGTAGAATAATTATTTCCTTTGATCTCTTCTAACTTATTTATGAAATATTTCGAATTTCTTTTCATTTCCTCATCGCGCGTTGAAACAAAATAATCTATTTCGTTTTATACGTTTTGTGAGTAATTATGATGTTGTGTATTCTCCGATATAGGATGCCAGCTACGCGGAAAATACGGAGAAAATAATGAGGAGAAAATTTTATCTCACAAGAATGTCTTCCTGTCTCCAATTCTATTTTCTGCAATTATGATACTGACACGGGGTTATGCAATTATACAATTGTATGAAACGGATAATAATGCCTTTAAAGTAACAATAAATATAATTTCATCTGTGTCAGCCAATTATTTCAGACAATTGTAAAATTTCATTATCATTCATACGAAATTATACTGTTCTTTTTTAAATGTGCAACAATAAACTGAGGTCATTAAACAATTAGAAGAAGATATTAAAATATTTAGACCTGCTTTCGATGTATTTAATTCCGAATATTTGTTAGATACATACTTTCTCAGAGGATTAATGAATGTCTGACCATTATCGGATATTTCTACTTGCAGCGTGCATCGACGACGCTACACATGTACCAACGATTCATCAACAGAATTGCTATTGACAGAAATAATTTTTATTTTGCGCACAGATTCGCAGTCAACCGATCACGTTGCATGGTTCATCCAGCATTATACAGGGTGTCCCAAAAATGTTGTGTTTCCTTGAAGGGGGTGATGTCTGATTTGATTTGAAATAACTTCTTTAAGGTTCCAGCCACCATTAATCACAGTACCCCCTCCAATCAAACGGTTATACCGTTCAAGTGCATCGTTGTCGACGAAAAAAACAAACATTACATGTAAGCCGAGTAGGTCACGCCATGTTTTTCCCCCGCAGCATCGCTCGGCAAGGCAAACAGTAATCCGCATCGTTCACGTCATACGAAATCCGTTCGAGTTGGCCGCGTGTGGTTAATAAATTTGGAAGATTTGCATGCGGCTGTCCGCGCATTCCAGCGGCTCTTCAAACATCCGATTCGCTATAAATCATTCCGTGAAATGTTTGCAAAATGTTCGAGCCGTTCGGCTCGAACGAAAATCGCGGCGCGCGCGGCAGTCACGCAAGGAATCTAACTGGATGAGCAACGATTTCTCGCTCGCTTGCGTCTCATCGATATTTCAGGGAGCGTCGCGGTTGTCCCCGAAAGAAGTCACCGGCGAAAGATAGTAAATCCTGTTCCCCAACCGTCGCACGCAGCTGTTGTCTTCGGTTCTTCTGTTGCATAATACAGAAACGTTTGGCCGAGGCTTTTGGCTCTGACGTGGGCCTGCTTCGAGCATTTTAAACACAGAATTTCTGCTCCTCATTAGTATTTTCAAATTCCTTGAATTAAAGACAATCTAAACAGTCTCCGTACCTATTTCGAAACAGAAGCTGCTGTGTACAAACATGTTCGAAAGATTGTATTTTAATTTTGTGATACTATCAAATTATGCATATTAATAAGACAGAGTCTACTTTATTGTACTAGAACAAGGGAAGTATACAAAATAGACCGAAAAAATCTTTTTTTATTTTATAATCCTTTCAGATACTATTAAATTAGGTTACTGAGAGTGACTTACTAGTTCTCGATTGAAATTGTTATTGCTATTGCCAAGTTGGTTATGAAATTCATATAATAGGATTCAACGGTAATTATTAGGTTTTCGCATAAATACTCATTGCAAATGCAGATAACCGTGATTAAATAGATGCCATTTATAATCAACGATTTTATAACTGATTAATTGTAAGACTATAGTTTGTAAATAAATGAAGTAAAGATATTGAAGATAATTGATTTCGACTTTGAAGCAGCATACATTCACTGATTAAAAATAATTAATATCGACCGACAGTAAGCAAGTAATTACCGAAGTATTAAATTCTAAAGTCCAAAGGCAAATGAAATTTTCGTCGAGGTCTTCAGCTGCTTTTCAGTTATTGAAAGTCTTCTTTCGTAAGAACTTGTCAAGATGCTTAAAAAGGTTGAGGTTGCAGTCCGGTAAAGAAACTAGATGGAAATAAAGTCTCACAGCTCGGTTCATTGAATTTCTACAGAATCATTTGATGAAGATGCGCTGAAACATTGTCACGAAGCAATAAAAATAGATACTTTCCAATGGACGTTTTTATTTAATCATTTTATCTAATATCGTGTTGTAGGGATTGATCGTCTCCAGGCAAAATGATTGGTGATTGTTGTTTGCACTTTCTGTTGTTTTGTGTTCCATTCTGAACGTTTTCAATAAAAACTTTCGAATTTGTTTTCCTCTTTTTGACAGCTTCGAATGAACTACGCGAAACGATGAAACTAGAACCATTTATATAAATCAATAGAGCGAAGATATACATATATATGTATATAAGTTCGTTTCTCATCCAATTTTACGCGAGATAATAGATGGACAGTTTAAGATATTATTTTAATAATTTTATTCGTTCTTTAAAATTATTTGGCACGTACCTATATCGATTAAGATTTGCATACTTCTCTCGTTATCTAATAATTTTTATGAATAATTTGACGCTGAATATATACAAGTTATTTTACAATGCTATCAAAATATTGTTTTAGGTTTGTAACTGAGTAAACTATTGCCTCCACTCTAAGATATTGTTTTAAAACTGTAAGTTATTAAATTATTGATATGATTGTAAAATATTCTTTTAGAATTATAACTGTTATTTTATTGGTTCCATAGTAAATTGTTATTGTGCTAATTTATAATTCTATCGTTATTTCGTTAACTCATGACTAACTTTTATCTAGCACACACACACACATTAGTTTTTCTTATCTCGATCCCTCGACTACGAAACCATACTGAGTCCATAGGAATACTAATTCTGTGTAGCAAAAGTTTATATGGGATTAATTTTAGTCATTATCCCAAAGTATATACATATAATGTTTCATACCCTCGTCCGCTTTGCATTTATCGATTATGCGTTTTGAACAACGAGAAATTCACAGTTGACACTCCTGGAAGCATCGCTTATCATTGGTGTTCGCAACTCTCTTGTGGAATGCGTTTTAATTTATAACTTGGCAGTCGAAGTGAAATGGCGTTTCGGCTTATGTTAGGATAATCGGTCCAGATCGTAATATGGTGTGCATGAACTTTTCATTTAGAATGATCGCTCGTAATATGCCGGTTTCAGCGTGGAGCGCCCCTACAGATCTGATAGCACTCATGACAGTTTGTGACCAATTCCTCTTTGAACTAAGCGATTGGCTAGTTCAGGGTGAAGCCTGATTGCTCCTGTGAAACCGAAATGCTGTTTAGACTAACTGCTACTGACAACGAATCTGAGTGCTTCTGATTATTCTTGTTGGCTGAGCGCTTGATTACTCTGTACCGTCCACCTGTGACGCGAATATGTACTCTGGCAGAACTTCTACCGTGTCGCCATATCGCAATTTTGTAATCTCCAAAATCTAGTACAAACTATAAAAGTGTACAAAAATCCATAATCTAATACAACTCAAACTTCCTATCGAGATTTCATTTAATTATCTCCTTGTCTTGCGATTTTCTTCACAACTACCATAATTAGATACTTTGTTGAAATGAAATGAAATTCCATGTGACGAAAGGTACTATTTATTTTTTAATTCACTATTTCGGTAAGATTAACAATGAATTTTCGTACCAATTCAAAGCACATATGCTTTAGGAATGATAATAGAAATGGTGCTGGAAAAAGCAATATTTCACTTTAATATGTAAATTATAAACAATTATACTAATGTTCTATACGAAAAATGAAAATTTCTATGACAGAATAGTGATATCTACACTGTGGATATTACTGTAAAATAAAATATTTAAATATTTAAATACCTATTGGATCCACTGTATAGAGTATAGAGTGAGTGCAAAATGTATTTGTACGCCCTTTAAAATAGAATAACTTTTTTATAATTGTATCAAACGACCTGATTTTTTATAATCAATTAGAAGCATTGGTTTACGAAATGATATGCAAAAAAGATTTTCCAAATTATTATAATTTACAAGGTTACATGCAAACATAAAAAAGACATTTTTTAAAACTTTTTTATTTGGGCCCTTGAAGAAAATTTAGGATATATGTTTTATAGGATATATGTAGATCTATAGCAGTTACACACATGCTGAAAATTTCATCGAAATCGATTAACATACACACGAGCTACAAGCGGTTAAAAGTTGTGAAAATTGTAGTTTTACACGACTTTTGATCAGTTTCTGCTTAAAATCCACAGAATCGTACATCTTTCGATGCGTATCGTTTTCTCCTGCGTCAACCGATTTTGATGAAATTTTCAGTATGTGTATAACTAACATAGATCTACAAAAGATATATTTTAAATTTTCATTGCGGGCCCAAATAAAAAAGTTTTAAAAAATGCCTTTTCTATTTTTGCATGTAACCTTGTAAATTAATATATTAAATAATTATTTGGAGAACCTTTTTGCATATCATTTCGTAAACTAATGCTTCTAATTAATTATAAAAAAATTTCGTTACAACAATCGTTTGTTACAATTATAAAAAAGTTATTCTATTTTAAAGGGCGTACGAATACTGTTCATACTCATTGTATATTACGTGTTAATATAAGACAAGGGATTGGATTGACGGTGCAAAACAAAATGTACGTATGCTTGACTCTCGAATTAAATGGAGGGAGTGCAGATTTGTTAAATAAACGTGTGCTCTACACGTTTTTTTACGAAACCGCCTCGCTTCGCAAGTCTCTAAACCAATGGTCTTATTAGTTCCGTGTGCAGTGGGCGACAGACTAATAGACTGACACACCATTCTTCGAAACCACGTATCTTGGTTTGGACGGTTCGTTCGTTAATCGAACACGAAAGCAATCAGGAACAGGTGGCACTCTGTACTCACTGCAGTGCAATCGTCGTGATTAAAGAAATTAGCGGCACCGCCGTTCTCTGATACACCATCGATAAATAAGGATTACGTGTAATCGCACCGAATAACCGGCGGTACTTTTTACGTTTTAAAAAAGACAAAGACCGAGCCTGCAAAACGTAGACGATATCCTAGCCCGCAAACTCAATTAATTTTACACTCTAATGTGTCCAGGAAAAACGAAGGTAAAATGCATGGAAATGCGTGCGCGGTTCCAGCGCGGTCGATGGATACTATCTACCGGGCTTTCATTCTTTTTAATCGTTGCATTGTGCGTGATATTATAATTGGAATTCCCTCTGCCATTCTTTTTCACGATTCCTACTCTTATTGTGTACCGTTTGATACGTCCAATGTCGCATCTAATACAAATTGGTCATACTTTTCATCTGGAACTGAAAACGAATGTCCATGATAAAATAGTAATTATTGTTATTGCTCAAGTTAATCCGTTATATAGATTCCATTGTTTTCTTTGATGTTATGCCGCTGGTTTGTGAATTTTTGTAACATTATTTGCAAACAAATATAGCGAACGTGTTAATACAGTTTACTTTAGCCGATATTGTTGATTGACCAATCCGATTTTTGGGTATTGTTACTATTTCATATGAATTCACTCTATTTGCCATCGGTGTAAATATTACAGCCCACTCAGTGACTTGTTTAATCCGTTTTAACTTTTTAGCTTAACTATTCATCTTTCTATATTCTTTCTTTACTCCATAATTTTAATTCTCAAATAGCTAAACGTCGTATTAATTCAGCTTACTTCTTTCAATTTACCTTTGAAGAAATAACGAGTTTAAGCTTGTTTGTTTGACAAATGTGTAGGAGGGATTATTGATAAAATTTACGAGAAGAATTATGAAAGAAGAACGGAAATTATAAGATATCATGTGCAAATTTATAAATAGATAAAATCAGAAATTGAAGGAGGTGAGAGAAGGGAGAAGTAGCTTTGAAGATAGAGAGATTGGTTCATGTTGTGAAAAGATGAATGAGCCTGATAGGACTGAGCAGATAAACAAGGTAATACCGAGACTTGTCAGATCTAAAGTACTAGACCCTGCATTTAATTATTTTCTGAAGACAATATAGATAACTCGTCTAATATTATATGAACAACAAAACTGCAAAGCATTTAATTACATGTGACGAGATTTAGCTTTCATTACAAATTACTGATATTAGTACTGATTTCTATGAGTATCACAAATAATTATTAGATTGCAGATTTTATACATTTATGACAAAGATGAGTAAGTGGGATAAAAGACAGTGAAAACAACAGAAAAATTAGTATTGTTAATATAATTAATATAGTTATTGTTTTATCTTCAATTTTTTAAGTTTATCATGTGAAAAAGTACATTTTTATTTCTACTACTTGTAATTAGTGTTGATAACGTTTGTTCTCCATAAAAATCCTCAGTCCACCGATAATACAATAATTTTAGCTATCTGTCTGAATGTATCATTATGGAAAAATCTTATTCTACTTTGATTCCTCAGTTATCAATTATTCAATACTGAACTATATTGCAGATTGTATCGATTACCCATTAAGCTAATTCACGTTAATTCCCGTAAATGGGTTAATTACCATACCTTTGGGAGCATAATGAGATTCCTCTTACCTTTTGATATTATTCTAAAAATTAAAGTCCGGCCATTATAATACAATACTAAAATATATCGTAAAATATACGGAACATCTATTAAGATCGTTTAAGCTGATTCTAGTAAATGGGATAATTATCAAACCTTTAGAATCTGAATTAATTCTTAATCATTATAACGAAATACAAAAATAAGTCGTAAAGTATACTGATTACTCATTAAGATCCTTTACGTTAATTCCAGTAAGAGGATTAATTAACAAACCTTCAGAAACGTAATTAAATTCGTCTTTCGTTTCGTCGTTAGCTTATAAATTAATTCTTAGCCCAGCACTATAGCGACTAGTTATTAAATCGTTTACATTGATCCTAGTAAATGATCTAATGATCTTCCTTCTTGAAAATGATCTTCCTTGTAATTATCATTATTTTAAAAATGTTTATTTAGTTGTAATAACATAATAATTTACGCAATTATTTCCTTTGATTCGTGTAAATAAAGATTAAAGTTTTAGAACTAAAAATTAAAATTATTGAAATTGTTTATACGTGAACTGCGAATTTATGTATTTATAATGAAATATAACCTCGATAGTGTAGCCATTAGTAATGCGGGATTAAAACGGACACTTATCTGTTTCTAATTATTTTTGCACAGGTAACTTTGCGCGGGAGCAAAAGCTGCTGACAGGAAACGTCTTCAGCAACCATAACGCCACTAATACGCCGACGTTCGAGACGAACGTTCCACGAAACGTGACAACGGCGGTCGGCCAGACCGCTTTTCTACATTGCAGGGTTTATCAGTTGGGTGATAAAGAGGTAAGTGGATTCATATGTAACATCCGACCGGACAACGATTCTCTCCGGAAACGAGATACGCGCATCGCTTCCTTTTTATTTCCTGCTCGCATTATGGCAAGACAAGCCTCCAGATTCTGGAGTCTAGAACGATAAGATTCGGTTAATAAGGTTAATAACTAGACTGCAGACGTTTATACAATTTGCAATTGATGCAGACGAATTTTAAGAATATGGAACAGAAGCCATAAATATTGGGTTGGAAAGAAAGTTCGTAGCGTTTTCAAATTAAGAATCGAAGATTAAATTAAGGTATTTATTCAATAACACGAGAAGTTACCTCGAAAATGACAAAAAGTAATAGAACAGAATGGAAAATATGTTATTGAATAAATCTAAGAATAAATATCGGAATTTTAGCTTTGAATTTTAATTTACAAACGCTACGAACTTTCGTTCTAAACCAATACATAATGATCCGCAGTCTATTAATAACTAAGATACTGAGAAAATTCATTTTTGAAAGCGTTGCAAGAATGAAATAATTTTTGAAGATCTGGACTTCCCTGTGTATGCACCAAAGTCTTATTGCGTGATCAAAAATGAGTCAAAGTAGAAATCTCCGATTCACGAGGGAGGAAAACGAATCAGAGAAGATGTCTTTGTTGCTTTTGGAAACAAAACCGAAAAGAAATCTCTGACGTTTTTGAGAGAGGAACGTTTGAGAGAAAAAGTCTCTATTTCGAGGGCGATGCGAAACGTACTGTACTTGCAAGCTTCTAGAGCTGGTTAGAACCAGTACATGAAAAGTTCATGAAAAGAGATGGCCAGACAAACGCCTCCATCCAGAATTCCATTTCTCGAGGAGTAAATTTCGCCCTGCTCTCTAGCTCCGAAATGGAGCAGCTCGACTAACTATGGAAATGTCTCTGGATGAAGACATTGGACTGGACCACTCCTTTCATGAATCGTCGCCGAATATCGGAACTAATCGTTCTGGGATCTGCAAGTATGGTTGGTTACAGCTGCAATTGCAATCGAAACGAACGAGCGAAGCTGAGGCAACAATTATTTGGCATGTTGTGCTATGGAAGTTTATAACCTTACAACGAACGACCCCGAAGAGATACGTATTTCTTAAAATTGCAATATCTCTGTAAAAATGTTAAACTTATTACTAGACAGCGGATCTTTATGCAAAATATTTTGCATTGATTTTGGAAAGCACAAATAACATAAAAATTGATTTCATCCTTAATGACTTTGTTACATTAAAAGCAGCATTACAACATTCTTGAATTTTTAAAATCTTTTACTGTTTTATATTCCACCCAACTAATGTTTTCATAAATGCATAAAGATCCACAGTCTACTAATTACTAATAAAACTAATTAATGTAGGAAACGGTGGTTATTGACACAAAATCAAAGTAGATTAATATGAAAGTTGGGAATTGTTCTGTTATCGAGAAATATTATTGTCCACTCATTAATTCATATTCGGGAAAAACCACCGTAGAAATTTTAATTAGCAAGAATAATTCTATTTTAAAATACACGTTGATCAGAGAACAGAAGAATGTGCCATGCATAAAAGGGTCCAGTGTTATATCAAAGGTAACCCTGCAGCTCTGTTGCGGTTCGGTTCGCTTTATCGTTTTTCAAAATCTCCGATCCGAGGTATGCATTCACGGTGGCTGTATGAATCTGAGAGGCTTCTAGGATAACATTACCGCAAGGCTGTCGTGCGGTTTCGGTGCCGGGTTGTTCATAGAATATGCATGACGCGTGTTTCAAGAGTGAAACAACCTGAGAGACGGGGTAAATATGCGTGTAGTCATCGAATTTTATTTTCATTGTTCCGTCGGAAAACGGTGATTACGCGCGGACACATAGCAATTTGTCTGGGGAGGAAAAACGTTTTTCGGTAAAATGTTATTGTTGAATAACATTGACACGTGTGTGCTTAAACGGTATTTGCAGTGAAATCTGTTATTATGCTTGCGATAATAGAGTCCTGTTGGTTTTATAAAATCCTGTCCAATCAATAATGGAACGGTAAAAAATTACAGAATTTCTATTAGAATTTGTTTGTTTAGTTTTAAACAAGTCAATTTTTGTTGTAGTTGCTTGGGAAAAGTTAGCGAAAGAAACATTCGTTTAAACATAGATTTATTATTAATGAAATTCCCATCTAACGTGGTGTTCAATTTTTTATTCGTTGATACAACAGTTAAAATGGACTACATCTACCCTGTGATTTTTTTCTATAAATGGAAAAATTGCTGAGTGAACTGGACAGTGTATTATTCAAACACCACAGAATCGAAATTTTCCATAAGATAAATATTGAATTTGGCGCTACATAGAGAATTTTTCGATATATCTATTACATGTTCACCATTTTTTTGTGGATATTGGGATATAGTGAACACGTACGACATGTTATGTGATATGAATACGTGAGATCGAGCATACATATATGTATGTAAATTCCTGCCTTCTCTGTATGAAACACGTAAACATCGTCAATAAAGTATTACCATCGCGTATCTAAACAAAATAACACATAATTTGATTAAAATTTTGTGGTTTATTATTTAGCCATTTTTGGATTATTATTCAGCCATTAGAAATTAACATTATTAATAACATAGCTACATTGCAGAAACTGTACCAAAAATTTCGAGTAAGCTAGAGCTCCCTCGTTCACGACAATATCAGAGATCATCGTCAGAAATAATGCACGGGATATACGTATGCAGACCCGTTGATACGATAGCCCCACGTCAGCACGATTTATTCATACTTTCATCATTAAAGTTTAATCAAACCGTACGATCTTTACGTGCCGTGCGCTGGCATGAGTTCGGAGAACGTGCATAGCAGTGCTATTTGTTGAAGTTTCAGTAAATGCGAACTTTCGAACTATGGAGATCGAGGAATTACACGGGAAGATTTGATACAACGAAATCCGGTAGAACTGGGATACCGGTGTCTCGAAAATGTTTTTCGATCTACCGTTAACATTTGCGTAATTATTACGAAATAATTTTGTTCTAATTACGAAAGGGAAGCAGTTGCCCCATTCTATTGTAAAGTTCTGATAACGCTGGTGACAATAATTTTAGGGTTGCTGATAACCTTCAACGAATTTATGGAAAGTATGTTTGTGTGTTTCATAGAAAATATATTTTTAAATGTGTTAAACTATAATTCCAGTGACAACTTTGCAAAATATTCAAACTTGTACATAATACTTGTTTCACGAAATGCAATACTATTGTGTGCTAACAAATTATTATTTATTTATTGCTCTAAACCAAATAACATTTATGTAGCATAGGGTGTTGATAATTTTTCGTTCCACTGGAGAATGTAAAAAATATTTTCATTTCGGAAGTAGATTAATTAATTTTCACGCGAGTAATAAATATCTCAGAATTTAGATATCTGCAATAGTTTCGAAGAAAATAGCTTATATTAAATGTCTTACATAGTGCAAATGATCCATCACCAAACCGTAATGTAAATTGAATATACATAATTTCAATCTGAGTGTGAAATTCATTGAATTCTAAGCTTCTCAGTAAGCTTGCGTTGGCTGTAACTAATAGCCAGTAGTCAATCGCCTCCCAAGAGATTCCAATTAGTCAAATTAATCTGGTCAACTACCAGCATGACGATCATTTACGATCAATACAGTAAACGATAGTCACGCGCGCGTGTGATATTGGAAAATATAGTTGCGTCATAAAATAATCATATTAAGTAGGAAACATATTACGCATACATAAGTTTCATTATTTTATCAAGTCTGTCACCTATGTTATGACTATTTCTTCAAGTTTTACTTACTGGTAAATTATACTTTCGATTTTAAAACCGAAACAAAATGATTATTCTTCTGTTATCAATATCGAAGCATTAAAAAAATTTTACTAGGAAATTATACATCAAATTAAATAATTTTGTACTGGGGCGTTGCAATTATTGTAGGTGTGAAAAATATAATACTGGGAGGGGTTAATTTTGTATATAATCATTGGTGCAATGTAGAAACATAAACGTAACAATTACGTGAACAGTGTACGCGATTTAACGTCTTTAAGACGAGCACACTACGAAGAATGCTTGCTCACGTCGCAGTGATGGAGGAAAATTTGGAAACAAAACAAACGCTCTGCTCTGCAGGGAAGAGCTCTCTGAATCAGTCGACTGGACACCTTCGAGCTCTAGATACAGCTAATTTCTGTTCTGCCCTCCGGAAACATTGCTCCGCCACTGCGAATTGTAACAGCGGAGCTTTTCAAATTTCAGCTGCATTGTAGAATCCTACCTTTCGCTGGTAATTGCATCCAATTTCAGCATGCATTGACTATGCAAGAATACGTTTGTCAAGTCAACTGTCGGGCTAGCGACCCTAAAAATTCTACGACATCAAAGTAATTCATTACTGGAAACCAAAACTAAAAAGCAAAGATTCTCACAATAATTACTAAATAATTGCAAAAATTCCTGTTCAGAAAACGCCACAATAGTCTTTTTAAAATCGAAGATCAAGAGTTGAGAATTTCTCAATAAATTATTCAAGAGTGACAGCAACGTTATTCACGATTTAAAAGATTTTTAGAGTTAATATAACAATTTCTGAAATCATTATTTAGGAGGTAATTATCGATCTTCTTTTACACAGAACTCAGTGTTAAAAAAACCATTATTTTGCGAAACTTACAAACTATCTTTTTTGGATTCCCTAGAGTTGATAAAGTAAAAGTTTCTAAAATTCGACCTTTTCGTTGAGAATGATTATAGAATGATTCATTTACGTTTTATCACGCCCCACTTGGCACCAATAAGAGGTCCGAAATTCGAATGACGCGGTTCTTTTGCAAAGCTGGATTCGTTCGACCAAAACGCGAAGAGGTCGGCGAATTCCTAAATTTAAAGATGCGATCGATACTTGTTCTTGAACCGGCAATTCTGACCTCTTGTCAGGCTCTGCTAATTGCCTCATTCGTCGACCATCAATGGCTTCAAAAGGATAGGGACGCCCACTGACAAACTGTGACCTAATTAGGAGGGGCGAAACGGCATTCCAACCGGCGAATTCGAAACCCTCGAGAGACTGGCAACGATAAAAAGAATAGTGAGGATTTCAGCACGCACCAAGCACACCTCATAATTCTCTGCCATTTCTTCCGTGCAATTTGCTTAACTTGAATTTTTTAAGAACGGTCTCGGACTACGGGCCACTTCCCGCAACCCGAAAATGAAATTAGGATGTATCTGTCGGGCATCTCTCGTCCGAGATAACGACATCACATTTTCTTTTATTATCCGTTTACGTGCCATGGTCGCTGCCACTTAGTATATTTCATGTGAAGAACAAAATTCGGCCTCGGAGTACGGCAGCAGGAATTCCTGAGATTTTCTGAAAAGTGGTGTAATGGAGTCTTGCACAGATTTTTTATTAGAAAAGTACAGAAACCCCGGTTTTATTTTTGAATTTATTTTTAGTTTTCAATTTATTTTTATATACGTGAATTTATCTCTGCTGTTTTTACTTTTCAAGGACAGTAATCAAATTCATTTTCCTTTCAGCAGACAGACAATGCGTACTCTAAAATTGCTCCAACCAAGTTTCCATTGCGAGACAAGACAGCCGATGATTTAAGCGAGTTTAATTGAACTTAGATAATGAGTTAAGCTTTGAGTACGTTTCCTGCATTTTCTTATCAAGCACTTCAGGAGGGAACAGTCTGTTTCCTTCGAAATATCTATCTCGAGTGTCGATTTTACAGTTATTAACCACTTCATTGCAACTATCTACGAGGAAATAATTTTCATTTTCTACAAAGATACTTGTATAATACTTAATTACACTCCTGCTTCCGTTTGAAGAGAATTAAATACTGATGGTTAAAATTACTGAATAAAATATTTGATCAAGCAAACAATATATGCAAAAACGTAGTAAAAATATAAATCTGAATGAAAGTCTAATCATTCTAATTCAGAAAATAAAAACATAAAATATAAACTTCTGTTTTCCCTCACTAATAAATTTATCAGAAGAAATAGATATTCTATGTTAGACTACGTTTACTGCAGGTATTAATTTAAAAAATAATGTTCAAATATTAATTACATATTTTTCGTTTCGACTTAAAGAGAATAAATATTACTTATGCGCAAGCTTTGTCAATCGTTTTCTCGTGTCATTATAATGCAAATTCGTTGTTGCATTCGTATGTATTGTTTCGAATTACAATAATCTTGTCACAATTACCCTTGTTTCAAGAACAATGCGTTTCGCGATTTTGTAATTTATATAACATTCCCTTCTCACCTTTAAATGTAGGACGCACAAATAACCTTTACTCGTTCATCTGTGAAACAGCGGTAATAAATGGAGCACTGTATTAAATTCAGAAAGCAAATTAATTGATTTCCACGCAGCAAATGCCGATAAATGTATTCCAATCTGCCGAAATTGTGTGGGTAGAATAATTAATATGTAACTGATTATGTATTTCCTCTAAGCAGATTTCCTCTAAGCAAATCCATCCTAAATGAGCGAGCAATTCACAACAGGAGCAAGGATACAAACGTAATTTCCAAACTACAGGAAACGGAATGTATGAAATCTCTTTCTTACTCGAAATAAACTGTTTGATGTAAAATTGCTAGCCAGAGTTGGGAACATTTCATTTGAAATGAGATAATAAATAATCATTTGAAATAATGACTTAGTTTTTAAATACTTTAATATTTTCATTTGACAAATAACATAAAAAATTAATTTTCATTTGGCGTTTAAATCAAATAAATTATTTTCAAAGAATATTTTATTTGAATAATTTTTTATTTCAATTTCATAGTCCAAATAAAATAATTTGATTATTCCAAATGACATGTAGAAATGATATATTGGGTTGGAATGAAAGTTCGTAGCGCTTGTAAATTAAAATTGAAAGCTAAAATTCAGATATTTATTCATAGATTTATTCGATAACATATTTCCCATTCTGTTCTATTACTTTTTGCCATTTTCGAGGTAACTTCTCGTGTTATTGAATAAACATATGAATAAATATCTTAATTTTATCTTCGATTCTTAATTTAAAAACGCTACGAACTTTCTTTCCAACCCAATACATATTAGTTTTCAAATATATGATTTCGATAATATCCGAGCCTGTTAATAGCTGAACCAAACAGCACAAATACACCAAAAATAAGCGAATAATTTAAAATAGAAGCACGAGTACGAATATAATTTACTAAATACAACGAACAAAATGGAAGAAATATTTGTCTGAGGTAGCAAAACCATCTAAATAGAAATTGCATTTCCAACTGACTTGCTGCAACATGATTTTAGTATCGAATGGCTATTGCTATTGGCATCGAACTGATTGTGTTATTGCACAGAAGAAACGGGAACGATACGGATAAGGAAAGTTTCTCGCAATACAGGCCGCTGATTCTTCTATCGTGATGACGTTAATAACGCACGACGGCCTGTCCAATGCTATTTAGAATGTTCCGGAATTTCGACAGAGTGTTTACACCGCCATATTATGTCAGTGGTTTAGTCTCGCTCGAAATCGGAACATTAACTACGTTTGCACGTGCGGCGGCGGCGACTTCGCCTCTGGCTTACGCGGCTTACACAGGCCGCCCATCCGTAAAATGGGACAAAGCATCTGCATTGCTAATTTTGTGTATGACGTTAGATCGCACGTTTCCTGACCCGGCACAAGGTTTCAAACCGGAGATGTTATTTATTTTATTCGAATGCGCCGGTATTGCATGCAATTACTCCTTTTTATTGCTTCGTCCATCAACGAACCCTGAAGAGATCGAAAAGATTTTCCGAGCCTGCCAGATGGAAAATAGCAAATTTACTTTATCGTTATTGCTAGTGCGATGGAGAGAACTATTTATTCTTATTTGTGTTTATACGAGTGACCGTAATAAATAATTAGGAAAGAAACAGGGATAACAGGTGGAGCGAGGAAAGAAGATTGCGAGAAAGCGGAAAATAAGAAAAACGATAAACAAACAGATTGTATCGGACAGTAATTGATTGAAAGCATAATAAAACGTCCTTGATTTTACTATTGCTACATATTGAAGTATCAATTTCACTTTAGTAACCCCTGGGGGATGAAGGGGACGATTCTCTCTATCCATCAGTTCCAAAGTGTTATAGATATGTTATTTACCTTGTCCGAGACATTTCAAAATAATTGTTTCTTGTAATTCATGTCTTTAAAATTCACTTCGTATACTTTGGATTTCTTGATGGTTACAATCAATAATTATAAACTACTTTTTTTAGAATATTATTTGAAATTAAAATGTTGTCATTATCTCGGTTTCTAAAAGTTTGTAAGTATGCAATTAATATTTTTAAACAACATTATTTAGAATATTGTTTGGAATTAAAATGTTATTTTTTTTTATCTTGGTCTCCGATGGTTTATAAGAATACAACTAAATAAATATGCTAATCTGTAAAATGTAAAACCTAAAACGTAAAAAAGAACATTATTATATACATTTCACATACTGTAATAAGGGATTTAAAACAGTGCCAAAATTGGATAAAAAATCCTTTTTATACTGATACGTACCGAATAGAGAAAACGCTCGCGGCTATTGATTTTTATATGACGAAATATAAAATCCTGCGTGATAATTTTTTGCTCAACGGGTGCGTTCTAGAATTAATGGCCAAAAATGAAATTATCCGTGTAGCACTGCGCTTGCACTCGACATGAAATGGGACAAATTCGAACACATATTTTTCCAATAATTTTGCACAAAGACTTTTTTCCGCGTTTATGCGTTAGCTCGTGGGTAAGTGTGAACGACGCAAGGTATTGTTTAACTTTTCATTACTGAAGAGATTTATTAAAATTTTATAAAAAGTGTCCGGAATAAACTGCTTCATTTTAATCTTTATAAAGCGGACGTCTTTGACAATTATATAATACAATTATATAATTTTATTCTGAATTTTTCAAACATATTTTCATAACTATTTCTTCTAATTTCATGTTGTTGCAACAGATATTAATAATTTATTCGTTTAAAGCTAAGTAGATGGTACCTTTGAAAAGTTGGGTCAGAATAGACCCAGACGCAGCTATCTAAAAGTCAGCACCATTAAATTATTTATTATTTATTAAAATGAGACATCAGTATTTTTTCGTAAGTAAATTACAAAAATACATTTAATGGAATACATTCGGGATGAATTATTTCGACCGATCCAGTAGTATTAATACATATTAATCAGACGAAGTGCTCCCGTATAATCTGTCAGTATTTCAAGTGTCAAAATCGATTCGTAAAATATTGGGTTGGACGAAGATTGGAAGTTCATTTTATTTTCCGAATGCTATTAATGCAATGACATTAAGTTATTAACTGAGTAATTTGATACTCGCCGTTAAAATTGAGATGAAACTTACAGTTGTGTGGAACGTACCGAAAAGGCCTCGCTATTTTCGAAAGTTTAATTCGAACGGGTCCTCCGGAGAATATCACAGAACGAAGTTGCGCGAGTAAGATGACGGGGGTAGGCATGCTCTACGTAATTTGATCGCTTCGAAAGAAGCCCCTTGGCTCTTCCCTCGTTTCCCATAAACATCACTTGGGAGATGTTCCGTTTCGTTTAGCGGCCTTCCAAGAAGGACGCATCAATCGCACATTGAAAAATGAAACAATTTATTTGATCACCATGATATTCGAGTCTCCGCTCTCTATCTCTCTCTCCCTCCTTATTACAATTTATGGATAGACCGTGTGGCTATTAATTTCAACAATTGATTAAATTAGTCTCCGATTTTTTGACGATTTCTTTTTTTAATCAACGATTGACGAATAACTTCATCAATCGATTGAATCAATCGTCGATTTTTCAATGACTACCTTTTTTCCTAATCAATCCTGATTAAAATTTTAATTGATTAATGCCCAACTCTGGATTGAAGGAGGAGGCGTGTAATACAATCGTTGTACAGGCGGTATGAGATTGATTCCACATGAAAAAATAAGTAAAAAGTGCACAGTAATTTTTTTTAGGGGTCTCGCGTTCGGGAAAATCAAATTTCAAAATTTGTCACGTACAGGTGTCTATAGCTAACATCTGACTGAACGCGGATTGTAATATCGACAGGAGATTATTCTACGTGGAAAAATAAGTAAAAAATGCAGAATGAAACTTTTTCGTTGGAAACATCGTTCTCGGTAAAAATCCAATTTAGAAAGATCGTTGGGTGGACTTGCAATGCCCCGGTAGAATATGTGCGAACTCGATTATTTCAGAAACGATGGTGGAAACAGAAAAATACTATTCTATAATTTAGATGTACTTTCGTGTATGTTGATTGTACCATTTGCTGTTTCATCCAAGTTCCATATTTCATTTTTTCGGAAATGCGATATTCGATAGAAAAGTTTTGTAAGGTTTTCTATGTATGCGTTGTATGGCGCGTATGGCGCGCGGCTGTCTCTGTCCGAACGTTACGTCGCTTAGAACGTGTATAATATGTTAACACTAATTAATAACCTACCATCACCGGTCAAAATGACCGATTCCAGATTTTTTATTTTACGATTACTGATATAATAAAAATAATTTCATAAGAAATGATTGTATAGATATCTTTAGTGGAGCACATATTACAATAGGAGTTGCTCTAAATAAAATCAATCTTGTCATTTTTATAAGGGAACATGTACCAGTTACTTTTAAAACTTGGTAGGTTTACTGTTAATCAAATATATCATTATCTTTATATATTTTATCCTGGGCACATTCATTTAATTAACTAACAAGTTTTCGTCTACGTTTTTACGAATTTTACGTAAACTAATCCATTTTCGTTGTTCATGTGACACAAAACTGAAGCAGATTATTTCCTTATTTCGACGATTGGAGAGCATAATGAACGATTTGTTGATAGCGGCGAAAAAATTCATGTATTCCGAAAAACAAATAAGGAATGCTGCTTTCAGCATAATACAGTTCTGGAAGTCGATTAAGGTTCCTGCTTCAAAGTTTTGGCATCTCGACGGTCGTTACAGAGTTTTGATTGCTTAATGAGCTCGTTAGAGCTTCCTGAATTTCGAAGGGCTTCCTGTGACGTAGAAAGGTTGCAGCCATCTGTTTTTGCAAGTTTCATTTACACACAAGCAACATTTCAGGCTACGAAGAGCAGACAGGTTAAACAGGTACATAAATAAGAAGGAACAAAAGGAAACCTTGTAGCGTAAACTGCTGGTTAGCGTTCCTTCATGAATTACATAAATATACTGCATTAATATTAATGCTCAATTCATTCTTTCATAAAATACAGCGTAAATTTATTCATTTTTACTGCATGTCCGTATACTATATCCCTCTACGTATTTATGAATAAATTACAAAATGCTTTCTAAAAAACCAAACACGGATAATTTCATTTAATTTCTATGTAATGTAGCAGATTATTAATTCATTATTAAAGGAAACTTTGTGAATAGGATACTTCATTCATGCAAAGCTTTCTTTACAGGATCTTATTAACTTTTCGAAGGTTTTGTAATTAATAGACAATTTCCAAACGGTTAACAAACTACCCAGCACACTAAGACGGTCACAAAGTTGTTTTAACAGTATTCTCTCTGCCTGTTCGTCAAAAGAAATGAATGTAAAGGAATATAGTATGGAGATCCCAGAATATTTGAACATTTTTCGGGAATCAAAAAGGTAGTGCTGAATCGACTGTATATTAAGTTTATTAAATTTATCTGTGAATACACGTGCTTCTCACGCAATATTTAATGCTGAAGTGAATGGAAACAAATGAACGTTGAATAGCTATTAACAATCAACTGGCAGACATGAAAAGAGGAGGCATGTGCTTAAAAACTCTGCGCGTGCATACGTTTTGCATACATAATCAAGTCAGTTCATTCAATGCTACGATAACAAAGGAATTTGAAACAAATTGTTCCAAACTATCTACTAATTTACACTGCTATTAGCTTTAAGCTCGATTAAATATGACAATATGTACTTTCGAGCTCGATACGAGCGACTTTCAGTATCATTTCGCAATTTTTTTCGTTTATTCAAATTTGTAAATTGGAAAAACTGCCACGTTGATTTAAAAGACAATCAAAGTTTCTTCGGTTTTGCAGTCATTTCCCGGGTTTCCCAACAGGTTTTGTCGATCAAATTATAATTCCGCGGATGAATAACGCCGTTTCTCTTCAGCACAGCTCGGCGCGAATAGAGAGCATCTATGCGTGCGAAACTCTAAAAATGAAGTGCACTATTCCTGTTTTGCAGCGTTTACTCGCCGCTTTTAATTTGTTCCTAAATTAAGCCGAAACAGGACCGAACGTTCCGAACCATAAAGTCTCGTGGAAGCCCGAAAAAGAACAGAAACTGTGGTCGTAGAATATAATAAATGGCGTGTAATAATAACGGACGCAATTGATGGAACAAATGCAGCCAGCTATACTTCGCGGTGTCGCCCATTTAGGTTATTTTTCTAAAAACTGTCCGTCTCGAAAAAAATTCATGTGAACCAATAATTTTGAAATAGAGAACAAAATTGTTGACATTAACATCATGTGACATCAACATGACGAAAACATTATGACATGTATGAATGGTGTAATAAATAAAAATAATAATATTATTGCTTGTTACGTATACAATTTTAATTATATAATAATAAATTAACAAAATTGTTTCATACAGAAATGTATGAATAGCGTAATAAATAAAAATAATAATATTATTGCTTGTTACATATAGTTTTAATTCTATCGACTAATAAAGTCAAGTTTGAGTCGAATTATTGCCATTATTTTTGTGCCAACCTAACAGTATTATATAATATTATTTATTATTAATTTTATAATATTATTATGTAATAGAATGTAGAGATTTGTATTCCAGCGTAAAAAAGCTGTCTAAATGTTGCAGTATAAATTACTTATCAAGAGTTTTCCGATTTCTGTGATGTTAATGGTCACCATGGTAATGTTAATGGTAACAAAGCGACGCTTACGAGTGGCTCTCGGGCAGTTTTCAGTAACAAATTGTCCGGACTCGCGGCAGCTTGTTAATGTAAACGTAGCACCAATAATACGATGCGAATTTATCGATGTCATTAAATTAAAATTCGCTTATTTAAATCGGCCGGTCAGAGGTGACCGCAGACAAATCACGGTAAATTTCGTGCTGGTTGCCACCGGAAACGGAACGTGATGTTTGAACGTTTAATGCGCCCTAAGAATAATTATCACACGCGATAACGTGTTGCCGGCGAACGCTTTTGCTGCGAGATAATGAGGGGATGGAGGCTGCTTTGAATTTCGAAGTCTGAAAGTTTTGGGGACAGTTCGCGAAGCTGTTACAGATAAAAACTTGCGAATACCAACTTCCGGACAGTTTTAAGGCAGCGCCTACTAAAATAGACCTGGCCAAACTGCTTCGTATTAACAAATAAATCTACAAATACCCGGCTGACTTGTTGCTTTCGTTAAGGAAACTAAAATATTTACAATTTGCTCTTTTTATTAAAAATTTAATGAGTAGTCTGTAGGCGTAAATAAATTATTTTTATGAATGACTTTCTACCATAGACTTGAAATCTTTCTCTTACAATGAGTTGCTAAAACGATTTTTTTTTACTGTTCAATGGAACAAAAATGACGAGTTTTCCAGATTAAATATTAATTAGCTTCTCTTAAATATACTACAGGAAAAAGTCCACAAATCCTTATTAGCTTATACCAGTGCACACGATTTTCTTCTATAAAATTGGGAACAAAAGAGAATTTCTTTGACTTGTGTACCATATAATCAATCCCTTGCCTTACAATATCGTGCCAGACTCGTGATGAAGATTCTGAATAGAGTCTAATAAATATGTATGCTATTAATTCCCTTTAAATCGAAATAAAATTCTATTTCGGTTTTGTTAATGTATAGCTATCGGGGAACATATAGCCGTACCATAGATATAAAGTTTCTCCTATTTTAGGAAATTAAGGATTACAAAAAAGCTTTTTAATCACAGAAATCATAAACTAAATCGTAAGGCAAGGGGTTAACAAGGAATTGCAAATTTAAAGTAAAATATGAACGCGGTGACACTGATGCGCACGTAAGTATCGCGAACGGTTTTCCACCGTATGCAATTATCGTTTTTTATCGTTTCTCTTCGCTTCCTCGATTAATTAGCACTAAAGCGATTTGCTTAATATCCGGAGGGAATTCGGGAATATTTTGCACGGTAGTCTAACACCGCGACCCAGCGGTAGGGAGCTGGGTGAAATTAATTGAATATTTCGAATTTCTGATCAGCTGACGATAATCGCGATTCGATCACGCGTCCGGCGCACGGCACACGCCTCTATGCTGGAATAAATTAAATCTGGGCATGAAAAAGACCACGGGAAAACCGGCGCATTTAATCCGAACAATTGCTTTTCCGATGCCATCATGTTACCGGTGCGCCTGCCCGTTTTCCAATTTCGTGTACTCCTTTCCCTACCCCTGCCTATGAAACTTCTTTTTTCCCCCGTTTGCTCGTCTCGCGCCCTTTTCATAGCGTCCCAATTGACCGATAAAATTGCGAAATAACTTGGACCGGGTGTCGGAATTCGATTTCTTTTTGCCTCCGTGCGTTCCAACGAAATCACATTTGCTAATATCACGGCATTGTTAAGAAACGATTTTGCCGTAAATATGGCTAGCTCCCCTAAGTCCTATTTTCGTGGCACACGCTATGCATGTTTGTTTAACCGCGGTCGGGAATTTACGGCTTTACAAACCAGCAAGTCTTTACTTCCTCGCGGAATATAAACGCTTCGCGATATCAGCGATCCATTCTTATGGCTCGAAACAATATTTGCAGTTAATGTTCCGCTCAAAGCCGTTTAATCACTTAAACTCTCGGGATTTCGTTCGATTTTGAATTGTTTCGATTGCATACGATTGCCGCGATTTCATCCGCGTTTTTCATATATTACTGATAAATACTCTTTTATTGAAACATATTTGGCAACGTTTCCCCTGGTCAGTTAATCGTGTATCATTGTTTTATTGCTAATTTATAATTAATATTTTTTAATGTGTCGGATATTATCCACTCGTTGCTTATAATTTCTGATAGTCGCGCATACATATAAATTAACTCGTGTACATTATAATGTATATAATAAGATACGATTATTCGGAATAATGTAAAGAGTGAAAATTTGATGTGCATTAATTTGGATTCAATATCAGCTCAAACATTGATACTTTTCGAAGATTAAATGCAAACTTTGCAGAGTTAATTAGTAACTTTGTGCTACGTGTTACCAGGTGTTAACACTTTATCTACCGAAAGCTTAGTCATAGGATCTTCCATAATTATGCTGTAACAAGGGGAAGCTTATAAATCATCTTTTGTATAATAATCCCTAACGAAATTATTAGATTATGTTAGTGAAAAAATACTTAATCATGGACCGTAGACTTACGAAAACTATTAAATAATCGCTGGCAAATAATATGTTAAGCCCCATGGATTAAATGTGAATTAAAATTGTGCTACTCGATAATTATTAATTATTAATAGAACTATTACTATTATTAAATAGAATACTACCGAAGCCTATTGAAAAATAATTAGATAACAACAATATTTCTTAAACTTTAATCCTTAAAAAGTAAAACCTATAAATTCCAAGTGTCTCATTAATTATCAAATATATTGCAGAACGGACTTTTATTCATCTCATACAAAAGGTTTTTTTCTATGAGTTATGAATTTTTATTCGGAATAACTTGAACAATCCAAAAGCGAATAAAATTTCCGGAGTTAGAAAGTAAATAATAATAATTTCAGAATAGTGAAGCACAACAGTAAAGACCCAACGCAGTAATGATTCAGTTCAAACTGTGCAAATCGATCCAAATGATATTGGTCCGAAATTACATTCATTTTTCTAAACCTGAATAAAATGACAACCAGCGAACAGAACGTATCTCACGGATTTTCCGAAACTGTGTTGGAAAAATTCCGATAAAATGTCCGCGGTTAACCGTAGAAATTCCTCATTCGAACATGATCATGCGAACGACAATTTAATAAAAATATTGCCATTGGCGCGACAGCAGTGTTGCAGTGTCCATGAAAAATCATCGTTGCCAGAATTGGGCTCGTCGATAAAGTTCGTTTGTTCTACACTAAAGCTTGGAAAAACTGCATAAATTTTTGAACATATTATGTAGACCAGGCCTCGGAATTAATGAATCGCGGCCGATTTTGGAAGACTATAAAGGTTAATAATTTTACAGTTTTTTTTCGATATAAAACGACGATGTTTTTTCCGCAACAAAAAGATCTCAGCAAGAGTGCGGGATTCGCGTTCTCATTTCTCGATAATACAAAAATGAGGTTTTCTGTACTCAAAAACGCTAAATAAAAGATCGATCTAGCGCGCTATCGCCCTCAAAAGTCCTATTTCTTCGTTTACGAGGCGTAATTTGCATTATTCGGCAGCATGTAGCTATGAGAATAGCTATAGTGACTCCCACTAATATTCGGACACTCTTAAAAAAACGATAATTTTTTTAATATTGTACTATATGATTTAAACTTCTTTTGGGAAGGTAGAGCAATTAGTTTGCTACAGGACGTGAAAAAAAATTTTTTCAAAAATTGCAATTGATTGGAATTGTAGAAAAAATACTAAAAGTTGCATTTTACAATTTTTTTATGTGGGCCTATACTGAAAATTTAAAAAATACGTTTTGTAGATTTGTGTCAATTATATACACCGTGAAAGTTTCATCGAAATCAATTGATGCGGAAAAAAACGAAAGGCATTGAAAGATGTAAGAATCCTTAGATTTACTGCCTTAGATTATATGCCGAAAATCGTGAAAATCTGCAATTTTTACCATCTTGAAACGTTTGTAGCTCATTGCAACGTCGACCGATTTTGACGAAATTTTCAGAATATCTTTAATTGATACATATCTACAGAACGTATTTTTAAAATTGTCAATATAGGCACACATAAAAAAGTTGTAAAATGCAACTTTTAATATTTTTCCTACAATTCCGACCAATTGCAATTTTTGAAAAAATTTCTTTTCACATCCTGTAGCAAACTAATTGCTCTAGCGTCCCTAAAAAAGTTCAAATCGTATAGTACAATCAAAAAAGTTGTCGTCTTTTTAAGAGTGTCCGAATATTAGTGGGGGAGTCATTATACATGCGCAGTTATATGCTTCCGAATAATCCAAATTACGCTGCCAAATAATGCAAATTACGCCTCTTAACTGAAAAAATAGGACTTTTGAGGGCGATAGCGCTCTATATCGATGTTTTATCTAGCGTTTTTGACTACTGAAAAACCCCATTTTTATATTATCGAGAAATCAGAACGCGAATCCCGCACCCTTGCAATCCTGGAAAAAAGAGTCAACTCCCTTAATACACTATTTTAAATGGTATGTACCCATTTCTGTAACGAATGCATATAATCCGCAGACTAATGATGACACACATTCTGTAAGACGCAAGACATTGCGTGTCTCACAAGACCTCTATTTCATCGCGAAGAAGGTCAGCATCTGAAGTGCATGTTTACTCGAACCCTCCAAGTTTCCATAATTACAAGAACATGCATACATACAACGTAACATTAAGGGACAAGGTGCAACCTTCGTTTGAAATATTACAAGCGGCTCTCCACTCCCTTCGCCAAGTACTCGTGAAGTCTTTCGACGATGTTGCTTGAGCAAAACACATATAGCCCGGCAAAAGGACGCCGATGAGCGCAGATTTATCACTTTCGGGTCGCGATATTTTTAAAACGGACGTCTTTAAAATCTGCACAAGAGCAGGAATGCTCGGGTTGCACACCTCGACTCCATGTTATGCACTATTAACTTGACCCAAATACTCGGTATACACCTGGATGCACGTGTATCGGACGCCGCGAAAGTACGTCTAGAAATACGAGAACCGAGAGACTCAAGAAACATATCAACAATGCCTCGCCGAGATTTTATCACTGCTAATGTTTGCCGGAGATGCTTCTCACGTTGCACACTGCTCTTTGCGAATGCCACTTCGAAATCATAGATCTACACGTGAAATGAACCTACATTTCGCAATTAATAAATGGCCAGGTAATAAATACTGTCTCGAGATTCGTCGATTTTTTGTTAACAAATAGCCTGGATGAAATTTTGTGTTATTGACTATTTGTGAACAAATAGTCAGAATGAAATTTTCTATTCTTTCTTTTCTTTTCATTGTATCATATTGACACAATCATTGATCGTAATAATTTGATTGTAGACCTATAATTTAAAAAAAAATACATTTTGTTTAAGCTCATTCTTGTAAATAAGTGTCTCATACTATATTATGAACCGAATAACAAAATAAACATCTGTTTATCCGGTTAATAAATTGTAAAATAAATTCGTTTCAATGTTCTTCGTTTCAGTAGCACTACATAATTGAACAGACATTCACGATAGCAGTTATATGAGTCGATGGCTTGATTCAGAAAGGAACAAACAGGTCCGAAATTTCGGGTATTGAAATCCTGTCCTAACACTAGAATTTAGGTCATTCACTCCTGAGACAGAAGGATTTATTTCAGTCGAAGAGTTTAAGGCATAAGGAACTGCATTGAGATTCAGAGGATTTGAAATTCCTAATCCCTTTGAATCTGAAATTGCTAAAAATACAGTGATTCCCACTAATATTCGGACACTTTTAAAAAGATGATAACTTTTTTAATATTGTACTATACGATTTGAACTTTCTTTGGGAAGCTAGAGCAGGTAGTTTGCTACAGGATGTGAAAAGAAATTTTTTCAAAAATTGCAATAGATCGGAACTGTAGAAAAAATACTAAAAGTTGCATTTTATAACTTTTTTATGTATATTGAAAATTTAAAAAATTTTCGTTTTGTAGATCTGTGTGAATTAAACATATTCTAAAAATTTCGTCAAAATCGGTCGACGTTGCAATGAGCTACATACGTTTAAAGATGGTAAAAATTGCAGATTTTCACGATTTTCGGCCTCTAACTGCAATAAATCTAAGGATTCTTACATATTTCATTGCCTGTCGTTTTTTCCGCATCAACCGATTTCGATGAAACTTTCACAGTGCATGTAATTGACACAGATCTACAAAAAACGTGATTTTTACATTTTTAGTATAGGCCTACATAAAAAAGTTGTAAAATGCAACTTTTAGTATTTCCTCTGCAATTCCGACAACTTGCAATTTTTTTCAAAAATTTTAGTCACGTTGTGCAGCAAACCAATTGTTCCAAGTTTCCAAAAAATTTCAAATCGTATGGTCCAATATTAAAAATGTGGTCGTCTTTTTAAAAGTGTTGGAATATTAGTGGGAGTCACTGTATAATGTTTACATAACCCGATTTCCCTGAGGAATTTCAAACTTCTCTTAATTATCAGCAGCCGCAAGACCGCATGCGTACCGGCACGAAAATGTAATTAATGATCGAACCATTTCGGATGAAATTTTGTCATTCGCAAGTGATTATTTATTCCATCGAATGTAAATATAAACAATGAAATTTTGATGACATGCCGAATATTATTGGTTTATGAAGAATACGATATTAAATAAATTTAGCAAATGTTATGAGAATTTAAAACTGTTAAAGAGAATATTAATGCTGTAATTTTCGTTATCAATTGTGTGTATTCACATTTTTTTATGTTTTTATTTTTTACATCTTTTTTTACTTTATCTACTGACTAAAGAACTTTTTGTATTGAACTAAATTCTATTGATTTAGTTGAATTCCCAGACTTTCAGATAAACTACTGAATTTGATACTATTTGAAAAACAGAACACTGCAATTCTTCCTCGGCTTCGAAATGCGCAGCTACCTCGGAAAACAAATAAGAGAAAAGAGAGAAAAAGGAAAGAAAGCATAGTGCACCGTTTTGGCTGGATTCGTGAATAACTATGGAGTATTTTCGGGACCTGGATCCCATGTTAAAACTTATTTTTGCATTTTGATAGGAATCGCTTGCCGAATTTCTGGGACAGAGAGGTCCGACAACTTCTAAAATATCCTATGCCTAAAGAAATCAATTTGTTGAATACTTCCTCTCAGATATATTCGTACAGTTTCAATAATCATAAATTAGAAATATTAAGTATTGCATCTGAGGCACCACTATTGTAAATCATATTCACAAAATGTTCATTTTTAAATACTCGTTCTAATTATAATATACGTTTCATTAATATCGACATTTTCGGGATTGCTAAACATTTATAAAGTACGTACATAGATGCATTAAATACCGATATGAGACAAGCGATTTTTTACGAAATGAACTGTTAGATCGGCCGCTTGGATCACTGTGCGTCGCGCGTCGCTTCGATCCCCACATACATAAAATTAAGTGGACAGGTTTAATGATCAACAAAAAATCAATGCAATTTAAAACATAATTTTAATAAACCAGAATTGTATGGAACATTTAAGTTAACAAAGTATACTTTAATGAAATAAACAATAATATCAATAATAACAATTAATATAATAGAATATATTATCATTAATCAAAATTGTATACAATTTTTGGTGGTCAAAATTAAGTGGATACTTCATAAATATTTAGAAAATAAATAATTAGCACTCATCTTAATTTTGACCACCAAAAATTGTATACAATTTTGATTAATGATAATATATTCTATTATATTAATGGTTATTATTGATATTGTTGTTTATTTCATTAAAGTACACTTTGTTAACTTAAATGTTCCGTACAATTCTGGTTTATTAAAATAATGTTTTAAATTGCATTGATTTTTTGTTGATCATTGAACCTATCCACTTAATTTTATACACGACTGTAAGTAGTTAAGGACTATGATAAATCTGACGCTGCATGATGTTCGCGATCATGTTGTCTCACGTGCCGATGGATCAGTAACACGCTCGAATTAGATCCGTCGTCTGGAAAATGGTTTGCCGCAGGTTCCAAAAGAAATGCCGAACATCGCGGGAAGAAAGCAACGGTCCCGTAGCGACCGATCACTTCGGAAAGTCGATTACCTTAATTGAGCCGACGGCAATTGCTTCGTCCTCGGCAGGAAAGATCTTCCCCGAACCGTAGAGGGACGTAGAGCCACTGTCGTGGCTGCCTCCGTCGCGTTCAAAGTCTGCCGCGATTCAACTTTCAGTAATTTGATCAGAGCCGGAGATACCGGCGGTTCCATCGCTAAAATCGGCGTAAATCCGATAACTTCTCGGCAAACAGATTCCCACGCTCGGGGACGGAACTCTTAGAAATGAAGTCACTCCGGTTCTTCCGTCTGCAACAAGACCACGACACCGCTACGAATAACTTTCGACCCGAAAGAGAGAATCGAGAAACTTTAAGCGACTGTTTGCGGCGATTACGATAGTGCACGGTTAAATTTACATCAATTCAGCAGTTGAATTATCGGTAGCGGGACATCTTTTTTCCAAGGAATGGCTCGAGCATGGCTCCACAAAGTGAGAGAATCGATAAAACGAGAGGGAGCGAAATAGCCCCACCTGGAGCATCGAGGATGGAGATCGACATTTCAGAAGAAGACTGAAGAAAATAAACATGCAATACAAAAAATTTCATTTTCAATGATTGTCGTTCTACTTTTATATTTATAGTGCCAATAGATAGCTGAGATTCTTCCGATTAAAATGAATCTGATGAACACGAGGTAAATCGGAATTCTGTCTCTATCGATTTATGTAAATAAGGCCTGAGGATCTGGTGGTCCGTTCCCCTTCTACTGAGCTTCTCCTACCACACCAATTTGACTCGACCTCTGTGTCTGGGTAATGACGTGACACCTATCTATTATACATATGTATACTAGGCCCCAGTGCAGCCAGTCACTCACGCATTGACTGACCTAAAGCACATGCTGATACCTACAGGGTAGGGGAACCGTCGGAGTAATGGTGGGGGAAATGTTTCCCAGGCCAGAAATACATACAGTAGACCTTCGATTATCCGTGGTAATTAATGGAACATGATTGTTCGGATAATACAATACAACAATTACATAGTTTCAGTGCTGAACTTAATCCTTATTGAAGTATGCAGTAAATCGTGTAGCGTATGGTTTCACGCAAACTAATTCTTTGTGGAAAGTATTATGACGATAAAGAATTCGAATATCAAAGGCCTGGATAGATAGCTCCATATTAACACTCTATATTGCATTCCGTTCCCAATTGGGGACTTAAATGTCATATGTTCTATAGTAAATTAAGTAGACAATACTGAAGATTCTGAGCATTTTGGTTGCGCTTATGAATAAAACCGCATATGTATAAAGTTCCCATACAGGGACAGTCATAAAATGCAATAAATAACATTTTCTAATAAAATTTTATTATTTATTTCATGACCACACTCATTTTTAAGTAGATTAACAGCCATATATATTTTTTTCAACTCGTCATGAAAATTCATGCAATAGAGGGTTAATTCGGTAAAATTAATCCGATTTGCCTTGTGTTTGGATTCATTTTAATTGACAGAGTCTCAGCCATTCAGTGGTGCTACAATTACGAAGGCGACAATGACTGTAAATAAAATTGTCTTTATTCCATATTTTTCCTTTTTGAATTGTCTTTATCCTTGTCTACCAACGTAGCTTTATCGGTCCCAAGACACCGAGTGTTCGGAAAAGAATATGGAATCGTGTAAATTTAACCGCGCAGATTTTAATGAAATTTAACTGTGCACTGCTATGTTAGGTGTAGTTTATCATTAGTGGACGAAATAATCGATAATCACTGATTCGAATGCGTAAGACGTACTACGCAACGTTTGGCTAAGCGCCGGAAGCCAAGCTTTGCTGAATCAATGGACTTGGTCAATCACTATTCCGTCAATCAATCCCCTCCGTTGTACGCTGCTGAACGTTCAATGCGATCCTTTGACCTAGGGGTGTGCTTCTGTTACTCCTAGATACTGATGACCCCATCAGCGACCCTTCCCCTTTTCCTTTCTACCTCAACAATTTCGCCGACTCTCCCGAAAATCTTTTTTCACCGACAATTCTGTTCCTATCAGCAATTTGTACTCACAAACTTGAATTCGGACTTTGCTCTTTTTCGTCCCGATCCTGTCGCTTACATCACTAAAAATTAGGTTAGATTGAGTTATAAAACTAAGTTATCATCACAAACTTCCCTTTTTACAATCAGGGTGCATTCTAATTTTATATAGCTTCAGAGTAGTATTGACTTTGCATTTCCTTTGCGGAAGCTCCATCTTTTGTTAGCTCTAAAATTTATTCCTAGAGTTATTTGTTGACTCTATGTACTGGCTACTAATTTTTATCATGTCTAAAAGTATAAACTTGAATAGAATTAAGATAACTACAAGAAATAAATCCTTTGATCGTTAATCACAATCCTCACTTAAAGATAATCAAATTAATTTTATACACTTTGTTGTTTAAAGTCATAGTACACAGCACGATGTTCAAAGAGTCCATGACCTTTTCCTGGAAAATTCTTCCTCATCTTTTTCTCCTTACATGAATGAGGTACTTTGCATTAAACATTTTAACAAGGAGGAGCAAACTTTTCAAAATGAAGCTGTAAAGTATACAATAGCAGAGTACTAATTTTGTAACAAACTATAATGTAGTGTCAGCCATGTTTGCATTGTCCAAAGGTAAAGTGCAATCAACTTCCTGGATAGCTTAAACAAGATAATTACAGGCTTACTGTGAATCCCAACGAAAGTATTAAGCAACTTCTTCTTGTTACTTTTTGATTCTTTCAAATTAAAAGTACCTTTGAAGCATACTGGCGAACTTAATCGGTCAATTTTTTTTCTAAGTGGACTTTACACTGAAAATCTTTATAGAAGCGAAACTTTGCAAGTGTAATATACAAGTTTACTTCCTCTGTTGAAGATTTTAACGTCGCCATCAAAGTAGAAATAATATCGAGATCAATTTTGTATTTTTACGTCCCATTATATTTTTTGCATTCACGTTTGACATAAATGCATAAAAATCCGTAGTCCAGTAATACCCTACTAATAAAGTCAGACGCGAAAAGTTAGTTTTTCTTCTTCTCTTGTGGATCCACTGCGTCGCACCGTCATGATACGAAATGTAACTCATTTCCCTTTTCTTTAATGATCTCTTCCGTTTCTCAGACTTAAGCGTCCGGCTCATGATTGCGTCTTAAACATTTCAGAGATTCATAAAGTTAGACGTTACATCAACATTCGTTTTATGGGCGTTGTAAACGCCGGACTCAGTTCTTCGAACGAGAACCCCGTGCTAGATAAATTCTCACGCGCAACGATTCTCTGATTCAGATAACACGTTATAGTTCTGTGCTTGAAATTCCCTTTTTTTAACTTCAATATTGCTTTTAAAATCTACGAAGACCGACAGTCGAATATATAGAATATTTGAGAGAGTGCGACGGTTTCACTTTAAATCATACAAAACGTATTGCCAGTTTTATGTTTATTATTCAAATTTTTGTGCAATTGGATTGAAATTTTGAAATTGGAAATGAAATCAGAAATAATATAAAATAATTTTGACACATAACCACATAAATAAGTCGATATATTATATTTACTATCCACTTATTTATTATTACTATCAAACACCAGTAATTAATAAAGTCCCTTTCGAGGATCAGCAGTCTGAGGTAAATGAAATTTATCTCAATCGTATTTCATTAACCGAGAACATAAAAGTAATTTCTTTCAACTCTTTCGATCGTAAAGACTTTATGCTAATGACGACTATGATTATAAAGATGGAAAGAGTTGTAGCGAACCAGTGGTTACTTCTTCACACAAAGGAACAAATCAATTTAAATATTATCCGATTATTAAGTATTGTCATTAATTGCGAACAGTGAAGTAGCGTTCGATTGTCGATTGGGAAACGAATTCTTTTAGCGACGAATAGAATGCACGATACAAAACGTGACAAAGTAAATTAATAACTACTTCAATATAAAATGTCATATTCGCTTAGTCAATGTACATATGTATATATGTACACAGCCACATATGTATTGAAAAATGCACTCACAGTAAATATTTATAGATGTCTTACATTATCAGAAATGTATATTACTAGGTAAACAATCGTTTGTGCAAATTCCCATTTTGTAAATTTTGAAGACATTGGAATCGAGAAAAATGTATGATATCAAAAATGCTTCAGGCCTATATTAAATTCTATTAATTACATTTATTACTCTTTGATATTTTACTAGAATATTTTACCCTAATTCCCAATTAACTTTTGATATAGCAGTTCAAAGTGGCGCGAATGAAACAATTTTGTGAATTTCCATGGAACCCTTTCTGTATCAACGTATGAACTGAAAGTTACATATTTTCCCACTTAACATTATTTGCTGACAGTCTTACATGCTTTCTAAAAAATGCTCCATCTCCATTCTCGACGATTTCAATGAGACTGTTTCATAAGTCTTTGATTGTGTCGTTGCTAATAGCGAAAACTCGCTGAAGCATTTTCTAGGGAGTCAAAGAGAGAATCTCTCTCTCTCCGCGCGTTCCTTTTTCTTCATTTATTAAACGAAACGAACGCGACTGCAACGGTCTCCTCTTGAATATCACATTTTGCAATAGTTTAAGTGTGACGGCTTACGAATTCTTTTCGCAAAAATTAATATTGCTTCTTACTATTTTCCCCAGTTTGCAATCGGTTATAAAACAGATTTGACACTATGGAGCTGCAAAATATTGACTAAACAAAAATTGTTGTTTCCGTATTGAAATCGAACCAGTAAAAACAATCTGCTATAATTATTAAATGAGTAGAAAGTAATTAAGTATTAAATAAGTAAAACAGATATAACACATAATACAAAATACATTAGTTCATGCCCAATGAAGCATTTATGCATAGTTGTGTAACGCGGATCAATACGAAGTTACAATTCTATATCGATCGCGATACATAATTTTAACTATAGCGTTGTCGCGCGTTTACACGCTCTACTAGCAATGATCTGACCCTAGTCGGACAAATGATATATTCATACTACTTGACATATGATCACAGCATTTGCTTGCCAAGGAACTGCATCCTGGTGCATCCATCTTGTCGTGCGCGCGTCGTTTGTTAATTGCAGTTCTGTGTAATAGATTTACGACTTTATTGGAAATTGCCCTCGTGTGTGTAATTATTCGATAATTTTTGCATTTCCATGTGTTTAAGAAAAGAAGTTCTACCCACGCAAACACTGATATAGTAAGCATGCACTTCTCATCAAAACATCGATAGTTGTTTGTTTTTCGAAATTTATTTAGAATGTACTTATACAGTGCGAGAGCAACTTTGATAAACTATTGGTTTATTTCAATTATAACAATATCAATGGAACTATCACAGAGTTTTATTGTTTATTCAAGGCGTTCGAATTGAAATAATTTGAAACGACTATAACAATGTATAATTATATGTTAATAGGGCATCGTGTTAATAAGTTTTCGATAGTTAAAATATGAATAGGAATTAGAAGTTCCAAAGCACATTTGCCTGTGCTTCGGCGACTGGAATCGATTCAAGAAACGCATTTTTGGATGCTCGACACTCTTCCCGGCGAAATCGTAAATTTCGAGCGGGTTCGACGTGCCATTAGTTATGAGCAAAGAAATCGAACGATAGTTTCGACCGAGCGATATACGGGCACGGAAACCACGCCTCAAACCTCGACTGCGTTAGCAATGAGATTTCGTATCAAGATTTCTGGCGGTCATGTGGAAACGTGTTCAGCCGTGGTTCACAAAGATTAATGACTTTCGTGAGTGTAGCGTGTCATAAATTATATATTTTTTTCGAGTATTGATCAAACGCGGATCCGCGTTGGCCCGAGGACGTTCTCTCTGCCTTTAAAAAATACGAACGAATCAATATCGTCCACGTCTGATTTTTGCCTTTAGATATTCTGATATCAATCTTCCGCTCTGCCCGTACTTGAAGAAAAATATTTGCCGGGAACCGAGAGTGAGCTTCGTATATTCAGACCGATTCGGTAACCCGGATTAGGAAAATTGTATAGAACTATTTTTTGACATATGAGAGGAATGCTTAAATAGAGTATTGACTTGATCTACAAGCTCCTCGGGATTTATATTGTGAAATGTACTTAATTCTTAACGATTCAGTGACGACACCTCTGCACTGGACTGTAGTAGTATTAATCCATAGACTGTCGGCATTTAAAACATAATATTTTTCTTTTTTATCATATTGTAGTATCTTGAAAATAAGGCAATGTTCTGAACCATATATTTTTTTAATTGCGAGGGTGTAAACAAAATTCATTCTAAAAAACAATACGACAATAGATATTTATAAACAATAGTTGTGACTAGCAATGCTGATTGTACTTATCACAACAATTAAACGTGGAAAAATAATGAAATAAATGGTACACAGTTATTGAGTGAAAAACGAAATGTGTCACAGCTATGAAATGAACGTCGGAACGACTCATGTTCTGCATTCAAATTACTCGGTATTGTATAGAATGACATTTACAATGGACGAAAATATGCTGAATATAAAGGAACGCCGATAAGTTTGTAATGCAGTTGAACACATTGAAACGTTATAGAAGTTTTCATATTTGCATTGCAACGAGAAGTTAAGCTGCGCATGCTTCGCATTCTACTTTCTATATCATTTTAAACAATGGCGTGGTATTAACGCGTAAAATATAATTGCGCGAATGTGCGGGGCATTAAAATATTACTGGAATACCGTTCCTGGCGTATCAAAAATTCAAACTGCTTAAAATGCGGGTTTTGTGCGCATTAACGTCATAATGCCGAGGGAATCATTGGTTAGGATTGGTTAGATTATTCTAATGTCAAAAATGAGTAGATGTAATTTAAAACAGTAAAAACATTAGAAAAATTTCAAAATACTGTCATTATTATATACTACATATACCTATTGCACATACTAAGACAGGAAATCTTAATTTCTATTTTACTGCAGTTTTTTGTAATTCAGGTAGAAAAATTTCATTTTTCATGAACGTCCCTATTAGAGTTATAGAATTTATATTTCATCATTAACTATTTGCCAGAATTTCCTGGAAAATAAAAGATTACATTCATTTTTATTTATGTATCAAAAAGTACATAAATATTTGCAATATGAACTTCCAATATCCAAATATTGGAATAGTCGACCATTTTAATTCAATTTGTCAAATTATTCTCTATCCCTCCGTGACCACTGTCGAATCGCAGTGCATATGAATTTTATCGATAAAACGCGTAAAAATTTTATTCTTGCTGTTTTTGGTTCCGCGTTAAATAACATTGGGCATGACAGTTCTTTGTATATTTGCGTTTTAAATATTGACCCTACGGATGGAAGCAACGAAGAATATTTAAATATTTTTTATGTCATGCGAAAGCGTCTGCCAAAATGAATTCATTCGTGTATGACACATTCGTGTACGACACACTGATCATCAAGGTTATACAAGAATACAAATGGAAGATCTAAATAAAAGAAATATTCGCTGGATCACCTCGTTCGCTGCCAACGTTTATTTCAATAATAGCAAATTAATTTTAGTATCTTCAGATGGACTGCAAAATGGTGGTAACGAACGCGTTAAGAGAAATATTAAAAGTTTCCACATTTGAAAGGTTAACAAAGTTGTAAAGAATGAAACGTGGACAAAGGAAGAGTTACTTGGCACCAAACCCTAAAAAACACGATAAAATATTGCTGCGCAAGACGTCAAAGAGTGCACTTCAGATTTTATTCTAAAAGGACATTTAAATTTGCAAAGTAGGGGGTAGGATGTAAAAAAGGAAGTGGGTGAAATGTAATTCAAAGCCGAATACAGTTTTTATAAAGGTGACAGAAAAGGGGGTGGAGTCGTTAACAAAACTGAAATAAACGTTTGAATGAGTGAACGGCGTTTTAGAACTGAAAACTCGACATTCTTGCTACGCGGAACAAAAAACGCTAGTAGCGTCGGGTGAAAGGCTGCCATTTTGCTGTGAATTTTATAGCCGGCTCTTTAAATGGTTAACAGTGTAAGGGCCATAATACGAGCGGCATATATTTTTCCTCCGTAGTTTGCTTTGTTGCATGGTACACCATAATCCACCGGCATCGTGATACGTGACCAACATGAGTATCCGCCTTTGGAGCTTTCGTCAACCCTCCCACCCTCCTCACCCCTCGCACACACCCCAACTATGGACCATCCCTCATGAAACCCTATCCCCATTGTTCCCTTGTATAAGCTGACTTCAACATACTTTTCGTGGTGACGCTATTCAACAGATTTATAAAACAAGTCCAAGGATTAACTTTACGAGCGCGCTTTACTCATCGTAACGATCAAAAGACGCTCCACAAACAGACTCGCAGATGCTTTATTCGTTCTTATTCAATACGTTTTTATTCAATGAAACGACAGGAACGACATTCTTCAGCAAGAGCACATGCTTCGTAAAGCTTTACTTTTGTGAACGGTTAACGTTTGTTTCTCTTATGAAAATTGTTTTGATAAGAGACCAGGTTAAACGGTTCTCTTTCGTTTTTAAAATTGTTCTTTCTGGGCTTATGTACAGGATGGGGTACCAGATGCCATTATTATTATTCACAGCGAGAAATGTTTGGTCGCATCAAGAACTTATGAACGTCAACTTTAACCTTCGCAAGGTAATGTGGGGTCTCAGGGACCCCAGCTTCAGATTTTTGAAAAGAATTTTTATATGAATAAAATTAAATCTGTTTGTTTACTTTTATCCTATGTTATTCTTTATCCCAAATTTATTAAAAACGAAGCTATTTATGAAATTCTTTTGTCGGGGTACTATTTGTGTGTTATTAGACCTTGCAAGGATTAAGAAGGTTTATGAAGGCTTATGGAAGCAAACAGAGACTCGATATAATGGCACTCGCGATTACA
This sequence comes from Lasioglossum marginatum, assembly GCA_028455795.1. Classification (NCBI taxonomy): domain Eukaryota; kingdom Metazoa; phylum Arthropoda; class Insecta; order Hymenoptera; family Halictidae; genus Lasioglossum; species Lasioglossum marginatum. The sequence continues at coordinate 3,659,724 of CM052254.1, read as the reverse complement.
CGTCCGTTCCGTTCGGCTGTCAACACAAGACTGTAGTCGTATTTTTGTCTAGCACATTGCTACGAAATTGTGCTTCGAATGAACGGATCTATAAAACACAGCGAAACGTCCAGGAATAAAGGACCTCTAAAAACGATCAACCGCAGCATGGACCCAATCACGTGGCTTTAACGGATTTCACTTAATCATCGTCAGGACAATGAATCCACTTCGACTGTACCTTGGCTAGCTCTCCGGAATCGTGGTTCGATAGGAATTACTTTGTTCGTCCCATGACGTCCCATTTGCTAATGAACATTCGAAAACGCGCTAACCATATCACCAAACGGAATTGACGAAGCAATCGAAAAGCTGTTGAAGGCAAATGGAATACATGATGTCGTGTGCTGAATCGTCCATTGTCCGAAAGCCCGAAGAGATCAAAGTAGTTTCAGGTAGTCGGATATTAGGTTGGAGCGTTAGAATGAAACTTTCGGGTCTTATTTTCAATTTTAATATAGATATATAATTTTATATTCCTTAATAAATTTTATTTATTAACCCCAAACTAACCCCCGTTGGTTGAATTATCACAACGGAACAAATCGCCGAATAGAATTCAACTACCGACAAGCCAATGCTTCTACAAAGGGTAACCAAGACATGTTGCATTTTTCTGGATGAACTTGCCGCAGCTGTCGCGCGACGGAACTTTGCACCCTGTCGGGAATATCGATTGAGTCTTCGACAATGCGAAGGCGGAGATTATTTTACGGTGAACCGAATCGCACGGCTCGCGATAGTTTCGTGCTCCCTTATTCATTGACACGTCCATGTTTCGCGCGGCGAACTTGTCGTAGCTTGTCGTCTAAATTTGGACTTCGGAAGTTCTGTGCAGATTCAACGGTAAATAGAACCGTTCAGATTGCATTTGCAAGAGGGTCAACTCATTTTGCTGCGGATCGATTCCTCCAGCGTCCAATCGTCAAGTTATAAGACTATCAAATCAAACGAATCAAGTGTTTATCATTAGACTGCGAATCATTATGCAATATAAAAATTGTCTGCATCGATTGCAAGAAATAGAAACTAAATTGAACGCTATTTCTCTACTTAATGATTTTAATAGAGACCAAATCATATATTGACATTTTCAATTTTCAAAATTTTCCAACAATTTTGGACTTCATCTACTCAATTTTGCTATAAATGCATAAAGATCCGCAGTCTATTTATCATTGTAGTTAGTCTTATTTTCAACGTGGAAAATATTTCTATTGACGATAATAGCGAATGCAATGATAAAACATGCTTCAATGGATGGTACAAGAGAAAGTATTCAAAGAGAATTCAAAATCATGCAAGGTCTAGATTATTTATGTTTATGGACAACTTCTACACTTCATGTTTGACTATTTCGAAGCTCTAAACAAATAAATAAATAAAGAAAATGACTACCTCATATTTGTATCGTACCTCCTCCTCTACTTCTCTGAAATCGATAATTCTCTTCTGCGCCACACGCAATTAACTAGACCATTAGCTCGAGTTCGATGTCTAACGACGTGGTCAATCGTGGATGGTGACCGTAAAGACAGCAATAAAAGCAGAGGTGTTATTAACCCCTTGCCTTAAAATTTAAGTTCCGAGAGTGCGTGCCGTAAACAACAAGTTCGGTTACACGTCGAGCCATTTTCGGTTTGGCTTTGTCTTTTGATATGTAAATACATATGCAAGATACAACTAATTTTATTTTGCAACATGTTTTTTGTTTTTTTGTTTCCAGTCATCTTTAAAATTTAAGTTCCGAGAGCGCGTGCCGTATACAACAACAAGATCGGTTACACGTCGAGCCATTTTCGGTTTGGCTTCGTCTTTTGATATGATGTTTTTTTGTTTTTTGTTTCCAGTCAACTTGACTAGTTCGGTAGTTCTAGTTTGTTGTATCACGTACCACGTCTCTCACGCGTGTTGTTTAAGTTTGGCCCGATCGATGTATCATGTCTCTCACACGTGTTTTACGTTTGGCCCGATCGACATATCACGTCTCTCACACGTGTCTTACGTTTGGCCCGATCAACGTATCATGTCTCTCACACGATATTGTAGACGATATTGTAGAGGTTAACGATACCTTCGTCACAAAGTCTTATATGTCTACAATATTTATATACAAGCATAATTTCAGCATTTAATTTATAACTATTCTGAGGCTCCCTACGTCAAAAACTGAAATGGATACCTGACATTTGTATCTTGTACTATAGTTCTTAGTGCTGGAACGAATAACTTATTCTGAGACTCTCTACGTCAAAAACTGAAATGGATACCTGACATTTGTATCTTGTACTCTAGTTCTTAGTGCTGGAACGAATAAACTGCGCTACGTAATTAACTAGACTAAACTATTGGCTCGGGTTCGATGTTTGACGACGTGGTCAATGGTGGATGGTGACCACGAGAACAGCGATAAAAGCACAGATGTATCTAATGACACTGTCGCAAATACCGAGATCAGAGGCCCCGCATATCGGACAGATTTGTCAAACCTACCGAATGAACGATCGAACAACTAGATTTGGCACGTTTACGTGCACGCATTGTACAGAACATTGGATCAAAGCTATTGCTACGTCGGCGACCGGTCTCTCTATCCTCTCGTTCTTGGTTCATCCTGCCAAAACGTGTGTACCAACAAGAGGCCAGCCAATTGCGTTACACGTTGCGAGAGCTATCGTTACAATGCTCAAAGTCGTCTTTACGTTCCGTTACGTGACTTGGACACCACCGATAACGGGAAATCCAGAGCAATCCGGAAGCCATTTCCGTGTGCTAACTACTGTGTTTGCTTGGAACGCCAATGTAAAGAGCTTCATTGAAGATTGATTGTCTAGATCCGATTGAAATATTAAACCCGCTGCAGTGCTCCAGCTATTTCTGGTTACTTTGGCCAAACACCTAGATGAATTATCATGATCCCACCACTTGCCTGCGCAGGAATATTCACCGCTTTACCTTCTTCACTTAGTTACCCTCAGAATTTTCTCTTCGCGAAAAGTGAAATTTTTATTAAAAAATATAGTTCACAGATAAATACCATATTTCTACCAGATTTTATCGTTTTATTTCGATGATTTTTATCTTTAAGAGAAGAAATTAAATGATAATACAAATTTGAAGGTTATTTAATTTTTTAAATTAATTGTCACGATTTTAGTAAAAATTTTTTTGTTCATTAGGATCCATTTTCGACTTCATATGATACGGGTTGTTGTGTTTTAATTAATTCAATGGGTCTTCCTTTCAGCTTGGACGAAATGGTGCTGAAAAAGGGGGAAATACCGTGCAAAAGTCCCTGAAAATCAAGGACTGGATTCATTCCTCAAAAGTGATAATTGCTTTTTCGCTGTTAAGCGTTTCGAGTAAAGGTGCAAACACCGATCGGCGAAACATTGCACATTTCCCCATGTTCCCCGAAACCACACAGTGCATTCGCACTCCACAAATCGAACCGAGGTTTCCTGCGGCTTGAATAAGGAATGGTAAATTCCTCTACAGTGCTTATCCCAAACGTTCCGGGATTTTCACGCATTCTTTTTCGACCGTTACACGATTCTGAATCTCTATCGAAAATCCTCGCGGGCTTCCGCTTTAATATGCCATACACGCCGGAGCCTTGGATTAAAGGATACTGAAGTAAGTGCAAATAGCAGAACGAGAATTTCAGTTACCCGAAAACTGAATTTTGTTTACAAATATCCTTAATGAAGCAGTAGTTAATTCTCGTTCCACCATTTTCTATTAGAAAATCACATCTAGTAGAATTTCCTACAATTTAGTAGAAATTAACTGAGGACATTTTTAACATTTAGATGACGAATTGTTCTGATGATAGTACAGATAGCAATCCTCGTTACGTATTTTGTAAAATAATAATAGAAATTGTCACAGGTATGTTAAAAGTTTCATGATTTTTCATTCTGCACAAAAAATTTTATATAGAATTACTTGAAATATGTAATTCGTAATAAAAATATGCTCTTTTAATATAAATCGTAAATACCCTAATTTATTATAAATTTATTTATAAATTTCGTATTAAATGAATTGTTTTTACTTCATCAAAGTCGTTGTACGTACAGTACATAATTAAAATGAATCATAAATTGTATTAAATTGTTTTACAGTTATTGAATAAATAAAATAAAATTCCGTAATAATACTATTTGCAGTATTACAAGAATAAAATAATAGATTATCAAAGTATTTTCCACCTGAGCAATAAAGTCGTGCGACAAAGAATTATTTGAACTTGTAATGTTCAAATTACACATCGTGCTCGTGAAATTTTAGCATATCGAAACAAGCAAATCGTGAAATATTACAAAGCATGCGGAATATTATAACTCGTAATGCCCGTAAATAATTACGACAAAGACATTACAGCGATTACAATAATTTTTCCGTGTGCGTGATAAAGAAATTACGAAAATTGCAAACAGAGAAATTTTACATTTGTTACGAGCAGCTATTTCGACAGATAATGCGTCCAGTGTGTAATTGACGTTCATGCACCGTGAAGTACACTTTCGATACACCGTCGTTAGTTAATCAATCGGCATTGAAATCTTCCATTACAGACAGAAATTCTATCATTCGGATAATACGTAGTAATCCGAAAATATTTTTAAACAACGATTCCGAAACGTTTTTTGCTATAAGCGCATTAACACCATTCAATCGACTAATAAAAGCACGCTCACGCAATCGATGCGATTCGTCAAAGAGAAAGTTCCGCATTGACAGAAACTTCTTCCAGTTTGACTTCCATCAGAACTCGGTTAACGTCAATAATGTCTGCATAAATCGAATTCTGTTGAATTCGGGCCACCATCGATTCGTATCGAAGCTTCTTTTCAATTCGCACAGTGTGGTCAAGGGAGGACTCTCATGTAACATGTTCGGAAAATCAATTTTTATATCATCTAGAAAGTATGCTCCCAAAATTTTACAAATGAATTCGTGAAAACAACGAAGTCACATTAAAAATCTTATTATCATCAGTGGTCAGTCAAGAAAAGAATTACAGAAATCATTTATTTTTACAGTTCCATCAGTTAGATCTTCATAAGTTATCTCTCTCTCCGGCGAAATTAAAAAGTTCCGAATACAATCACCGATGGGAAGTGGACGAAACTGAGACGGAATGGATCGAGGGCGGCGAAAAGAAAGAAACGGTTTCACGTATCAAAAGTTTATCCATGACGTTTTACGTGATATCGCGACCAGCCGCTGGAAACGATAGCGGAGGCTTCAAACTCGATTCATAAAAATGTCCAGTAGAAATGGAGGTCAGACGGATGCAGTTTAAAGAAAGTTCCGGCCTGCAGTCGGAATGGAAACGAACGGGAACTCCGAAACTTCTGCGTTAAGCTCATTACGCGAGTAGCAGATATCACGCGCTCTCTTTGCTGTCGTTAAAAGTTGCGACAATCACAATAAGCCGTTCGTATCACGGCGACTAGTCTGCTACAGGTGCTCGAGTCCTCTCATTATCGAGTGGCGATAATTCGTTTAATTTTCCCTTCTCGTACTTCAGATGGAGCGTTCGATCCCGCGACATTTAGCCGTGAATGCGCGTGTTTGCAAATAACATCGCGTTCAGACGAATCGAAATCCTTCGATTCCTTTCGAGGGAAGAAGTTTCTTTGAATCCGGCACGAAGTTCTGCGAAGTTTCGAGAAGTTGAAAGAAGTGAGGTGTTTACTATTTGTAAGTAACGACAGACACTTAAACTCGGAGAGTAACGTACCAACAAGCGTACAACTTTGTTATTAGTCGTTTCAATCTTTGAAAGAGTTTTATCGTGAAGAAGTGTTTATTGACAATTTTAACTTCTATGAAATATATAACATACTGAAATTAATTTCGATGATGGCAGTATGATTTAAAAATTGTTTGTTGTCTTCTAGTATTATTCAGGACAATTTAAATATAGACACATGCATTGAATGAAGCTTTAAGGGACGAAAAGTTGAGGAATATTTAAGAAACTATTGAATAAAGAGCTCTATAATTTTTCTTATTTCTGGCGATGACATTTATTGGTTTCTCATATAATCATTCGACTGAGATATTATAAAACCTATTTCATTATTTTGGGCACATTTGTTACCGGGAAGTGTCTTAGTTCGTATAGATCATTTGACATTATCTAATAGGACTAGCTCGAACTACTGTCGATAGTTAGAGTTGTTTAGTTTACCAGTCGAAGCTCTATGTACTGAATAGAGAGTTACGAGGTGTTAGACTGTGCCTCTAGATTACGATGAGCGATTAAAGGCTGTTGCCCGCAAGAACCAGTATTGACATGACTGAACATTATGGGATCAAAGATGTAATCCTATGGTACATAGGATTTTTAATATCCTTAGAGCTTGCAATTTCATTGTGGATTGTTTGAATCCATCTAATGAGACTGGTTTCATTAATAATGCGCATTAACAGTAACCGCACTGAAAATAAAATATGACTGGTATACATTTTCTGAAAATCACAAGACTGAATTTATATAAACTTTTGCAATTTTTATATAACACTCGAATGCTCGAATGAACAAATTTACTTAACATTTTCTAATGGAAGCATCGTTGTAATTTCAATAAGTATGCAAAAATTTGGTAATGGTATGGTTGTTAATTAGAAGAATTGGAGACTAATTGGCTAACAGCTCGATCACCATTTATAATAACCTTGTTTTCGTCGCAAGCGTTGTCGTTATCGACCAAAATGGTCACATCCACAAATCTTGCCGACTCCAGCCACGCTATCGTTCCGTTAACCAATTTGTCATCTCTCTGCACAGTACTGTCATGTGAGGTACAGTCTTCTGAATCCACAATACTGTGCATTCAACTGCGATCTAAAGTGCAGTCATCTGAACTGCGACTGCAGTCCCCAGTTCTGTGCATAGTTGACAAGTTGGTTTGTGGGACGGCGCAGGAGCGAGGGGAATACTTCGCTCGCTCCACATGACCTCACCTTTGACACTTTCAAAGTACCATATACTCGTAGTCTCTTTATCACGTAGTCCTATTTGCAGATCTGACCGTTTCGGTAAACAACAAAAATCCGCTCGATAGGAGGACCGTCTATTGCATTCCAAACAATGGCAGGACTATTAGATAACGATCAGACTCGCATTCCTTCGACTAGCCAACACCTTGGCAATCCATTCCGCGGTCGCACTCCCGATTTACTCGATTTAACACTTCCACGACAACCTGTCGCGTACGCGTGATATTTTTCAGCCACGGGTTATCGGATGGAGACACGCGAATGTAATTTTGTTGTTTGTGTTCTTGCTTTATCATGCGAAAATTAACTCTTTAGCTACCGGAAGTCAGTAAATAGACTCTTTCGTGTGCTTTATCTGCAAAAGGCTTAACAATTCTCTTTTGCATAAAATACAGTTTTCAATGCAGCCTTAATACAGCCTTTCTAAAATAAACGTGTCTTTCTTGCTAAATATTCCCCAAAATTAATTCAGACATCTAATATAATCAATTATCAAAGTGAACGAGACTGATTCCTAATTTTTTTATTGAAGCACATATTGTAATCAAAATTGTATTAACGCTAAACCTACCGACCATCAAAAGTGACTGATGTGTATAATATTATAAAAATAACAAGATTAAATTTATTTATATCTTGTGCGATTTTTACTATAATATATACTGGAGTCAAAAATATATTCAATAAATTCCCATGAAAACACCTTTACAATTTCAATCATTGTCAAATAAAAAATCTAAAATGGGTCATTTGACTCCTCGTGGTAGGTTTAGTGTTGAGCATAAATTGAATTGGAGAAAATAAATAATGGATTATGAAACTAGTGGCTCCAAGCTTTAAAACGAGTCCAAAATCGTGGTACGATCGGTTTTTACGAAATCAGGATAGTTTCAATATAGGCAATTGAAACTCGGTGTTTAAATAAATATTTCTTGGATCGACTGTATATTGAAAAATTGTTCACAACTACATTTATTCAGAGGGGAATCAGACTAACCCGTCAGCCAGAAAGAGCCTCACAGTATCGAATTAAAGTATTTAATAAAGTTCCACCGTTCCGGTACACACTTTCGGGTAACTTTGTGGAATCGTTCGAATAAAGTGAATCCCTGACAAAGGAACAGTAGCCCTGTCAACAAGTTCCCGAGAATCAATCATGCCCGAGTTATTATCGCTTTTCACCGTGTCCGTGAGAAAGGCGACGGAGGCGAGAGGCTTCGGGAAAAGCCTGAGTCGAACCTTCGGCCAAGTTAATCTTGGAATCTTGGTTCGCTGATTCATGGCCGAGCAGAGAAGCTCGACATCGACGGAAGCCGAGCCGTCAAAAGTGACAAAAGTTCCCAGGCAGGAAGACGACTTATCGCGCTAATTGAAGCCCCTTTCTTAATTTAACTTGGCGAACTGTTTCGCGCGGATTTCAGGAGCGAACTTTTATCCAGTCCAGGAGTGCGATCGGATTTTCATCGATGGACCAGGAACCGTCGGGAGTCTACATGGAAACATTATAGTTGCGAGTTAGTCATGAACACTCAAGAGCAGTGGACCGTCCAATGCAAACAGTTGCAGGACCACGTGTATCGTGGCAAATTGCGCTCAGTTAGCCGCAAGGATTTCCCTTCGAACCGACGCGGCTTTATCGCATCCGCGCAGCGTGCCAATTCCGGAAGAACGTGAATACCCGTTTATACTGCCTTCAGTTTCTCGATCATTTCGGGAATACACCCGCGGAGTCGGTTACCTTCGTCCTCGTGACATTTTTTGGGAATAGTGCGACAATTCCGCCGGCAACAATTGTCACTGTAACTTGATCAACGAGGGTTGGTGATAAATCGAGAATCACACCGATTGCCCAAGTCTCACCACGTGGAGGTTGTTGCGAGTGAAACCCGCCCACCCACTTAGTATTTCTTTGTCGACCCACCCGATGAAAAATCACAAAAATACAAAAAAGCCTGTATATATGTATATACTCTTCCTAATATACATTTGACAGTGCTCTACTTTCGACCACTGTACAAACGAATAATAAGAAAAGCCTAATTGCAAGCCTAATTGCAAGCCTACCCGTCCGAATACCTAATCTTCTATACTGTAGTATAGAAGTTGATTTTCCCTTGCACATGTATGCATATGCTTTTTGCATATTTTCTTTCTTTTTATGACACTTTTGTGCGTTTTTTTTTACATAATCCTAATGCATTTGCTTCTTAGAACTGTCGCACTAACGTACCAATAGGCATAGTATTCTCGCACGAATGTTAATAAAAATGTTTCTCCATTAAAAAAGAAACTGTTTCGATTGTGAACAATTGCTAAGAAACAGGATTATTATTGTTCCATAACCGTTTTGTTAATTTGAGAAATTTCGAAAGCTTTCTCTACTGGAAATACGAATACATGTAAAGTTTTATGGATAACTTAGTGCTCACTAAACCACATGATGTCAGTTGATTAGCAACATTACCATAAGTGTCGTGCGTAATGGACAATCAATATTTTCATTGTGTTCTGACTAGCACCGCTTCGAATCGTGATGTGTCACGTGATTTTCAAACATCTGCTCATTCGATCATCAAACTTACATAAAACTCGTCGCGAAGTACTTGCAGAATGTCCCGAAAGTGGTCGGAAAGCAAAGTGATCGTCAGCGCGACGCACAAACCTACCATTATGGCGCGATGAGTCGACGATAATCGTTATCACCCAAGTTAAGCGGCCTACATTGAGATTGAGTCTGGCAGGGGTGCCATCTAATCGGTCGCGTTTAAGTTAATGGGAATTTTCCCGAAGTATAAATTATCCGACTTAATCGAGTGCGCGACTAAAATTATACGTTCCGGCGTTCTCAGCAAAACATAATTTCCCGTTCTACGAGTGTTGCAGTTAGTCTCTGGAATCACAAATTACTTTAGAATTAGGGCTTTTGTCGTATCACGTTATTCTAAAGCAGTGAAGTTTTTAAACGCGAATCTCTAGTATTCTCCCAATATTAACACATTTATTCTTAACCCTTTGCGCTCGAAGCGATCGTTATACAAACTCCTTCGGTTATCTCTGATGTCTTCATTTTATTACAAAGTAGAGAATTACAGTCAATCGATTATAAAATCGTTGTTTGTAAGTAATATTTAGTAACCACAGGTATCTGAATCTGCAATGACTCGCAGCTGTATTGTTATAATTAGAACATATTTGGCAATATCAGGTGAGACACCCACTATATTACATTTAGGATTTAGATTACAAATAGGATGGGAAACTAATGGATCATTGTTAAGGTTTGCATTCTGTTGTATTTGGCTCATTCATCAACACTGTAAACGCATAAGTTATGTTTAGAGACGATAGTTCAGTACTATTCTTTTCAGTAGTACAACCTACCGATGGTCAGAAACAAAGAATTTCAAACGTCAAATTCATTAACATATAAAATCTATATCATTACCGTTAATGGAAATATCTTTCATATTGGATATGTATGTGAACAATTACAATGGCAGACAATTTGATTTGTTTGATCGAATAATGTTTGCCAGGGGTAGTGCTAAAAACAGCAATAAATAAAAATAAAACAACCAATTATCAAGTTCAATCACTGTCAAGTTGCTCTCCAGAACAGAAAAGAAAGTGAGGTAATGAAGTTCCTTGGAGAACTTCAACTGCAAGCGGATTTTTGAATAAAGCTCTCCTCGCTCGAGACATCTGGCAGCTTTTCGGTTGCCCAGGTTCCGTGCTGCTAACGTGTAATGAAAATATGTTTCTCGCTTTTGTGGCGCAACCGTTGTACATTTAAATTGCCTCGTTCCCAATCATTTACATAAGCGCTGTTCCCTGTGAGCAATCAGAAACACTAAATGCCTGGCCAGTGAAAAATGAAAGCACCAGAGCTCGGCCAGTGGAGCAACACGGACTTAGAGTGTCGTGAGGACTGAGACGATAAAAATGGAGACTACTTTCGGCTCTTTTTCTTAACTCTTGTTTGTCCTTCGTGTACATTTAACACAGTTTTCGTGGTTGCGAATAACAATTTAATTTTAATTTTTAATTAATTTTCATCTCTGTCTCAGGCACTGACAAATATTTTATGGCTATTGGGAAATATATTTGGTCCCCTCAGGGTTTCAAATCCATTTACCACTTTCCCCCTCTTCCACTCTCACTATCGCCTAATTTTAGCGGGACCTACTTTTTATTACGGTGGGTTCCGAACCACCTATATCGATAACAATTGTATATGTTGATAAATATAGTTTATCGATATCTTATCGATAAATCGTTCAATGCATCTCTAACCTAATATCAAAAGAGTTATTCTACTCTTTTCGACTTATTAAAATTTTCCAAGGAAGAAATGCAGTTTCATTTGATCAGCATGAAGATCCGCAGTCTACTGATCATGAACATTTCCCCAGTGGCGCCAATAGAATGCAGAGGTTAACTCCTTTCATGGTGATGCCGAAAAATCTCCATATGAAATGTAGAACTTTCCCAGCTGACAAATCGCCAGCAATAAAGTGACTCTCGCGAGCCCGGTCACGAAACAAATCATGAGGCAAGAGGGTCTGGACCTGTTCCGCAAGCAAATGACGCGAGGATTGCCCGAAGTGGAGCACAGAAATAAAACCAAAAGAAAAGAGGAAAAAAGACAAAAGGGAACAGAAAGGAGAGAAAAAGGAAACAAATTCTTCGACGAGCAGCGACACGCGCGTTGTACGCCAATTGTCGGGCGATTTTGTATCGTTCGCAAAGTAACGATCGAAATTCTCGTGTCGCTTAATCGAATCAAGGCGACGTTTCCCGCAGTACAGCAATCAGCAATCCGATTTTCCCAGCATTTGTCCGTGCGCCGTTCGCAGAAGCAATTTCCATGGCAGAGAAAAGAGGACAGCCGCCGCCGCCGCGCCGGCCGGGAAAAGTCCGTGTTGCCGGACGGGAACGGAGAAAGGGAACATGAAGCCGAAGCGACACGGCATGTTCACGTTTTACGGTCACGGGCTATGGTAATTGTTTTTTTATTGAACGTTGCGTTTCTCGCCAAGTCGACCGGCCACCGTCACCCCTTCGAACCAACCGCGCTCGCATAAAGGCCCGCAAAACTGACTGACCGGACCAGGCTAACTGACTGACGGTGCCATTCCGCGGACATCTGGAGCGCGGCTCGTTGATTTCGGCAAACGCCCACCGCAAATTAGCTGTAAAACCAGTTGCTTTCATGTCAAATTGACAATCTCGCTTCCGCGTTTACGACGCGCGCGCTCTCTCTCTCTCTGCCTTTTATGAACGCGCGATTTATTTTTCCGCCTCCTCGCACCGCGTGTTTCTGCGTAGCTAATATCTCTTCTGTTTTAACGGCTTTGTTATTGCGAGCCCGCAATTTTCGCGAGATTTTTCGAAAGAAATTCAAGAGCGACGGTCAAAGCGACTTATTGAACGGTTAATTATTCGAGACGGGAGCTTCCTGTTGCAATCTTTATGCAATCAAAGAGAACATTTCAATCAAGTCAAAATAACTTATTTAGTAATAAGTTGCTTTTATATCAAAGTTTCGTTTACCCAATATTTCTTTTGATAGAAAGGTCGCACCACATTTATGATTGGCGTAACCAAGGTATTAAGTATACGGAAGTGTGACAGTAAATAAATAAATAAAATAATGATGCACTTTTCTGCGTAAAATATCGAAATGTTCGTTAAACGAAGATCTTTAGGATCACTTAGGGACTGAACACGTTAAAATCGGAATGAATGTTCCTTGATAGCGGAAATTGAGCTACAAGCAGTAAAATGAATTACATTTTTTATGGGTTAATTTACCTCGCAGACTTATAGGTATGAAACAAACAACGTAAACGTCGTTTCCCTTCGTCCCGAGAGACAAGACATGAAAAAAGATCAGTTTAAGATAAGAATATACCGCAACAGCCATAATTAGAAACTGCAGAGGACATAGTATCCGTAATTAACTCGAACACGCAAATATCTCACCTGCGCTTTTTCTACGGCGGACCGTAAAAATAAACCGAGGGAAAAACCTGCCAATGACCTCATTCCGCCGGACACTCGTATCGTGTTTTATCCCCCTTCGCATACGCACGTTCATTTGCATAGATTATTCCCTTAAAGCTTTATTTGCCCGATGTCAGGTCGCGTCTAGTTTTATTACACCACAAATTTTCACTGAGCGCCGGCTTTCTGCGGCGAGAAAAAGGAGAGAAACATGAAAACCATCAGCCAGGTAACTCTAGAACTGTTGAATTTATATTGAAACTTTGCGAGGCATTTCAAGTAGTTACTAATATACCGAAACGAACCAGCGGGCATTCAAAATAAATATTAATCTGCGATACTACTGCGGTTCTTGCGGCGGAGATGAAAAAATCTTGTGCCAGTTTCTCCGAAAAGAACGAGTACCATTGAGTTTTGCTAATGTAACGGTGAATTTGATGAGTTTATATTAATTATCGAATGAATTTCTTGATAGAAATTATGTATTATTAATACTAGAATTACCGTGTGCGCTAAACGCAACGCATATACTGAATGATCGATAACTGGTGGTACAACCAAAAAGGAGGGTTAGTATAATATTATCCCTTTTCCTGGTTTGAAAAGCTTGATGCTTACAAGTAGTAGAAACGCCTAACAAGATAAGCCTTTCTGTATGAATTAGTGATAGTTAGTGATAAGTTGGATAATCGAGTCAGTATCGTCGTCGTGTTGCCGAAATGCAATTATAATCGTAGGCATAAAATTACAGCGAAGTTGTACCGGGCCACTGACGATCAGTAACGGGTCATTTCGTTAACGACCGTCGATCAGCGACATTCTACGGTAAATGCATCGCAGATCGATCACGTCGGTAATGAATTTCGAAATTCGGCCACAGCTGGGTAATTAAAAATCACCCTTATGCATCTGGGTCGCGGTTCGATTAACTGAATTCCGATCGGTTCATTGATTTTCTATTTTTCCGTGGCACTCCGGCGTGGCGCCACGCCGCGGATGAGTGTTTGGTTTAATCGAGATGAAACGGAGGTATCGGTTGATCGCCTCGGTAAATAAATCGTTGCTCATTGCACGCATCGTCGGAACAGATTGGTTTGGCTGTACTCCAACAATAGTTGACGTCGACGACATTGATCTTCGCCGCATTCAGATTAGGGGTGAGGGCCGATTCGGCATCGCCACGTTATTTTGGTCATAACCGAATTACCCAAGTTTAAAATTATTTCCTAAACAACGCACATTATTTATCTCTTAATGGGGGGGGGAGAGGGTAAGCATTTTTTCGGTACATAGAAAGTAAAGGAACTTCATGTTTCTTTTTCTCAAAGTCTACTGCTGCTATCAATTTCAAATTTTTTGACAATTTAGTACCATACTAGTTGTACATTTTAGTCAAAGAGAATTTTGAAATATTAAATTATGCAACTCTATCAAATGCATCTTTGTAAAATTTTGCCTTTATCAATTGATACGTAGAAGCACAACTTTGTGAGTATTTTGTCCCATTTGTAGCACTCGAAAAAATGTTGTAAGTCTAGATTCTGATTCCAGATAACAGTAAGGAAATTTTAAAGGATGCAATCTTTTTATTCCAAAATCTTGTCGATTGAAATGTTGAAAATTGCGATTAAAATAAGAATTTGAAGTCGGCAAATCACCATTTTATTAACACTAAACCTACCGACCATCAAACGTGACTAATGTGTATAGTATTATAAAAATAACAAGATTTATTTTGTACGATTTTTACTATAATAGTATATACTGGAGTCAAAAACTATATTCAATAAATTCCCAGAACACCTTTACAATTTCAATAATTGTTAAATAAAAAATCTAAAATGGGTCATTTGACCCCTCGTTAAACTCCATCTCTTGAAGAAATTATTGAGCTAATTCTGTAACCATTATTATATATTGTTATTCAAACTAAAAGAATAAATTATATAGCTGAACATAGCAAGCCATTTCGAAAATACTTCTTTATTTTCGGAGACATCAAACCATCGGGAAGATGAATAATTGCCTAGCCTGATATAATACGTGCTGTCGTGCGTCGTAGATCATATCCGCCCTATAATCAAAATTTATTGAAAGTAATCCCGTTATTCAGTGGTACTCGTAAATCAAATGTCTCTTGTTCCTTTCTCTTCCAGCAAGTTAACACCAGGATCCTAATTTGATACCGTTACGAACAGTTTATTAAATGTTGAAACTTTTTTAATATGAAGCTTGGCATCCTGCGGAAGTTCTCTACAAGATAAATTAAATTATAATTATTCCCTTTCAACAATTTCCTTTCAAATATTTCTGTTGGAAGCTCATATCAAGTATTACGACAAATTAACGTAGCAAAATGTAAAGTTACCATTAACTTTGTAAGGAAAAGCCGAGCCGTTGTAAGGAGAAGTCGTATTTATTTGTATTAAGAACGCACGGATAACCAATCGTTGACAGACGTGTTTGTCGCGGTTGCTCGTTTCGATCTGATTTTCTTTTTGCGATTCGTTGGCGATCGTAAAAAGCCGAGCCGTTGTAAGGAGAAGTCGTATTTATTTGTATTAAGAACACACGGATAACCATTCGTTGACAGATGTGTTTGTCGCGGTTGCTCGTTTCGATCTGATCTTCTTTTTGCGATTCGTTGGCGATCGTAACTCTACTGTTAATTACGATTCTTTGTTATTACGAATTCAGTTATATATAGGGCTGGCTATTAACACGCACACATACAATATACACATACATCATCCGTACTTTAACCCTATAACTTTTATAAATATATGATTACATGAATGATCCTTCTATACTCAATGTATTAATTATTAATTATTATGTAACATATTGTAATGTAATATTTTTGTTATACTACTTTTAATAGTCCATTGGTGTAATATATGAATCAGTAAAGTATTTTTTCCGATATAAAATTATTTTAGAAAATATTTTCATCATTTCAAATATATTTATAATGAAAATCATGTTTCTATTAAACAATAAGGTATGGACATTCACAGAGTAATTTATTATAAACTGAATCGCAGAGGCAAATTTTTTAATTTTTAATATTCTGTACTTATACTTCAAATGGACAGATGGAAGTTAAGATTTTTGCTCGTGCTTTCCCAGTTAAGCTCATAGCTTCGTGGATGCAGAATATAACCAACCGGATGCGTTGATCTTAATGGATCATCGATGACAGGGATAATGAGGAATCAGCTCTCGCCTATGTCTCGCAGTGAAAATTCGCGACGCTTGATACGCCGTGGTACATAACAGTACACAGATTTCCGTTTAACGAGTGCCGAGCTAACCAGTTTCACGTCAGAAGATTCGTTAGGCAGGCGCGGCTTTATTGACAATTTTAACAGAAATTTCGGTGGAACCCAGAGAAGGGGGGGAGTACGAAGTGTGTGTACATCGTATTCGTGAGTAATGAGAGAAGCGAGACAAGATTAGAACGATATCTCGGCAACTTAATCCCGGGGACCACAATTTCCCCTTCAAACTCGCCACTGCTCATCGGATAAAGTTGACACAATTAACGGGTAGACACAGTTAAGAGGTCCTCGAGCGTGCGGATGTGCCTCTTTTAGATTGCTGATTTCCGAAACAAGACGGCAGAGATACCGTTTCAACGATAGAGTCGATCAGACCCAATATCTATAACAGCGTCGATGTCCTTCCCTATGTCATTCACTTCGATCTATAATACGTACATTATCTGATAATCCCTTGTGTGATGCCGTCTTTCGACGATGATCTTCCTAATAATTGACATGGCCGAACTTTAATTGCTATTCGTTTTGACATGATCTTTCTTTTGGGCGGAAATGATAAGGTCCCGAGATATTCCCAGAAAACCTTTTTAAATTGTAAGTCTGATTTTATCCTTGTTTAAACTCCTTGACGTACTTTAACGAGCTAGACTCGTCATGAAGATTTTAAGCAAAGCCTCATAAATATGAATGTTAAGCCTTTCTTTTTATTTGAAGTAAAATTTGATTCGTTTGCAATTAATATTTAAGCATTAAATTAAATGTAGCTATACAAAAAATATAAATTTTCTTTTCTCTTCTACGACATTTTTGGCGATAAAGACGTTGTAATCACTGTAATTGTAAAGAAAATTACACGGCAAGGAATTAACTAGCATTATTTTCTGGAACACGTCTCGTGTTGTCCTTCCATATTGTTTTTAAATATTTGAAGCTCGATATCTTTATAACCACTTTTTTTAATATTAGGATTACAATGGAACAGCGTAATTATTTAAATAAGTTGGAAAAATATTGATTTACTTAACACAAATGCTGTTGTTGAAAACATCAAATAAGCTACGAATGTCTACTTGTGAAAATTATTGAAGGAAGAAGTGCATGTTCATCTGACTTCCACTTGTAACGATCTATTTAGAACTTTAGAATTTTTATGTATGCATAAAATATTCGCAGTCTACTTATAATAAAATAGTAGCATTCAAATCTAGCAGCCAATGTTATGAAAAATTCAAACAAGAGAGATCGTGCATGTCATATTTATTAGCATAATCTGAATGCTTATGTATAATCAAACTCTTGTTTCCCGTTCAACAAACGATTTGTTTGTCGCATGATTGTTTAAGGAACGGGATGGTATTTGTAAACGGCCAGCTAACTATACGATTTGATTAATTTGTGTGATAGATTGAATCACATTTCGTTCATTCTATATTTTAATCTCCGAGGGCTTAGTTCGCTAAATGGAGGATACTGTTGATGAATCGTTGCGGCGGTTGCAACGCTATGATTGCAATGCCAATGCTAGAATTATTAATGTTTCTGAGCATTGGAACTACTGCAATATATTGGGTACGTTTCATTTTATTAGTCAACCATGAAACGTTGCGGTTAACCTCACATTAAACGCGACAGATCTATAACTATGTGCTGCATAATGGGACCTTAAAGATGTATGGTGCAAATTTATTAGTGCATTGTCCCATAAAATCGAAGAAATGTCTCTGAACGACAATAATTTTATATTAAAATCAATATCAGGGGAACGTAACACGAAATTGGTATTGACCATTATTGCAGTGCGAATTGATAGGTAATGAAGTTACAGGAACATTGAATCAACTCCATGCTGAAAATTTCGTCAAATGTTAAATAAATGAATGTTGAACTTGAGACATTGCTATATGTAAATTGTCAATTAAACTAAGACTTACTAAATACTACTAATTATAATTAATAGACATGAATGAAACCAAAAGACACAAAAAACAACCTCTTCAAAAAGTAATTACTAGATTGTCTAACTATATGCAAAATAAAAATGTTCTGCATCGATTTTAAGAAGCAGTGGTTCAGTAAAAATTAATTTCATTCCTCCATAATTTTGAGACATTATTGTTAACGACATAACATTCCTAGGTTTTTATCTTTTACTATTTTATATTTTACTCAACCAATTTTCTCACGAATGCATAAAAATCCGCAGCCCAACATTCACCTTTTCTATTACCTTTTCCCAACAATCTAACAACTTCCCCCATTGTTGACAGATGGTGGTTCCGAGATAATTGAACGGTGCATGTGCGGACCTTGGAAAATGGAAAATCTCTCTGTGAAGGTGGGGGACGATGATGTATATAGGCTCTAATCTAGAGTGATGGGGTTTAGGAATCATAATGATCAGTATAGTCAGATTAAAGTCTGAAGACGTCATATCTAGGATAAGTTTCAAGTATGGTGAGGACAGAGGGCGAAGATGAACAGAGTTTGCTTCACGAGTAAGTCAAGGGTGAAATTATTGGATTCGATGAGTTTGGTATGTTTGAATTGAATGGAAGGCTGAACATTTAAAATGCCGCCCACCCCCCCCCCCGGCTTTTGGTAGCTATTATACGTTATTCTATTCGTTTCGACGTACTGAATGCGAATAATGTTCTGTTCGGAGGGGGCCAAAGTGATCTCAAAGTCAATTTAATTTTTATAAATAGCACCGTATATTTTTACCCTATAGTCTGATAGTGTCTTGTGTGAAGAATTAGTTAAGCACGACCCAAGGTTATCCAAGGTCATACTAATTAAATAAAAAACGAAAATAACGCGTTTATTAATGCGTTATTAAAACAAATGCTCAAAATTATCGCCCTCCACTTGTTGATGTATCCAAGAAATATTTTACAACTGATATCAACATTGGTGTACCATCTTCAAATTTTACACGGGTAATCACGACACTTACAACTTTCTTTTAAAGCCTTTTCCATTTAATTTGGAACCGTACGAATACTTTTGTGGTTCACTGTGTGTTTCGTATCAGATTTGACGTTGGTATATGTAGAACACATCTATAGTCGTGATAGCGGAGTCTCACAGCATTCAAAACAACATATTTCAGGTGACCATGCTAGGCGAGCCTGTACACACAGTTTAATGAAGCGACACGGACGTTCTCGGTTATCTGATAGAATTTCCTGGTTCCTGTATTCAACACAGTTCCAGTATAAAACGGTCCAGTTACACAGTGACTCGGATTTAGAAAAAGAGCACGAGACGAGGTGCCTGTTTGGCGGAGGGCTCGGAAGAGGAATGGGGTCCTGTGAGTAACATTTAGGGCATCGCTTCCAGGTCAAAGACAATGGAAAAACATTCTCCAGAGATTTAATCGGTCGCCTTCGAACCGGTCTGGGATCGGCCACGAAGCGACCGATGATTTAGTTCGAAGTCGAATTGACCATTCGACGGATTCCCGGATGTCCCGGTCCGGGAACCTCGGCGAAACCTCGAGAGGAAAATGTGACGATCAGCGCCATGCTTTTTTGGCTTATCGCCAGATATTCGTACGAACCTTGTACGATCGCAGCACCGAGCAACTCGGTAGATTCTTCTGTGAAGGCGGGCGCGAGTCCCTCAGGTGCTTCGTGGACGATATCGAGAATCTATCTAGAGCTCCGTCTTTTTCAGTCTTTGCCCCCTTCTCTCGATACGCCGCGCCGCCGCCACCACCGCGCCGTTGCCTTTCCCTTATCTTTCCGTCTGTGCCCCGGCTTAATCGTCTTCCTGGAAATCCTGCCAACTTCCCGAGAACGTGTAAGTATTTCTTATTCTTCGAGGTTTATTCTGTTAATCACTTTTGTTTCTATTTCTTTCAGTTGTTCCGCGGCGGTTTCTTTTTTCGGCGCGCGTCGTTACAGAATTCGAGGGAGTTACTATTCCTGGGGCTACACAGAGCCCCCTTCATAAAGAGAAAGCCAGGGAAAAAAGGGTTGAGTATATCTACAGAGTTATGCCGGTAAGAATTGCAGGGACAAACAGAACAATGCCGTTACGGTAATTAATTTCGCCTTACCTCCGAGCCCGGGTGGGGAAAGGAGATGATACGGGAATTAATCTCCGTGGTCACTGAAGTCATATACTAAATTTGTCCGGCAAATGTTTACGGGGAAATTAATTGTTTCCTGAGTTGTGTGTCGATTAAGGTTATGGTAAAAACGGAGCGCCCGCGAGACATTACTATACATCCAGTTTGATGCTTCTGAAGCGTTTTAATTAAGAAATACTATTGTAATCTACAGGTTTAATTATATCGTTACAAAGCTAATTTTTAACGCCCATCTTCAGTCTTTATTTACATATTTAATTGCACTTTTAAGCAAAACTTATTTCAACATCAATTCAATTCTTTCAGTCCATTGTGTCACAATATTACAATAGTATAAACTGTATTGTATTTACAGTGGATGATCAAAATGTTATGAACCGATGGAAAAATTTGATAGAGATAGCTCCTATGAATATTATTGTATTACAATAGTGTAAAGTATTATCTTAAAGTAATATCTATCTTTTAAATCTCTTTAATAACAATTCTTTTCTATTTCGGTACAAAATGACTCCAACATTTAAATCGCATTAATTGGAGCAGTAAAAAAAGGTACAGGATTTATATTCAATGTAAAAGTTTATCAACGTGGATATTAATTAACCATAAATCCGTACCATGTTTAAAGCACGTTTTATTTTAAATTATTTTACTTTATCGGCAGTGTTTTGTTAATTGTTATAATGATGCAACAGAAGTACGAAACGGATAATTGGGAAGATTTCGTTCATATACCTAATAATACAAACATTTGATGCACGCATGGATAAAATAAATTCTCCGTCGACCACTTTTTGCAGAAATGAAATTAAGATAGACAGATAGGTGACGGTGAAATAATGAAAATTAAATGGGAACACTGAAATTGCAATTTGTGTAAATACTTGCTTAATCATTCAATAATATTAGTTTTTCCAAATGGGACATTTGCTGAGAGAGAAAATCGATTAAGAAGTCAGATGAATGTGCGGGTAAACACGATGGCGGCATAATATTCAATTCAGTAAAGATGCTTCAATGAATGTATAATTAGCTGAATCATTAAAGGATTGGCACGGCTGAGAGTAAAGTCAACGGAACAAAATTAAATTAATACACACACACACAATTGTGTGCAAACGAATTTCATTCGAGGATATTAGAATTTATGTCCTGTTATCCCGTAATTGCGTTAATTCGTTAAATATATTGCTTTAACAGAGCGAACTGTTTACTCCGCGAATTCGCGTGACCAAATCACTGAACAGTGTTGGACGATTTTTTGAAGAAAAGACAGAGCGATCAAACCAAATAAGGAAATAAAAAAATTGGAAATTATGGGGAAATTTTCGATGTGTGAGGCGCACGTCACTTCCAACTTTTACAAAACCTTTCAACGTGCGTGACACGCCATTCCAGCGCAAGAGGTCAAACATTGCGAAAGAAACTTTTGGTACAACCTAATATAAAATGATCTATTAGTGGTTCTCTGAGCGTTTATCATATTAAATTTTGATATTATCAAAAGCGTGAGTGGAACATTATGGATTTACGTGGGGATATTTTAAATTCCATTGATTAATTCTCGGAAAGCATCCATTTCTAGATTAGTACGTCCTATATAGTACATATATTGGAAAATGTTGGCCCAGTGGACTCAGGACTAGAGTCGCCAATGGAAATCCCGGAGGAGACTTCGCGGAAATGACACTTTGCATTCCCGAATTCGCCAAGCTGTGTTGCATGTTAACTGTCATTCTTCGATCTATTCACTCCCGTGAGTATTGCGTTCCTAGTACGTTAGACTCGAAATAGTATTGCTAATCTGTTGCGATTATGTTCCATAATAAATGTTCATTCCGGAATTGGATCACTTAATGGATGAAGCTTCGTGATGTAACCATCATTCGTTATCATTCGACGTGCAATCATTAATACTAGAAAAGGGAAGATTCACTATGTTGACGCTTATAAAATATCTTATAAGATAATGAGAACATTCAAGTCAAAAATATTGTAACAGTATTTCACTCATTTTTTGTCATAAAAACATAAAAGTCTCTCAATTAAAAAATTACATACATAAACAATAGATAAATAAAAATGTCGATTTTTTCAAAAATACCTAGTGCTGTTTTGCTAAAAAATTCAACGCGCAACGATTACGTTCAACCGTTTTTTAAAAAATACGAATGTTTGTAGTCGGCTGTAACAAGTACTAGTTCTGCTTGTGTATTTTGATTTTTTCATTTTAATAAAAATCGAGAGAAATATTTCCGGTACAGCAAACGCCGCCGTATCGATAAATCTGCCTCTGTATCTCCACCATGTCTCGGAGCTCTTCGGTAAAAGTTGCAAAAATACCAGTCAAAGTCACGTAGTTTTGAATGGTAATAACAAAATTTTCAATAAACGACTTTTTTTGCAACTTAACAACGCGGTTTTCTTAAAGTTAATATTGTAGAAATTTTATTAACTTGAGGTAAGCTATATGTTTCAGTATAAACATTAATTAACGAGCGTGGCACAATTTTGTATTTTCAATTTTTGAAGAAGCCTATTACGTTATATCTACTATATTACACAATGCCTTAAATAATCAGAAGAAGATTTTCCTTCGACACTGGATCCCAATATTCTATTTCTTATAAAGTTTTCATTTAAAACGGCTTAAACAACTCATTTATGTAAAGAGTTTGTAATCTTCGTGGCCTTCGTGACCACATTTTGAATAATTATGGTCGGGCCGCAGGTTTTATGGACTTATAAGTTATCAAAGTGTATGAAGTATTATAATACAAAAGATTTTAATCAAGATTAACAGAATCGTTATTGGACTTTTAATTAATTAAAGTTCTTTGAAGTTTGGCAACAAATGGAACTAATATTGTACTTGTAATAATATGTATATCTTTATGTTTTCAATAGCATACTATCGTTCCATATTATTTGTGAGTGACGAAACTGTTGCAATAAAGAGGCAGCTTCACTTTCAAGTAATTTGTGTAAAGCAATAAAAAGCAACTACAAATAAAGTTTCAAACATGCTACATATTTATGGTCAATTAATATTGGTTTTACTGCTGCAATTAGTGTAATTTAAATATTGGATTGAGCTACTTTTGTGCTGAAGTAGAAAAAAATAGTAATGACTCATTAAAAAGATTTAAAAGAGAATATACTTTAGTTTAATAATATTCATATGAGTTATCTCTGTGAAATTTTTCCATCTGTTCATAATATTTTAATCACCGACTGTAAATACAATATAGTTTATACCAATATGGATACTATGATACAATGGAATGAAAGAATTATTTGTTGAATTAGGAAGAAAATGAGTATTGTCTGAAAGGCGACAGGAAGTTAATCTTTAAAGTCGAGTACCTTTGTGAGCTATAGTCAAAGGAAGCCGAACATTCGATTCGCATTCCATCATTTTGATTGCCGCGAAATTCGAATACGAAATGTTTAAAACCGTATTGCGGTTTCCAAATAACAGTCATCTATATGCTTCCGGCCATTTAGGTTCACAAAGCAGCGTGCTGGGAAATCTTCCGTGGACGTAACCTATTTCGAATTCTCTGCCTTCGGAAAAGGAAGAGCGCGTTTACATTTTCTGTTCCTCATCGTTCCTGCTCTTCCTTTCCCAGCTCATTCTTCGCTAACTTTACGACTCTCGCGAGCATTTTAAAATGAAGAAACAAAAGCACTTTTTGCCGGGGCCGGCAAAAATGCGTGCACAAAAAGACTGCAACGAGTATATGTATATTCCAGATTGTAAGAAGCTAGTAGAATGAGAATTAGAAGAGAAATAGAGAAATGAAGAATCCTGCATTGTTGACCTTGATATTGTTGACTGAACACAGATGGCATGAATATAATACTCCTTTTATTGAGGCAAATTGTGAAAGATTTGTTGCGGATATTTGTGTACTTTCCAGTTTTCATGAATAAATTCCTAATAGTTGATGTTTAATGGAAACTTGTTTTCTTGAAGCACGTTTTCAAGTTATTCGAAATACTGTAAAAATATTATGAACGTTTATTTGATTATTTTTCTATATCGTAGTTGGAACAATGAAATGCATGGGTTAAAGTTTTTCCTGCAAGAAAACATGAAACGTGGAATAAAACTGGAAACAAATAGCATGAGGTTCTAGCACAGAATTATGTGGAACTTTTATGTGTTTTACTTTGAAGTTTTCTAACTTCTGACAAATTCGTTACTGTGTTAGCAGCTACTAATGGGAAAGGTGACTACAGATGCATGAAATAATGAAATACGAAAAAGTCTTGAGTAATTAACTCGAAGTGGTTTTCTGTAAATATAAGACAAGCAAAAAGAAATAAATCGGAGTCAAGATATTTAATGCATTATTTTACGGCCCTTCAATTGATAGTATAAATATGTACGAAAACTGAATTTTAATTCTTTTCAATGTTATTACCAAAGCATCCTATTAATATTATACTTCATTTCTTAACATATATGTTTATTTTACCAGACTAGAGATTATTTTTGCTAGGTACAGAAAATATTACTAAACTAATGCACAATTTCTGATCATTGTTTATTTTACTATACTATTATAATCTCTAGAAGAGACTAAAATTATACTCAGTTCCAGAACACGTACACTACCGACCGAAAGTTTGGAATCACTTGCTGATATTTGTAAAAATAGAATATACCGATGAATTGTGAAATGATCCATCGTTATTATATCACGATTTAAACTATTAACTATGATATATATATACTTTAACTAGTTGAAAAATATTTCTAAACAGATTTCAGTATCTTCTTATGTCCATGGAAGAAGCATGGAAAAATATCAAATTAGTTAGAAACATTCGAAAAACTAATTGCCAGGATGTATTGAATATGTCATTAAAAATAAAGGCGGTTTTTTAATGAAAAAGCAATTTGTAGAAAAATACGGATTCCTTGATAAAAAAATAATGCAAAATATAAAACATTATACGTAAGTTTTTTGACAAATAAATCTTCCTTGGTTGCTCTAAAGGCATTCAGTTTTTCTCATAAGCGTCCTGTTTCTCTGAATTTAGGCCGTGATTCCAAACTTTTGGCCGGTAGTATATATTCTACTAGACTGTGCTCGCTACAGAAGAATTCGTTATAAATGCATGGGAGATCCTAAAGCAGCGATGTACTGTGTCAAGCAAGTTGCAGCGCGTAGATTGACAAGCAACAACGATTACTTATGAAACGTGCAAAGTGCTACTTGTAGACTATTCTAGAACTGCATTTCCGCGTACATGCTTGTGCTAATTTATTCAGGGCGTGTTCTAACATTCTACATATAAGTGTTATGGAATACACGTGGGTGTCGCGTGGGATTTCAGCTGTATGCGATTCATCCGTTTGTCAGCAGAATCGTGCGAGTCAAACGACAAAGGTCACATCAGCTGAATACAAGGGACTTAACTCTTTATGTTCGGTATTATGTCACTCGAGCGTGCACTGTTCGGACAATTGTTACCTGAACATATCCTGAATTAAATTCGACGGAAGATAACTTTTAACTAAGAGGGACAATGATCTGAAAGCTGATTATCGAATTAAATTAATTTATACGTTTCCAGAGCAAGAGATATAATCAAGACAATGGCTTACTTTTGCGTTGAATTATGTTAGAGCGACACATACAAGTTAAAGGAGTTTTAAACGATGAGTCTCGCGTGACTAAAGCCACATACTTTGTTTGATAAATATTAATTAATTTGGTTATTACTCACTTAGTTAACATACTCGAATTTAATGACACATGATATGGAGAACTTCGTGAAACATTATTAATTTTTTATAAAACTGGTCTCTTGAGGCATAGATTCATTTTTAAATGGATCTCACCTTAATTTTTTTAATCAACCCTTTTTAAACACCTATGATGATAGTAACTTTCATTAGGGATTGAGTGACTAGAATTACTCAAGGTCATTCAAGGTCACAGACAGAGGAAACGTATACATATATCACTATTAACACGCACCCAGTATTTTTTATTCATGCTAGTACAGTGGTTAACTTTAAGATAGCTAACAGAAAGTACTAGCTAAGTATTGTATACAATACAGTGGCCGGAATTAATATTCGGACACTTTAAAAAGCACGATAACTTTTTTAATATTGTACTATACGATTTGAACTTTTTTGGAAGCTAGAGCAATTAGTTTACTACAGGATGTGAAAAGAAATTTTTTCAAAAATTGCAATAGATCAGAATTGTAAAAAAAATACTAAAAGTTGCATTTTACAATTTTTTTATGTGGGCCCATATTGAAAATTTAAAAAATACGTTTTGTAGATCTGTGTGAATTAAACATATTCTAAAAATTTCGTCAAAATCGGTCGACGTTGCAATGAGCTACAAACGTTTAAAGATGGT